>OY821517.1:22446619-22774119 GCA_963682025.1 Cordilura impudica
TTCGAGCGCTGGAATATGCTAGTTATCTTTAAAACTCTAAAGAGTTTTGTAACGTTCAGGCAACAACATCAAGCCCAGTTGTTTTTGCCAAAGGTCAATATCTCAAAAATTTAATGCTCTTAAAATTTTTGAAAAAATGATATATTGTACATAATTCACACCCGGACGGTATTGACCTAACTGCTGACAAGAATACTCCACAAAAACTGAATGTATGTTTTTTATGTAGCACTATATCACCGTTCTCAAAAAATGGCGATTAGAGCGATTTTTCGTGAAGACTTAAGACTTAAAATTTTTTGCCAATTTTTTGTCTTTGTAGCATTCTTTTTTTTTTGAAAAATGTTTCTTTCGATTACAAAAAAAAGTTGGGGTTGCAAGTTCGCAATAAGCCCTAATGAAAGAAAAAAATCGTTGAAGCGGGTATCGAGTAACGGCCGTTTCATTTTTTATTTTTCTATTTTCCGTTTTGTTAGTTTTCGTTTTTTCTAATTCATTGGATATTTAAATTAATAATAAATAAAAACAAGTAAAAAAATTATAGTCGGTCTAAACCTATACCATGCGTTTACAGACCCTATCTCTCAGGCCCAACTAACTGGATATAAAAAATAAGCATAAACCAAATTTGAGTGGGATTTTTATTATTATTTTTTTGGCTGCAGATATGAAAAAGTTCATATCGGATGCTATATCTATATGGAGACTAGGCCCAAAAATGGACCGAACCTGACCATGTTTGGTAAAGTCACTTATATTTTGCAAAAATATATACAAACAAAATTTGAGAAAATCAGTCCAATATTTTTGTTTTTTGATAGATTTAAGTGAAGATCGGGAAGCAGCTCTATATGGCGCCTATGACTAAGAGTTGTCCCATAGGGATCATTTTTGGACTACTGATTAATGGATGTAATAAACACATACAAACCCAATTTGACTAAGATTTATATGATAATTTGGATCTTATGGCAATTTAAGTCGATTTAATAGGGGTCATTTGTATACGGGCTAGGTCTGAACATGGTCCGTTTCTCACCAATTTCAATAGCGTTCATCCCACGGCCGATAAAAGCTTATATACCAAATTTCATCAAAATGCGTTCATATTTGCGACCTGCAGTTTGATAACAAGCTTTACATGGACACACAGACGGACGTACGGACGGACATCGTTAAATCGAATCAGATAGTGATTCTGATTCGATCGGTATAATAAAAGATGGGTCTAAGTCAAATATTTTTAGTAGTTACAAACAGCAGCACAAAGTCATTATACCCAAACCACATAGTGGTATAGGGTATAATAAGAAATATGTTTCATATGTAATTACATATATAAACCAGCAGAGCCCAGCGCTCGAAATTCGAGGGCAAATTCTAGGAAATTTAATTTTTCAAAAAATTTGTTCTTTAAATTTTTTAATATATATATACAAAATGAATATTTAAATATGAATATTTAAATAAAATTCATTAAATTGTGAACTTTTTAATAAAATTCATTAAATTTTATTATAAATACATGTTGAACTCACAAAAGATATATGAGCTTAAAGTTATGCTAACCAAGTTTAGCCAACTCACAATTCAACACAGTGCTTTTGATATACACCTTTTTCGAACATGTTAACAAATTTAATAAACACACACACACAGCATTGTATAGCTTTATGTGTTTTATATATTAGCAACTTTATTATTACTCCAACTACTCCTACTTTAAATGATTATTAAAAATGGTGCACATCCGGAAAGAAATACCTTTCAAATGGTATATTTTTTGTCAAAATCGGTTGAAAATTAAAAGCTTAGAAGAGGTCACAAGAAATTGTCTTGCATATTAATATGGTAGGTATGTAGCGAATTTTATTCACAAGAAACTTTTTCATCATTTGTGCGTAACTAGAATCACCAGCTGTTCTTTTAAATCTAGTCCATGTTGCTTTGAAATTTGAATGAATAGATTCAGCTGCCTGTTCTCTCCACGGTCCAAAACTGGAATTTTGTTTTAGAACAAAATTCAAGTCCGTGAGAAATGTACACATAAACTAAAATTGTGAAAGCCGACAAATTTTTTGTCAATGTTGGTAGCCGACCTAAAAGTGTAAGTGATTCTACCAGTGAGCGTGGCGACTCCTATACAAAAAATAAATAGCTTATTTATAATTTCTATTTATTCCAATTGTGTTTTATATACTTATGTTAAATTTCATTAGTGCCCTCGTATTGATTTCAGAATTATATATAAAAGAGTTTTTTTATTGAAATTTTTGTTTCAATTTTTATTGAATTTTTTTTTTAATTTTTTTTATTATTTTGTAAAGAAACTTATAAAAATCAATGGGAATATAGCTTTAACAAATATTTTTTTTTAACTCATTAAATTTTGTTATTTATTATAAAAAAATAAAAAATTAAGTACGCTGGTGGCATGAAACGTACCCGAATGTGGTATGAAAGATTGATTTATACCAAATTCAGTTTATAAAACGTAATAATAAGCAAACCACTGAACCTAGAGTTCTAATTTTTAATTGAAATTATATTAAAGCTTACAATAAATTATAAACTTATTAACCTATTCTAGAAAACCTTCCGTTAGGGATTTCATATTGATTTCTGTCACTTTATTATAACAGGTGGTGCATCTCCGTTTAAAATCTTCTACACTTTTGGGACAATTTTTTTGGCTCTTAAACTTCGTTCTCACAAGAGCGCAATAATCTCCACCATCCCACAGTAGACCATTTCACGAGAAGGCGGTCAAAAATCAGTAACTTTTGATTCGTTTGGAATTTTGTTGTTCGGTTTTTTTTTTGTTTGTTTTTTGCTACAAAACGTAAATAACGACCGATAATAGAAAAAAATTATGGAGGGTTTAATTACACATTTTTATTATACCCTCCACTCCAGTGTGCAGAGGGTATATATAAGTTTGTCATTCCATTTGTAATAATTAGAAAAAAAAATCTGGACCCCATAAAATATATATATTTGTGATCCTTATAACAAGCGAGGTTGATATAGCGATGTCCGTCTGTCCGTCTGTCCGTCTGTGGAAATCACGATGACGGCTTCAATCGGGCAACTAGGTTGCTCGTTGGTATAGAAAATGATTCATTAAAATCCTGAAAAGTTTGCTATTTAAAATCGTCCAAATCGGTTTATCTGGTCCCGAGAATTGAACGATGGAGTAAAAAAAGTCTTGAAAGATATGATTTGACTAGGGCGGTTGTTGTTAGTGAGAATGATACACCAACATCACGACTAGGTTTTTGTTTTTTAAATCGTGACAATAGGTTTCATAGGTGCCGAGAAATCACTGAAATCCTATATTGTTATTCTAAATTTTGTATTTTGTCACTGCTGTACTTGTAGTTTTTATGGTCGTTGTGGTAATAATATAAAAATTCACCAATATCAACATTTTATGGTGTAATATTTAAGTTAGTTAATTAATAAAAGAAACTATATAAAATCAATATCAATATTCTGCGATTTTTATAAGATCACAAAATATTACAAATTGATACATACAGACTACTGTTGCAAATATCAAAATACTATAAATAACATTCATATATTCTGTATGTATATCGATAGTAAGCGCATATTAAAAATAATATATATATAAATTATTTTATTTATACAAAATACTGCAATTTTTAGGGTTGCAAAAAATAGTATGATTTTAAGGGTTCTACTTTTAGTACATACTTGCATTCAAAAGTAGTATTGAAACCATAAAATTCTACCCTGTAAAAAATTGGTGTTTAAAAAAAAATTTTTTCTCAGATGATAATAATAATAATGTCAATAATATTTAATTATAATACATTTTTAAAATTTATTATTTAATGTTTGGCGCAGGCAAACGCCATTCCCGGTTTACCGAGAATTTAATGCATGAGTTATTCCGGACTACCGAGAATTTAATGCACGAGTTATTCCGCACTAGGAATAATCGCGGAGCTCAGCTCAATCAAAGTGCAATGATTTAGCCTCGCTCTGGGAAACATGTGTTTATGCTTCCCTTTGCACAAACGCCATTCCCAACTACCAACAATGGTAGGCACGAACTATCCACATCAGGAATAGTCGCGGGCTCAACTCAATCAAAGTGCAATGATTAAGCTTCGCCCTGGGAAGCATATATTCATTCATTTCTTAGCACAAACCGAACTTCTTATGGCACATTAAAAATAAACTAATTGAGAAGTACAATTCATCATTACGCTGTATTATAATACTATTTTGTTATTTTACTACTAGCTAGTAAACAAAGTGATCGTATCATTGTAAACGAAACAGAATTGAAATTGTGTGCAGATTTGCTTTACTTAAAAAACTGGTTCTACAGTAGTGAATAAAATCGCAGTAAACATTTTATGCAATAAGTGATCATGTCGAGTCTTTTTTGACTCCTCTGTGCTATTAAAACAGTCGTAAGTGCGCTCTTTTGCTGATCACAAAATATTCTTTTGTTGGGAGGAAATTTTACCTTACCCCGACTCATCTTGAGAACCTTTTTTATCCAATTTTCTGATTAATTTCGACTTATTTTTGAGTCATATTTAATGTCATTTTTCTATAAATCACTTTTTAAGCGTAAGCAAAAATCATTTCTTAATCTTTTTCTAATACCGCATGTGATTAATCAGTTTTTAATCATCGAAAGTGCTCGAAGAAGACACAGTAAGATGATTTTTGTTAAAACAATCTTCGAAATGATTACTGGGATATCGTATATTTTTGTTTACACACACATATACATAATGGCACCAGTAAGCCGAACTCTCTCATGAAACACATAGACGACAGCGGCTACACGACTACAGCCTGTCAAAAATAAAATACACACGTTTATATGAAAACGATTATTTTGACACCAACACAGCTACACGACTACATGACCACTTTTGCTGCTGTAGTCAACTTAGGCTAATATCTATTTTTGTTGGCTACAAAATAAAAATAGTGTTGACAATATAACAAAATATGTAAAGGATATTAGTGATATGAAATATTTTATTTTGTTGAAAAAATTAATCGCAAAATGAAATGCTATAATAATTCTATTAATAAGTAAATTTATTTATTTATTTTTACGTTATAATAATGCATTATAAATAAGTACTATATTTAAGACAATTTTATATAGAATCATGCATGTTTTTCTATTTTAATAAAGTAAAAAAAATATATAATTGGCACTACTGAAATAAAAATGATTTTGTATAAAAACAGCTGTTTATATTGTTGTTATATGTTGCTGTCGTTTTCAAAAAAAATAAGTAGTTGACTACATGACTACAATTGTAGCCAGCAGCATTTGTATCCGTGTGTTTGTGTAGCCTCTGTCGTCTATGTGTTTCATGCATAAGTAACAATTTCATTTAGTCTTATGAAAGCTTTTGAACAAAGCAGATATGCGTCGCATTGTTTTGTGAAATCTTACATTGTTTTTTAATAGGTACCAGTGATGCCAGGAGATTTTTACAGAAATCTCTACGCTAATGAAAAAAATCCCTTTTTTTTCCCTACACCCACTTTTTTTCTCTACATTTTTCCCTACACTACTTTTTTCAATTTTTAAAAAAAAAAAATTATTTTTAATTTGTTAATTTTCAATTTCAATAATGCAAAAATACCATAAAAACGAAAAAAATATCATAAAAAATAAGATAAGAATATCATTAGAATTACATAAAAACAACATAAAAAATCTACAGATATTATAAAAAAAAATATTTTTACTATTCTGTATAATTCATCTTTTATATGGTGCATTTAAAATTTACACAATTAATTAAAATGGCTTGCAAATGGGATCTTATAACGTAAACAGAATTTTGGTTGTTGGTTTTAAAAGATATTTTTTTAAGACATTGGTTATTAGCATGTATGTATACTTAGATCTGATTTATCGCAATTTAATATTTTTTCACAAGCCTTGCATCTATATTTAAAGTCGTCATCTTTGACCTGTTCCATCCCATTAGCTTCTCGTCTCTCAACTAACTTGAGTAAAACCTTTGATTTCTGTATTTCTTTGATGTGTTTTCAGCATCATCGAAAAACGAATCGGACATTTTTCTACAATCAATTATGTTTACGTTTATAATATTTTAATATTCTTTTTATTTACAAACTTACTTAAGGTGCTATTACACGAAGTGTTTTTTACGTATGTACTGTCACTTTTTTTATCCATATGAAATTCCTCATGTCTGTCAAAATTGTCTTTTACATACGATTCATAATTTTTGGTATCACACGTGCATATATATTTCCGTAAGACATAACCTCTAAGTGTAAACAACAGCTGATTTAATTTGTGAATTTACAAAAATTTATTGTTAAAAAAAAGGTTATATATTTTTTAATTATTAATACTAAACAATTTATTTTTCTTTCAATATTAATCTTTAAAATTTACTCTGTTTTTCTTTCGCCACAAGCAGTGTTGTATTTTCATGTTTGTCATGCAAAAATAGAACCTGTTCTAATTGAAAAATGTACATGTGACTTTCCTCATGTATTGTACATAAACAATGTTTCATATGTATCAGACGATGTGAACAACTTTTGTTGTGGGAACATATGTACATATGTAAAAAACACATCATGTAATAGCACCTTTAATATAATCGAAGAGATCTACAAAGATCACATACTTATGTATGTATTAAAAAAAATGCACAAAACAAGTAAACTGCACAAAAGTGTTTTTTACTTGTCATTCTTATTAAAGAAGCCACGTATATACTATCTCCATATTATAGAGTTATTATCAGATTTAAAAAATATAGATATTTTTAATTTTAAAGTTTAAAATTGAAATGTATATAATATTAAGTTGTTAAAAAAATTTTTTTTCAAAAAATCCCTACAATTCGACAAAAGTAAGAAATCTTTTGCATTAAACACACAGACGCAAATCCATTTATCGATGCGTTACAAATGGAATGACAAACTGATGTAATAAGATCGAAAAAATGAAACTGATTAACGCTAGTGCTTTTAAAATATATAACATGGTCAAGTATTCCGAAAAAGATCCGAAATTTAAAAATATATTTTGTTTCCTATCTTCTATTGACTTTAAAATTGTTAAAGGTAAATGCTGAAAATTCAGAGTATTTGTTGTAATAAATTACTAAATTGATCAAGTTGTTTACATTTTCAAATATTTTTTCTAAATTTGTTACAAATAGTGCAAGAAAACCTAGGTGGAGGGTATCAAAGATTCGGCATAGCCGAATTTAACACTCTTACTTGTTTTTAGCTGAATTTTAGTACAAAAGTGAAGTGTTAAAAGGTTAAAAAAGGTTTTTTTTTATAATGTCATTTTGTAAGTTAAATTTTGTCAGAAAATACCAAACTTTGTCCCCCATAAAGGGCCAAAGTTTGGGATTTTTTTTAAAAGAGCCCGAGTTAAAATATAGTTTATTAAACAGCGAACGTAAAAGTTACCTGATATTGGTTCAACATAAAGAAGTTTCAATGAAAAAGTCGTATGTTTTTACTTTAGTTAAAAAATATTTTATTGTCTTTTTAAATATTTCTATATCAATTTTTATTGTAAATTTATAAAATACATAAATTTTAAAATCAAGAAAAATTATATATATATAATTATTTTATGTCGATATGTTAACTATACGTTCTGAAAAACTGCTTTAAATCAAACAATTCTAGTAGATATTTTTCTTGAAGTTGTTTTTTTTTGCCTTCTTTTTTCTTAATTTCTTCACTGTTTCGCCTAACGGACTCAATTTAAGAGTATGCTCCTTAAAACGCGTTCCAGCATGAAGAGGGGACATTCCAAATATGCAGGCTTCCTTAAAATTATCGTGTTATGCTGGGGGTTGACTTAATTGATTTGATGTCTTTTGGCATATAATGCAGCTTGACGATGACTTTGTTTCAGTTAAAGCTTGTGCAACTTTTCCATCAATCATTGTGAGACACATTTTAAAATTTACTTCAACGTCTTGGTCATCAAATTTAAATATCATTGGTTGAAGTTCTTTAATTTGATCTTTTATTTTTTGAACTCCTTCAGTTATGACATCTTTGGTTTCCTTTTTGAATGCAAATTTTATTGGTCTGCTATACTTTGCTGAAGAAGGAATTTCATTTTTCCATATATCAATTTCTGTTGCTCTACTAGTTGACGGCTCTAAGACGCTATACCTTTTTGTTAAGCGCAATGGAACGAAAGATACCATAAATAAATAAGCATCTGATGAATTTTCGGCATTAAATTGCTTGTACTGTATCTGAGCAGAGGATCGATCACATCCCCATTTAGAAATTAAAGTAATGTTGCCATTTTTCAATTTTTTTAAAGTGATCAGTATCAAGCGTATTTAGCAACCGTTCTCCAGTATGTTAAAGGAGATCTTGCAATTTTATTTCTGCTGCACTTGAAGTGACACTAATAGCAGATTGTGAAGGTATGTAGTCTTTTTTGGCAGAAACAAAATCTCGACACTCTGGAAAAATCCCACAATTATTTTCAATGGTTCGCTTCCGCAATTCCTTATATTGATTTTTGGTAAATTTTAATTCCAAAAATAGGGCGAACGCTTTTTCTGGAGTAAATTTCTTATCTTCAGTTGGTGTACGCTTCTCAAAATCCTCTTTGTACGCCTTGTGCTCGCTTCTACTTTTTTTGCAATTATTTCAATTTTATGTTTTTTATTTTGTGTTCCTTGAATTTGGTACAAAAATTAATCTTTAATAATTCTTTGAGAAATTTCTTCATTGATATTCTCCAGAGACCTTTCACTACATCCATCAATTGCTTTTACTAGTTGACCCTTTTTTCACTTTCTTTGGTAATTTTGATGACGATTGTACATCTTTGCCTTGCATTCAATATTCCATTTTTTTAAATTTGAAGCAAAAATTGAATTCTTTTTTTGTGTATATCAATTTCTTGCAAGTTACGATTCTTAAAGAAATGGTTGCTCATTAAGTGCAATATTATATCGTCTATATCTTTTTGTTGAAAATAAATATCAGCGAGATGTCTATAACAATACTTAGCCATTGTTCAAACTGTACTGAATAATAATTGTGGAATGATCTATAATATTAATAGGCTAGGCGATTTCTTGTGACCGATATTTGTTTACCGTTTTATCCCGGTTTTGACCAAACGTATGTTATTTGAAAGGTATTTCTTTTTAGTCGTTTTGCAGATTTACAGACTTTTAAATTTTTTCTTTCATTTTGAGTAAATTGCATTTTAAGTTGTTAATAACACATACACATATGCTATGTGTGTTTTATTAAATTTGTTAATGTGTTTGTTAATGAGTTTGTTATCTTCATTCAAAATAATAATAAACCATAAATGTGTTGGTTTGTGAATTGGCTAAGTTGAAAAATAAAGCTGCCTAGAATCTACGCTCGAATTTCGAGCTACGGAATCTGCTAGTTATTATAAATACACTTTCTTGCAATTATGTAAAATAAAATTTTTTTAGCTTTTATTACCACTTTTTGAAGCATAAAAAACCCAGACCCTAACCGCTTTTAAAAGATGAAGCATAACTGCTCATATCTTAAAAGGGTGTGTCACACACAACCTGTTATTTAAATTGTTTTTCTCATTTTGTCAGGCATTTAAACTATATAACTTATGTTCCGACTATTAATGTTTTTGAAAAATACCTACGTGTCAAAATAAAAAAGATTTTTCCCATTAATATAATTTAACAATTAAGCGCATTATGTCTCAACCCTTTTTTATAAGTATATAACAACCCGTGTCAACTCTACCGTTTCCTTTTTCTGTCAGTATAAAAAACAAATAAACTCACGCAAAAAATACACCTTTACGACCAACTTTTGTATCCATAACATACAGACGGACGGACGGACATTGTTAAATTGACTCAGAGAGTGATTTTGAGTCGATCCGTGTAATAAACGAAGGGAATAGGTCAGATATTTTTGGTAGTTACAAACGTCAGGCCAAACTCATTATACCCTAACCACATAGTGGAAAACTTTTGTATTCATAAATTTTGCACAAAATATTTGACCTTGGGTCAGAAAAATTGTTCTGGTGCACACGGGCGAAAACTGACGGGTATACAATGGGGTACAGGAGTGTAGGGGGGGGGGGGGAGGGTTCGGAGATCAGAAGAGTACACGATTTTTTTTGATGGCTTTTGATGCGCAGAAGTTATGCTCTATTTAGTAGGTGTTTTTTAAGGAAATTTTTACCTTTTTTTTAATTTCTGAACGACTGAGCTTAGAAGTAAAAAAAATGTTCTGGTGCTCTATTAAGTAGGAGAATTTCGGGAAATTTAATCGAGATCTACATATATGATTATTTGGATATCGCAATTTAAGTCGATCTCATAGGGGTGATTTGTACGGTGACTAGGTCTGAAACCAAACCAATTTTCACCAATATCAGTAGCGGCTATCATATAGAAGCGTTAGGCCGAGGACACGCAATGAGCGGCATAGCAGCAAGCGGCAGAGCGGAAGGCGGCAGAGCGGCGAGTTTGAGCGGCAAGTGGCTTACTACTGAGCATCATTTCTGAGCGGTTAGTTGTCAAATTGCCATTGTCAATGTTATTATTTATTATTTATATAAAAAGTTTTTGTATTAAAAGCAAAATATTTTCACTATTTTATAATTTTTATTTATGTATGTATGACTACATTTCAATGTTTTTAACTTTTTATCGATTGAAAAACAACACAAAAATGGTTGTCTTTAAGATAACAAAGCACCTGACTTTAACAATAGCGAATATCGTTTTGTTTTCTTTTTTTAACGATTTGATTATCGTTAAAAAGAAGCAACTGAATGGCGCTACAGATTGACAAAACAAAGAAAAGCCATTTCTTTTTTTGCAATTTTTTTTTTTTTTGTTTTTTAATTTTTTTAAAGGAAATTTCATAGAAATGTTCTTTTGAACCTATAACTTGTTATATCCACCTGACCTCATTTAAAATTCATTATTAAAAAAACCCCTTTGTAAATAAAGAAAACTTTTTTTCGAACATGCATTTTTTAATTATAATTAATTATCACTTTTTCATATAATTACCATTTTAATTTATTTAATATGCAAATTTTATTTAAATGCGAATATTAACATCCTGTACACAAACATACATACATATGTACATATGTTTAATAACAAATAATCAAAGTTTACATTATGAAAAAATATATACATATATTGATTGATTTGTTGCATTTCATACCTGTACGCATATAATTATTATAAAATTTAACACCATAACGCACCGTTGCATAGTTTATGTTGCATAATGACAGTCTACTTTATATACATACATTATTTATAATTAAAACAACACTTGTTAAACATTCATACATCTTTAACTGATGCTGCTGCAACATACGTGTATAATGAAAATTAATTTGTAAAATATCCATAATTTACACATTAGTGAATTTGTAATGTAAATACAGATATGCATACTATAAATACATAAATGAATAGCTTTTCAGTGTCTCTTGGGATGTCAAAATTATTATTTCAAATTAATGTGATTTATTTTCTACATTGACATTTTCATATGATTGTGGGTGGTTACAGGGAGAAGTTTTGGAAATATCAACTTTAAGAAATTTCCGTACAAGTAACAAAAAGAAGAAAATATCTTAAGTGGTTTAGATATTTTCCGTAGGTTTGTAATAATAATACTCTACCAGCAGCTCCCAGCCCTCGAAATTCGAGTGCAAATTCTGGGAAATTCTATTTCTTCATTCAATTTATGTCTTTAATTTTTTTATCCACTTAATTCATTAAATTTATTTCATTATAATTATTTGCTGAATACGCAGAAATACGAGCCTAAGCCACCCACCTAAAGGTATGTTAATTTTGGGTAATTCGCAACTCAACACAGGCATGTGATATGCAATTATTATAAAGAAATTCGATAACGTTATGGTCGTTATTGGTTTATGTTCAAAATTATTTTTCAATTCAACACAAGGCTTTTCATATAAAACTTTTGCAAACACATTAACAAAATTAATAAACACACACAGCATTGTATAATTTTATGTATGCGCTAGTAGCTAATTTAAATGAATTTTACTAAAAAAAGATATGTTCCAGACGGTAAATCTGGTGGACACCTAAAAAGAAACACTTTTCAAATGAGGTATATTTGGTCCAAATCGGTTCAAAACTGACAAAGTAACAATGGTCACAAAAGATCGCCTTGCCTATTAATATAATAGATTAGCAGTATAAGCAATACAAAATTCTCGCATATGCACAAAATATACAGTGCTCAAATGGAAAGTTATTGTTCATCGATTTGAGCAAATATTTTGCTAGTACAGTTTTTGACATCGTTGGCAATTATCTTGTCTATACCTTCATTGGTTCAATGATGTCGCCCATTTTTACAAATAACCAACTGTGGATTTTGTGATTTTAATGTTTGTTTTTGTTGAATAAAGAATGAAATTTTCGCTGTAGACACGTTAAGAATATTGCAGATAGCCTTCGCTAACCAGGGCATATCGAAAAAAAAAAAGTATTTACAAGTTGTACAAAGAACTCCAGGAAGGTAAAGAAAATGTTGAGGAGAAATAGTGTCTCGGGCAAGAAACAACATCAACTGATGAACAACACGTAAAGGAAACCAAATATTTGCTCCTGAAAAACCATCGACTAAAAATTTAAGATCCTAATGATTCTGTTTCCAACTTAAAAAGATTAGTCAGCACCATTTTAAAAGATATTTTTTCAATTTTCATTAGATCTTGTTGAGCACGCTCCTCTTGTTCGTCGCTAACCGCACCTAGGTTTGGTGGAAAAAAATCTAAATGCGAATGAAGAAAATGCATTTTGAGTGACATTCGTGCACCCAATTCGTGATAATTTTTCAATAATTCAGCAACAAATTGTTGTACCTTTCACTCTCATTGTTTCCAAGAAAACTATCCACGATGCTCTTGAAAGATTTCCATATTCTTTCTCCAATAAACATTGTGAAAAATTGTCATCATATATGCCATCAAATATGCCTTCTTTGATTTTAGCATATTTTAGCAAATATTTAAATGCTGCAAAATCTTCGTCCAGAGCCTTGACAAAGTTCTTTAAAAGACCCAATTTTATATGCAGCGGCGGAATTAGAACGTCACTTGGATCAGTTAATGGTTTATTTGATATGTTTTGTTTTCCTGGTGGAAACTCAGTCATTTATTCGCAATTTTCCTTTGTATTAATGGCATGATAGTATGGATGATTTTTCATTCTCATTTTGCAAAAGAAGAGCCTTTAAGCTGTACTTAGAGCCATCAATAAATAATCTTCATTCAGTTTTGTCATATGGCTGGTTCATTTTTTGAAATCAACCATCAACATCAGTACAGTATAGAATAGAGTGTTTCTTTTCAAAATATGCAGCCAATTCCAAGCTTCTGTCTCTATAGATTGTTACTTTTGTCCCAACTGCAATATGTTTCCAGTGCTGCATGCGTGAAGCTAGTAATTTTTCGTCTTGCTTCCTTAAGTATAAATCGCGAATAAGATTATTCAGCTCAGCTTGGCGTTCATCATCAGCCTCATACAAACTACCACTGCTGGTGAAAGATGTTTCGGACTCACTGCTCGTGGCACTGGAAATGACTGGTAATGGATTTTTTGGTGGACATTGAACTGGTTTGGGAACCGATGGGATATTCGCGTAAGTTTTATTTTTTCGATTTTTCATATCCAGCAACTTTTGTTAAACAGATATAACAATCGGTTTGGTGGTTACTTGACCCTCTCCAAAGTACTAAAATTGAAAAATCGAAATAGATCTTCTTGCCATTTGACCACTTGTATAAAACAGCTCTGAAACTATTGCAAAACATTGTCGGTGTCCACGGTTTGTCCAAGTTTCTGATAGCAAAACCAAAATAATGTTAATGAGCATATTTATACCACTATGTGGTTTGGGTATAATGACTTTGTGCTGCTGTTTGTAACAACAAAAAATATTTGACCTACACCCATCTTTAATTATACCGATCGAATCAGAATCACTATCTGATTCGATTTAACGATGTCCGTCCGTCCGTCCGTCCGTCTGTGTGTCCATGTAAAGCTTGTAATCAAACTGCAGGTCGCAAATATGAATATATTTAGATGAAATTTGGTATTTGATCTGTTATCGGCCATGGGTTGAACGCTATTGAAATTAGTGAGAATCTGTCCATGTTCAGACCTAGCCCCCATACAAATGACCCCTATGAAATCAACATATATTGCCATAAGATCCAAATTATTATACAAATCTTGGGTTTGTATGTATATATTACATCCATTAAGAAGTAGTCTAAAAATGATCCCTGGCACAACTCTTAGTCATAGGCCCCATATGGAGCCGCTTCCCGATTTTCACTTAAATCTATCAAAAAACAAAAATATTGTACTGATTCTTCTCAAATTTTGTTTGTATATAGTTTTGCAAAATACAAGAGACTTTACCAAACATGGTCCGGATCGGTCCATTTTTGGGCCTAGTCCCCACTTAGATATAGCATCCGATATAAACTTTTTCATATCTGCAGCCAAAAAAATTAATAAAAATCCCACTCAAATTTGGTTTATGCTTATTTTCTATATCCAGTTAGTTGGGCCTAAGAGATAGGGTCTCTAAACGCATGGTATAGGGTATCATATAGTCGGTCTCGACCGACTATAATTTTCTTACTTGTTTAACCTTGCACAGTGGAAGTAAATTCTTTAATAAAAAAACAATTTAAATTATCCACTTGTGATTCTAAATACCCAATATTAAAAAATAACAAAAATTACATTTCAAAAAGTCGAAAAGTGGCCAAAATTATGTCAATTTCAAGAGGTTAGCTATGTACATTTGGTGCTGAATTTGTTATTGCAATTTGAAATACTTTTCAAGAAAAACACAATTTCAGTGTTTAGTAAGAATAATATTTTAAAGCAATTTCAGTTTCGTAGCAATTTTATTAAAATGTTCATGCGTTCGATGTCTACATTTTAGGTTATTATAACTATTTTGCAAAGTTATAAAGTTAAACTAAGATGTATTTAAAGCATTTACAGAGAATTTTTAATTTTTAATAATTTAAAATTATGCAGCTAATATATCGATATAAAATTTTTTTGTTTCCGAGACTTTGATGATATATCACAAGCGAGAACCGCCTAAGTCGATTTAAGAACGATTTGAGTTATGTATGCTATCATATTCTACTAAAAACGCTTTATATTTACATGAAATCCCCATTTCTCTAACACTGTTTAATAAAAACTTATTAATGAAAACATACAGAACTTAGTCGTAATGAAGCCCCATTACGTTTATATAAAAATTCATTTTTCGCGAAAGCATGGTATTCGACGATTTGGGTTATCTTTGCTATCATGTTCTACTAAAAACGCTTTATATTTACGTGAAATCACCATTTCTCTGACACTGTTTATTAAAAAGTTATTAATGAAAACATTCTCACCTAAGTCGTAATGATGCCCCATTTCATTTATATAAAAAGTTATTTTTCTCAGATATCATCATTTCCATTTTTAAGAATCAATAGTAATTTTTAGTTTGACTGCTCATATTAATAACTTGTAAAGCCGCACAAAAATTCAAGGCTAATGATTTATTTTATAAAGGAGGACCAATTGTTCCTTCTGCCCACTTTAAATATGACTACTCATATTACTAACATATCGACCCTCACAAAGAAACACAGTTTTCGCTAGCTTAGTATTCCAGTTATGTAATCAAAAATATTTGCTTTGTATAGAAGTTACTATTACTATTTTGGACTTAACTACTCAAATCAGAGAGCAAACCTCCAAAGGGTTTGGTGAATATATTAATAAATTTTTTTTTTTAATGGTGTTTGGTAGAGAAGAAGAAGGCATATACACTCCAACCTCATTTTATGCGATTAATTCGTTCCGAAAAAATCCTCATAAATCAAATTCGCATAAAATGATACACTAGTTCCGTATAAAAATGAATGATTCGTTCCTGAATTTAAAAAAATCGCATAAATTCAAATCAAAACATTAAACCCCAAACAAACTCGCATAAAAAAGTCAACAATAAAAATTATTTAATTTATTTTTGTCCATTTTATTATCTGAAAAAGCAAATATTTAAAGGTAAATTTTCTATTCATATGTACTTTGTTCACTTTTATGATAAAACAAAACTAAATGCACTTTTAAACATTGTATGTATGTATATGTTTCACTACAACGTAGAAACTAGCAATGCATAAAAATAAGGCCTAGTTAGGCGCACGTTGTTAAATGTATCCGTACCGTAAATGTAACGTTGGCATTTAGTGCAGTTATAGAACGTAAAAAACGAACCAGCATGTTTATGTGTAAAATTAACCAAACTTTATCAGCTGTTCACAAAAGTCACATACAAATGTAGCAAAAATCTATTTTCAACAAATTGGGACGTTCCGGTTACGTGACATTTGAAGTTAGCCTCCCATTTTTGGAAATAAAATTTTTTTAAGATTGTTCTGAATTATTGTAGGATTGTTCTATAATGTGCCAAAACGATGAGTTTCCAAAATGTGATTTGTACCGGTAAATCGAAAAAAACGAATTTTTAAATTTGCCCCCCACTTTTGGAACATGGTTTTTTGACAAATGATTGTGTTTTGTTGAAGAAAAAAAAAAATAAGATCACACAATCGTGAGCATAGAAAGAAACGTGATATTGTACCTGAATAGCACAAATGTGAGATCTGTTTTTCAATTTTTATTTTGTAAAAGGAACGTATAAATTCGAACTCAACAGAAATCATCAATTAAAGTGTAATTTTACACTAAATAAAGAAAATATTAATCAGCACTTGGCCACATGTCAACCCCTACCAAAAGATACAATTAAACTAATTTCAATTTACAGGTCATTTCTTTATTTTTTTAATTCTCTTTTCTGCGCACGCAAGAGAACTCACAATCTCTGAATACCGGGGGGGTGGGGCGAAACCAGAAACAATGTATTTGTTTATATTTTAAGCACCTTAAACCATAACTCATAATCGGTATTGATAGGTCTCAAAGGAATATATGGGTGGCATCGGTATTGAGAAATCGGATACTCTTGATGTTATGGGCATGCGAAATCTATGCGATATCCGTTGGAACAAACATGAGTCGAAAGAAGCATTAAAGTGTGCTGGTTTTCTAAAACGGTGTAAAAAATACTTCACTCATTCTGATCTCCTAAAAATATATACCACTTTCATTAGATCGGACTACAACTTCCATATATGGGCAGAAGTTTCAAAGTCTAGTTTGAAGCAACTGGACTGTGCACAACAGTATTGACTGGTAAAAAAGTCGTCGAAATGTGAGTTGTGTAACATTGTTCTATTGATAGTACCATGGAAAATGTTCTTCTGAGATTAGCGAACTCATTCCAAGTTCCCGTGTTTCAGTTCGCTCTACCCACTACTATAGTAGTTCACATCTGTTTGTAGTCATTTGTCAGTAGACTGCACAATGCTTTACACAGAGAACTCGTTTATTAGTCGAACTAGCCGTATGCAGAATACACTCCCCACACACAAGTCTTTCCTGACAGTCACAGTCTAATATTTAAATTTAAGTCAAATATTCATAAACACTACTGCCTCTCTCCTCCTTCCCATAATCTATTTTCCTGAGATGAACACAATGCACTGCATCTGTAATTAACATCCACTGATTTCATTTATTGTATTGAAAATTCAATGTAATTTTGTATAACTAATTGTTTTCACACATATGCGACACCTGATCAGAAAATTGTTAATTGCGGCTTGAAGTGTTGAAATCGGGATCGCCTCAATTGTAGTTTTAATGGACTGCTTCAGTTCAGTCAAATTTGTTGGTTTCATTTTGCACTCCTCGTGTCTGATATAGCGCCTTAAAAAAACTCTGGTGCAGTCAGGTAAGGTGACCTTGGGGGCCAGCGGAAAGTGGAGTTTCTGGATATTAATATGTTTTGGAATATTTGTTGGAGGTCCGCCATAACGGGTCTGGCTTTGTGTACAGTTGCTTCATCTTGCTGGAACCAAATGCTGTTGAAACGGTTACGTGTCCGGTGCAGCTCTGGGTAAACAAATTCCTTTAACATCTTTAGATAACGGTGTCCATTGACAGTTAGTTTTACACCATTTTCTTTAAAGAAGTATGGTCCCACAACGCACCTTGGTGAAACTGCGCACCACATTGGAATATTTTTGGATTAGATTCACTCCATATCCGGCAATTTAGCTTTTTTATATTGCCCTTTAGATCAAAATAGGCATCATCAGACATGTACATGCAATTTATCAAGCTGTTGTCTTCTTCGGCCATTTCTATCATTTTGTGCCAAAATTCCAGACGAATAGGCAAATCCAAAAAGTTTAACTTGCTTGTAATTTGGACTTTGTATGGAAACAAGTTTAAGTCATCATGAATTATCCGTTGTAATGACCGTTTGATAACTCCAATTTGCGCCGATAGTTTCGAGTCGAAACCCTTCAATTTGCCTGAATTTCCGCTGCTACAGCCTCGGGGGGAGTTGCGTCAAACTTCCACCTATATGAACGAAAATGAAGAACTGCAAAGCATGGTACCGCTGCACTATCCAAATCATCTTTTTGTATCCTAAGCATTCATTTTAATAAATCTACACAGTAACCTGCCAAATAAAAAAAAAACCGATTTCTCACACAGAAAAAAGTTATTGCGTTTTGTTTTTGTAGCACGATTCGTGCTACGGAACTTTTTCCGGAACACTTCTATTAAGGACCTTATAGTGGCTTTTTTTTTGCAAACATTTCTTGATATAAATTTCAGTATTTGTAGAGCCCGTTTTTACAAAAGGCTTGATTCCTTTGCCGTAACTGCATATTGTTTGCCACACTATGAACTTGTCATACCCTATACCACTATGTGGTTTGGGTATAATGACTTTGTGCTGATGTTTGTAACTTCCAAAAATATTTGACATAGACCCATCTTTTATTATACCGATCGAATCAGAATCACTATCTGATCACTATCTGATTCGATTTAACGATGTCCGTCCGTCCGTCCGTCTGTGTGTCCATGTAAAGCTTGTAATCAAACTGCAGGTCGCAAATACGAATATATTTTGATGAAATTTGGTATATTAGCTTGTTTCAGCCATAGGATGAACGCTATTGAAATTGGTGAGACCTAGCCCCCATTCAAATGACCCCTATGAAATCAACATGAATTGCCATAAGATCCAAATTATCATATAAATCTTAGTCAAATTGGATTTGTATGTGTTTATTACATCCATTAATCAGTAGCCCAAAAATGCTCCCTATGGGACAAATCTTAGTCATAGGCCCCATATAGAGCTGCTTCCCGATCTTTACCTAAATCTATCAAAAAACAAAAATATTGTACTGATTCTTCCCAAATTTTGTTTGTATATGTTTTTGCAAAATACAAGAGACTTTACCAACCATGGTCAGGATCGGTCCATTTTTGGACCTAGTCCCCATATAGATATAGCATCCGATATGAACTTTTTCAAAATTTTTTCAAATTGGGTTTTTGCTTATTTTCTATGTCCAGTTAGTTGGGCCTAAGAGATAGGGTTTCTAAACGCATGGTATAGGGTATCGTATAGTCGGTCTAGACCGACTATAATTTTCTTACTTGTTTTTGTATATTTTTTGCAAAATACAATAGACTTTACCAAACATGGCCACGATTGGTCCATTTTTGGGCCTAGTCCCCATAGAGATATAGCATCCGATATGAACTTTTTCATATCTGCACCCAAAAAAATTAATAAAAATCCCACTCAAATTTGGTTTATGCTTATTTTCTATATCCAGTTAGTTGGGCCTAAGAGATAGGGTCTCTAAACGCATGGTATAGGGTATCATATAGTCGGTCTCGACCGACTATAATTTTCTTACTTGTTTTTTGTGCGGCATATGTAATTTGAAAATTTGCCTATATCGCACACAAAAAGATTCACAAAGGAAATCGCATAAATAAGAAATCGCGCAAAGAGGGACCACAAAAAAACAGGCTTGTGTATAACATTAAATATAAATTAACTATTTATTTTCGAAATAATTTATTTTTTCAATAATTTCCATAAACATCAAAAACAGACGTTTTTGTTCACAAAACTAAAATTCAACACAACAATATTCTAGAAATGTGGCAAAATATTAGAAAGGGCATTAGGTTTGTAAAATGAGAATATGAGAAACTCCGAAATGAAAATTTGTATATGAAGACTTCTAAATTCTATAACAAAAAACATATTTTCGTTACAGCACAGTGTTATCGGACACAATCAATTAAGAAAAATAAAAAATATATTCGTCAGCATTTTGTAAAAAAAAATAAATTTAATTTTTATATTTCTAATCGCTACTTTTGAACTTATGGATCTTTTCCGGAAGCGTTTCCATTAGCGATTTTCTAGTGTTTTCTGTCACTTTTTGGGAACAGGTAGCTAATCTCCATTTACAATCTTCCCCATTTCGGGTCACCATTTTTGTGCTGTTCAACTTTTAAAGAACTCAATATTTCTTCACTGGTCTAAGCTTCGGATAGTTTGGAGGATTTGTCTCCCTTTGTACAAAAATCAAATTATTGTTCCTGTACCACTCCAATGATTCCTTACCTTAGTGACCGGATGCCAAATCGGGCCAAAAATATGTGGACACATTATGTTGGCTTGTGAGAAGAAAGAGTGTTTTTTCAAACCCTGTTTAATATAAATTTCGGTATATATAGAGTCCATTGCAACAATTGTTTGTAATACCAGGGACATTTTTGGAAACTTCGTTTGCTCTAGCCTCCTAGTGTTGTGTTCAATATTTCCTAGCACCATAAAAATGTTGACCCGGAAGCTACGAAAAATTTTCCATAATATACGTCTTGTCGTCCATTTTTTTTTTTTTTTTGTATACATCAACACTCAGGGGATGTACCCTATTAATGCGGTGCACTGTGCTGATATCAGGAAAATAAGTTATGGGTAGGAGGAAAGAAGGAGTGGTATTTACGGATATTTGGTTTGAATCAGTGTTGCCATAATTTGAAATCGAAAAGATGCTAAATGGCAAAAAAAAAAGGTGCTAAAACGTACTGGAGTCAAAATAAAAGATGCTAATTTTTTTTAAATATCATTACCTTTTGATTGAAAAATTAAGTACTTATTAATTAATTCTTTGATTTTTAAATGGAAAAATGGATATAAAACATAAGTTTCAATTTATATTTTTAGAATTTTATATAAAATTATTTTGAATTTCATCTGTAATTTTTTTTAAAAGAAATTGAGTCTTTTTAATTTAAAATTAAATATTTTTAACTTTAGAGGGAATTTTTTTTAGTTTCAAATATAACAGAATTTACATTATCAAAAGATACGATTATATTACAATAATTGGCTTATGGAATCTAATATTTCTGTGATGTCTTCATCTTCAAGTTCTTCTTGGCTCTGATATTATTCTGACGATCGACTTTTATCAACGACATCGCTCGGTATATTGTAAGTGTAACAGCACCCATTTTTCAATTTTAAACCTTCTTTTATACGTATTATAGCACATAACCACTCGGATTTTATTCTGTTCAAAGTTTTGATTTTTACTAATGCCATTAAACTAAACAAACGTTCAACTTCGGCTTTTGAGAAAGACAAAACTAATAAAGACAATACAAGTATTGATAACTCTTTAAATGGATTTTCGCCAATAGAATTTTTGTTAATTTCAATCCAAAAAGAGGTTGTATTCAGTGTTGTATCCCAATATTGTTCTGTGATATACATAACTCCATTGGACTTGAATTTTTTCTGTTTTAGATGATCTAAATTTCAACTCTTCTAATACCTATATATTGGTTATCGGTTCTTTTACCCGGTGAAACTGCGCACCACATTGGAATATTTTTGGATTAGATTCACTCCATATCCGGCAATTTAGCTTTTTTATATTGCCCTTTAGATCAAAATAGGCATCATCAGACATGTACATGCAATATATCAAGCTGTTGTCTTCTTCGGCCATTTCTATCATTTTGTGCCAAAATTCCAGGCGAATAGGCAAATCCAAAAAGTTTAACTTGCTTGTAATTTGGACTTTGTATGGAAACAAGTTTAAGTCATCATGAATTATCCGTTGTAATGACCGTTTGATAACTCCAATTTGCGCCGATAGTTTCGAGTCGAAACCCTTCAATTTGCCTGAATTTCCGATGCTACAGCCTCGGGGGGAGTTGCGTCAAACTTCCACCTATATGAACGAAAATGAAGAACTGCAAAGCATGGTACCGCTGCACTATCCAAATCATCTTTTTGTATCCTAAGCATTCATTTTAATAAATCTACACAGTAACCTGCCAAATAAAAAAAAAACCGATTTCTCACACAGAAAAAAGTTATTGCGTTTTGTTTTTGTAGCACGATTCGTGCTACGGAACTTTTTCCGGAACACTTCTATTAAGGACTTTATAGTGGCTTTTTTTTTGCAAACATTTCTTGATATAAATTTCAGTATTTGTAGAGCCCGTTTTTACAAAAGGCTTGATTCCGGTTTAATGTGTTTTATATTGAAATTTTTTTAATTTTTTTAATACAATAATATTTTTTTGTAACAGACTTTTTAATTCATTAAAAGCTGTTGTTGGTGTTTACATTCTTCTATTTCAAAATGTTTTGTTATATTTGTTGAAAGAAACGAGCAGAGTGGTAAAAAGAGTAGTACATAAAATTCTAGTATTACACTTTGAGAAATTAAAACATATCAATACCATTAAAATTAAAACTGTATATTCAAAAATAATGAAATAAATAAAAAAAAAAGATGCTAAAAGCAACTTTTTATTAACAAAAGATGCTAAGTTAGCATCTAGCATCATTTTATAAATTTTGGATGCTAAACGACATAAAAAGTTGCTAAATCTAGCAACTGAAACGCTAAAATGGCAACACTAGTTTGAATTTAACTATATTGTAAGTTACAGGAAAGACTTCAGCGGGAAGATTATGCCACATACGGCTTGTGTGGCTAATGAGCGCATTTTCGCGGTAATGCATTGTGCGATCCACTAGATAATAGACTGGAAGTGGATGTGATCTACTAGATGAGCGAGTGGTGCGTAGAAAAATAGAATTCTACCCATATTAGTATCTATAATACAATGTAACACAACCAATATTCCGACGATGCTCCAATGTGAATAGGGCTGGTTATCCTACTGTCATTGATATGTACCAACGCCCTCCTTTGCACACAGTCCAGAAGCTTTAAAGCCCCGCCCCATATGTGGGTCCTGTATTCCATTTTTGGTCGGATATATGTGGTATAATTAATGAGGAGATCAGATGGAGTCAAGTAATTCTAACACCGATTTAGGAAACCTAGGCACTTTAAAAAATCTTTCGACAATTGAAAAATGTGTTTATTCCAACGGGCATCACACTGAATTTTCATGCCCAAAATATCAAGAGCATCTGATATATCAATATGTACACCACCCATTGATACAGACGACATTCTTGACTCCACGGCCCGCCTATGGGTTAATAAACAACATTGGGTCTTATGAGCATTAAAATCAACCCTGTCGACTCGACCCCACTCAGAGATTGTCAAAAGGTTTTGAACGAGTGTGTCATTCATATATTGCCTCATGCCTCGAATCTCCCTAAGGCTTGGCTTTTGATCGAATGAATATGATTGACAAATTTTGCTGACGTCTGCAAAAGAATAGATAGGATTGGAAGTTTGACATAGAAGGATAATTGAGAAAAATAAGAAAAAGTGAAGGAGAAAGAACAGAATCTTGCAGTACCCCTGCGTTTAACTGAAACTCTTTGGATGAGACCCCATCTAATATAACACGTATAGTACGATCTCTGAAAAAACTCGATATAAAATGAGAGAACTCATTAACAACACCAAAAGCAATTAGTTTTGACAAGAGTACGCTGTGCCACAGCCGATGGAGAGCCTTCGAAATATCCAGAGCAACAACCTTACTTTTACCGAATCTGTGAATTGATTGACTCTAACTTACCGAAAGAAGCACCATCAGGTCTCCCGTAGAACGACTTGTACGAAAGCCATACTGTCTGTCGTTAAGCAATAAGTTGGTCTCTAGGTAGTTCACAAGATGGTAATTCACCATGCTCTCCATTACCTTTGGAAGCGTGGAGTAAACTGCAATTGGGCGGTAATTTTCGGGGTCGTTGGCTGCACCCTTTATTGGAATGGGCTGGGTTTTGGCAATCTTCCAACACGAGGGAAAGGTACTCATATGGTACGAAGTGTTAAAAACGATTGCTAATGGATGCGATAGCGTCGAAGAACACTGTTTCAGTACCAACCCTGATATGCCATACGGTACCGGTGACTTGTTTACATTCAGGAGTCAAATCACCGTACTCGTTATCGAAATTTTTCGATCGAAATAATTTTTTTACTTTCCAAAATAAAATGGTAAGAATAATTTTTCTTTTTCACAGTTGAAGAATTATGGCCTCTGATTAAGAAGAAAAGCGAATCGTGGTCGAGCGTTTGTCCGTCTTCTTCAAATAATAAAACAAAATATTGAATTTCGATTGATTTTATTCGATATCCGATGCGGTGATTTGGCCCCAGGTCTGCAAGGACCCTCTTAACAGTACGAGCTCGAAAGAATACCTTGGGCATAGTACGAGGTACTTTTGGAATTCCGCCATTGGTTTATGACTTTCCGCCAAGAAATAATTACTTACCAATTGTTCAGCCAGAAGCTTTATCAACCGTGTCAGTTAATATAAGGTCGTTTTGTATATTGGAGTTGGAATGGAAGTACAAGCATTGTCCTTTACTCTTTTCACTGCCCCTAGGAAGACTGAGCTAATCAGGCTGATTTACTGCCGGGTGTGTAAAAAGCTCTTTTCAATATGCTTTCTATTTTCTTGTGGACTTTTTTTCTTCCCGAACCATGTAAAATTCAATGGTCGAATCCTCCTAATAGTTTCTAATTCATTGGAAACACTTTGACGGTAGACCTTTTGACTCTATGGCCACATTTTTTTTTTTTACCAAGTTATATTTTGTTGAAAATATTTATTAATTTTAACAGGTACTTTTATTTCGTCACTCATTTTAATCAAGCTAATAAAAAATTAATTAAATTGTCATTTAAGTTAATAACTGACATATTTTTAGAAGGTAACTTAACTAAAAAAGATATTTTCTATCTAACTCCTTATTGGAGGATATGAGGCCTCTTGTATCCATTAAAAAATGTATTATGATAATTCATGGAAATCGGATGGGGAAGAAGACTTAGTTTAGTTTGGGCTGCATCGGGTTACCCGATTTTAGGACATGGTTTCGAAGAAAAAGCATACTAAGTTAGAATAGTAGTTTTAAAAAACTAGGTTGATTTTACCATCTGTAACTTTTTTATTTCTTCAAACTTTTTCTTTAAAATATTTTGATAAAGTCAGATTTATTTAAGAGAAATGAGGAACTATCGCAAATTATTATTATTATATAATTTTTTAAATAATGCCCTAGAGAATTATTTAACAACAATAAATACATCAAATAATTATTTTGCCCACTCTAGTTCAATTTCGCATTAACATTAATCTATCAACAGAAAAATTTATTTCCATAAATATATTTTCAAAATTGTTTACTTAAACATTTATCTAACATTAGTTCAATTTCGCCTTAACATTAATCTATCTATAGAAAAATTTATTTCTATAAATAACTTTTCAAAAATGTTTACTTAAACGTTTATCTAACTCATAATATTTTTAAAATTTCAAAATTTTTATTGTTATTTTTCAACTGCGATTTTTAAAGTTATCTTCACTTTGTTGCCTTAAGTTGTAACATTAAAAATTTTTGTATAAATTATTCACTAATCACTTCCACATTTGTAATAAAGTGGTACATTATTACACAGAAACAAGGTCAAGTTTACAAAAATGTAACAAAAGTTATGTATAAATATAAACTGTGCTAAGCCAACAAAACTACACCAAAAAACACTACACCATCCAGTTTGAATTTAAAGACGTTTTAATGTAATATATGAAATTATTGTTTTAACATACAAATACAATAAAACAGGTTTTTTGTTGTAAATACAAATACATAATCAAAATATTTATATACAACACAAGTAAAATGTAACTAAGCATTGTTGATATACAGTTGCGAGCATAAAAATGCAACCCATATGATCGGTTTCAAAATAACGTTAACCAATTCCTCTCTTCTTTTTACTATTTATTCATTTATATGAGAGTACACAAAACAACAGTATTCCGGTTTAGTTTTTATTACACATAGTTGAATTGTTTATAATTAATTATAAAGGTGAAAAATATTAATGAGCTTAAAATCTAATGTAATGAATTAACAAAAAAAAAGTTTCTTAAAAAATTTTTACAACACCAATTTTATATTAAAGCTCTAGAGAAAGGGAAATCTATGTGCGAAATTAGACTACTCTTTGGTATTAAAAAAGCGGTGTATTCCATGTTGCATCACGATATAATTCGAGAACATGTACAGAAAGGAAATCAGGTTGTGGTCGTTCACGAAAAACTACCGAGCGCCACGACCGTCAAATGATAAAATTGGTCAAACTCGACCCAGGAAGGTCGGCAGTGGACGTTTCCAGGTACGCAAATGGATATATAAGTGGCTTCATTGAAGTTCACATTGCGCGTCGTATATTAAATTAAGCAGATTTTCTCGCTTGGGCAAAGAATGAAAGAAACCACTAAGTCGGCAAAAGGAAGCGCCTTATCTTATAGATATTAGTTACCAACAGTCAAACATGGGCATCTGATCTATTATTGTGTGTGGTAAGAACCGATATGATTTTAATGGACTCGTTAATTACTAGCAGATGTCAGCCCTCGAAATTCGAGTGCCAGTTCTTGGAATTTTTATTTTTTCTTTTTCATAAATTGTTTTATAAGACCCTACGATTTACGACGTCTTCCGGTTTAGTTAAAGCTCCTCCTGCACTGCCACCAAGTAGATCTTTTTTGCAACCTCTTTCAGTATTAATTTCTTTCCTATTTATCCTAATCCATTATTGCGTTTAGGAACTTAATGATGGCCTTCACCGCCAATGATTTGTATAAGACTCTCGAGAGCTTTGCTAATCAATTTTATCCAGTTCACAATTCAAGACTTTTTATTGTCGTTATTGTCGTTATTATTTTACAATTCAGCACAAGTCTTTTTGCAAACAAATTAACAAATTTAATAAACACACACACAGCATTGTATAATTTTATGTATTACTGGTACTTTAAATGCATTTTGCACCCAAAAAAAATTTTATAATAAACACACACACAGCATTTTATAATTACTAGCAGATTCCAGCACTCGAAATTGGAGTGCAAATTCTAGGAAATTTTATTTTTTCATTTAATAAAGACCCTAAAGGTATGCTTCTCAACTCAACTCATTTTAAATGAAGAAAACAAACTCAACACATTAATACAAAAAAATCTGTAAATCTGAAAATCTGTAAATCTGGGTAACACTAAAGAGAAATACCTTTCAAATGATAAATTTTTTTGTCAAAATCGGGGTAAAACTGAGAAACTTACTTCGGGCACAAAAAATCGCCTTGCATATACCACTTTTATTATACCGATCGATTCAGAATCGATTTTGCGATGACCGTCCATCCGTCCATTTAGACCGACTATAATTTTCTTACTTGTTTCTATAAATCTTGTGGACAGCTAAAAAGAAAAACCTTTCAAATGAGGGATGCTTGGTAAAAATAGGATCAAAACTGACAGACATACATCGGTCACAAGAAATCGCCTTGCCTATTAATATTCGAGATATCCCATGTTTATATGTGTATTATGAACGCAAATAAATATTTTCAAATACTTTGACAATATATGCTTGCCCATCTTTGAGAAAAAAATTGGCTTCTCATAGTATATTGCTACATGATGACAATCCCAAGCACTCAAGTTGCTTGGATGTTTTTGGATTGGCCCTCACAACTCATTGAACCCAACCCCATAGCAAACATATGGCAGCTTATAGACCGGGAAGTTAAAGCGAAAAATTCGCCTAATCTAAATAAATTGTAATTAATTTTTAAATGAGAATGGAACAAAATATACCTTAACACCATTACATCTTTGTTTAGTTCTAAGCCGTCTCGATTACAAGCGGTAATAACAAATAGTGGCTACGCTGGCACAGAATTAGTACTTACTTTATTAAATAATCAAAACATTTTTATTCATTTAACTTATTTAGACATAGTAACTTAAGCTAGTTTACTACAACTGTAGATAACAAAAAAAAAAACAGAAAACAGAAAAAGGTGAATTGAATTCCGTTATTATCAAAGAGACACACTTAATTATCATATAACCCAGATTTGCATTTGTTTTTGCTCGCAACTGTGCATGCTCGTAATACAAGTGTATAGGCACTGTTATCTCAAGTCGGTAGAACTGTGTTCAGTGGTAAAACTGTGTGTTCAAAATATTTGACACAATGAAATCAATGTTAAGTTTATTACTCGTATCGGAACAAATATGGTAATTCAGTATAAGTCATTCCATTTAAAAGACAAAAAAACATCCATGCAGTTTTAAAGTTGTTTATATTTTGAAGGCATGATTTTGGCATTTTTACTTACCAGTTTTTATGATCTATTTTTTTTATTTTATTTTCATTTTATATTTGTGCATCTTCGTTTGACAGGTTAATGGCTGTGATGTATTGGGTTTGCGTATCACGGAAATTGCAAAATTGGTAAATTCCTCACAACATCAAGTCACTTTATTACTCTGGAGCACCAAATGCAATTCCAACTGTGATGAAGAGGTAAGTAAGTTTGCATACATTTAAAACGAATTTAAAATTGACGATAAACTATTTTTTTAAAGGAAAAAATGTTAAGGCTTTTCTGTTTTATTATTTATGTTCTCTATATCGGAAGATGAAAATTTTTGAATTTTAGACTGATAGGAATTGTAAAAAAAAGTGCCTAGTGAAACACAAAACTCTGAACTTTAGTCTGAATAATTTTTTTTCAGTTTTAGGTTTTCTAAAAATTATCAAAATATAAAAAAATCAAATCATTTCGCTAATTTCTTTTAAAGATTTAATAATTAGATAATATTACAATAAAACCTTATAGCTGCAAGGGGCTCAAATAAGTACACATAGAAAACGGAGTCGTTGCGACAACCGATTTTGTTGCCAACCGAATCTTAGTAATACATAGGATTATCATATGGTTCTGCTGTGATAGCCTTTATTTTTTCCTAATAACCATTTTGACTTCAAGATGACTGATTTTTTATTTAATTCGATTATATGAATTGTCTCATTTAGTTTATCAAATCGAAATTAGATTTACCATATTGATTATATCTATTATATTAATAGGCTAGGCGATTTCTTGTGACCGATGTTTTGTTCTACCGTTTTATCCCGATTTTGACCAAACGTATGTTATTTGAAAGGTATTTCTTTTTAGCCGTTTTGCAGATTTACAGATTTTTATATTTTTTCCTTTTTTTTTTTTGACTAAATTGCATTTAAAGTTACTACACATACATAAAATTATACAATGTGTGTTTATTAAATTTGTTAATGTGGTTGGTATAAAACTGAGTTTGTTTTTTGTGTTGATTGGCTATAATTGATTAGCATACCTTTAGGTTCTTTATTTAATGAAAAAATAAAATTTCCTAGAATTTGCACTCGAATTTCGAGACCTGGAATTTGCTAGTTAACCATTAATCGGTATAACATATTTCAAAATGCTGTCTATGCAACAACACAAGAATTCTAAATGCTTTTATTTGAATCTTTTATATGTATTTAAATATGAATTTATAAATATATATCAAACAAATATCAAAGTACCTATATAGGCACATACTTATGTGATGTATACTTTTCCTTTAAGGCTCAAATTTACATAATTATTTTGGGGTTCGAATTTTTTTATTAACTTTAAAAATAGCGACATTATGGTATTCTTCTTCGACCATTTCTTTAAATGAAATTTATAAGAAGTCGTTGTAAATTATGAAAAGTTACGCGATTCGATGGTTTTATTCACTAAGAAAAATATATTCATTTTTCACCATTGATATCTGTATTCATGGGATATCTGAAATCATGGGATCTAAATTAAATATCGACTATTTCAATCAGATAAGTGTTTCGCAAACATCTTCCTAAAAGAATAAGCCGATCAATACTACGAGCATATCAAAGGCTTTGAGTTTACTTATGAATTCAGACATTCATTAAAAATGAACTTTATACATAATATAATAATATGATATAATATAATATAATATTATATATAATAATATATATTATATATAATAATATGAATATAATGTAATATTATATATAATAATATGAACTTTATACATAAACAAATATTTCATTAATTTAGTTTTCAAATATAATTTTTAAATTGAAATAATTCGGGGTAAATCTAAAAAAAAACAAAAATATTGGTTTGTATATGTTTTTGCTAAAAAAAAGTGGTCCAAAAATGTGCAGTCACTAAAATTATTAACAATGTAACCCAAATTGGGTTACGCTTATTTTCTATATCCAATTAGTTGGTTCTGAGACCCCCTCTTTAAACGAAAGATATAGGGTATCGTATAGTGGGTCTAGACCTACTATTATTTATTAAAAAGAACGACAAAATTTGAAATTTCGGTTAGGTTATTTTTGTCATTCATTTATTATAACGGACAAATAATTCTAAATTAATCTTATCCCACTCCATGTCAAAGATAATTTTAAAAATCTTAGCTCGTTATGGCGATAAAGCCAGAAAAAATATAGACTGATATACAATAACTCGAAGCTTATTTCGTTTGAGAGAATATTTTTACTTCTTATTGAGAAAAAAATCATGTGAGTCCGATCACAGGGAAGATGTGTAAACATCTAGTAATTAAAGATTTTTTATGTCATTTTTTAAAATCAAACAGAAAGCGTCATCTATGTATCATTTATAGCAAAAACTGTTTCAGCTAATTCAACAACCGTTTGCTGTAAAACGTTAAAAATATCCTAATATAAACGTATATAAGTGATACATAGATGACGCTTTTAAAAAAGTGGCATAAAAAACTATTTTATATCATAATTTTTTCACCAATACCAATCATAAGTCACACAGCGTTATCTGCTTCAGCTCACACCGATATGAGTTACGCTGTTTTTGTGATTGTATTGTGAAATAGAAATTTACCCCCCTGCGCGTATAGATGTTTACACATCAAAAAAAAACAACAACAATGCAATTTAGCAAAAAAAAAATTTTTGCATTTAATTCTTTGTTCTCCTCTTCGTGTAACAAGACAAAAACAAAATTCAAAAATATTATCATTGAAGAAAAAATTTACCAACAACAAAACCACTTGCAAAATTGACGTCACAGCTTATTTCGTGTGTTTGAATTAACCGTTATTTGAGAGTAATATATGACTTCAATAGACTCATAATATGTTTTGTACCTGTTTAAAGTGCTATTAGATATTATATCAGTTCTTATTTTTATGGCTATCAGGATGGGTCGACGCACTTCAATTGAAAGGCGTGAAATCGTGATTAAACACTTTAAAGAGGGCAAAACCCAAAGGGAAATCTCTGAAATTTTTGATTTGAGCCCTTCAACAGTCCAAAGGTGGATTGTAAGAAGAGTTAAGCAGGATCCAAAAATAAGTGCACCCTATTTAGCTGCGGAAGCGGAAAAGTACATTGGAAAAAAGAGGAACCCTGAAACCATCCGCAGAACTCTTCGGAACAATGATTTTCAAGGTCGAACGGTTCGAAATAAGCCTTTTATAAGCGCAAAGAATAAAAAGGTTAGAATACAGTTCGCAACGATGAGAGCAAATATAACCTAACCCAACATCAAAATTTACGTGGTACTGTAAAGCGTGGCGGTGGTCATGTGATGGTTTGGGGATGCAAGTCGGCATCAGCAGTTCGAAGTTTGCACTTTATTGAAAGGATTATGGACAAAATTCAATATGGACAAATTGTGCATAAAAGAGAATTTCAGTTTCTATCAAGACTACGACCTAAAGCACAAGTTGGGTGTAGTCCAAACATGGTTGATTTGGAATTGTCCACATGTGCTCCAAACGCCACCCCAATCATCAGGCAGTAATGTAATTTAAAATGTATGGCAACTGCTTGAAACAGCGATCAGACATTATAACATATCCAACGTAAAAGAGACCCTAAAAACTGAATGGTATAAGATTTGCCCGGATTATACGAAAAAATTGGTTTCTTGGATGAATTCTCGTTTAAGAAGTGTGCAGTTTTTAAATAAGAAATGTTTTTAAGTTTAGTATTTACACGAAATAAGCTGTAACTTTGATTTTGTATGAATTTTTGTTTTTGTTATATATTTTCTTTTTTTTTTTTTTTGAGATATTTTTCAAATATTGTTTTTGTCTTGTTACACGAAGAAGAGAACAAAGAATAAAATTCGAAAAATTTTTTGTTAAATTTCATTGCTATTGTTTTTTTTTCCATAAGAAGTAAAAATATTGTCTCAATCGAAATTAGCTGTGAGTCGCTGTATATATATACATATACATATATATCTATAATATTAATAGGCTAGGCGATTTCTTGTTACCGATGTTTTGTTCTAGCGTTTTATCCCGATTTTGACCAAACGAATATTATTTGAAAGGTATTTCTGTTCATCAGATTTACAGATTTTAAAATTTTCTCCTTTATTTTGAGTAAATTACATTTAAAGTTGCTACTAACACATACATAAAATTATACAAATGCTATGTGTGTCTTTACTAAATTTGTTAATGTTTTTGTTAATGAGTTTGTTATCTTCATTCACAATAATTATAAACCAAAAAAGTGTTGGTTTGCGGCTAAGTTGAGAAATAAAGTTGCCTAGAAATTGCACCCGAATTTCGAGCGCTGGAATCTGCTAGTATATATAATCATAGAAATAAGCAAAGTAATGCAAAATTTAAATATGCCATTAACTTTTTAATCTATATTATTAATAGGCTAGGCGATTTTTGGTGACTGATGTTTTGTTCTACCATTTTATCCAGATTTTGACCAAACGTATATAATTTGAAAGGTATTTCTCTTTAGCCGTTTTGCAGATTTACAGATTTTTAAATTTTTTCCTTTATTTTGAGTACATTGCATTTAAAGTTGCTACGAACACATACATAAAATTATACAATGCTATGTGTGTGTTTATTAAATTTGTTAATGTGTTTGTAATAAAAATGAGTTTGTTTTTTGAGTTGATTTGTGAATTGCCTATAATTGGTTGGCATACTTTTAGGGTCTTTATATAATGAAAAAAAATTTCCTAGAATTTGTGCTCGAATTTCGAGGGCTGGAATCTGCTTGTTTCAACCAATATCTCTTTGATGTTGAATATATTCGACAAAAACAAGGGTTAATAAACAAATAAGATCTGATCGAATAAGTTTGTTAGATAGAATAAGTTGAACTTAATTTAGTTGTGTTTAATAAATTGTTCAAGAACTTCGATTGGTAAACGGAACATAACATAGCATAAGATAACGTAAAAGCTTCCTACTTACAGTAATGACTGTAAAGTTCGGAATATAGAATTTGAGGCTGAAACCGGGACTTAAAAGCAAGTCTAAAATCCATGGGCATTGCAAAAAAAAACTGACCTAGCTGTTATCAAATGCAGTTTCAGTCAATTTACTAAAAATAAATACTCTGCTTGCTCTCAGTTTCAATGTGTGATGAATGCATGTCATACTTTACAGCAGAAGGCAACGAAAGTCAATAAAAACGTCACTGTACGTCTTTAAGTCAGGAAGCATCTGAATCTCAAAATATATTTAAAAGACAAATTTGCCAGAAAAGGTTTTGTTCTGGTGAGTGAATAAGGTATCAATGAACCAGCATTTTTCAAATAGAGGGAATTTTTTTTTAATTATTGACCAACACACAGGTGATGCCCCCTGGAGAAGCAGTACATTGTGTTGATCTCAGGATAATAGGTTATGGAAAGAAGAAAAAAGGGAGTAGTGTTTGTGGATACTTGATTTAAATTTTATTACATTGTAACTGTCAGGAAAGACTTGTGTGGGGAGTTTATTCCATACGTCGTGCAGTCTACTGGACAAAAGACTTCAAACGGATGTCAACTACTATAGAAGTGGGTAGAGCGAACTGAAACTCGAGCACTTGGAATGAGTTCGTTAATCTCAGAAGAACACTTTCTATGGTATTATCTATAGAACAATGTTACACAACCCACATTCCGACGATGTTCCAATGAGTCAATAGAGTTGGATAACCTACGTCATTAATGAACATCAACGCCCTCCTTTCTACATGATCCAGTAGCTCCGAAATAGACTTTGAAGTTCCTGTCCATATACGGGAGTTGTATTCCATTTTCGGTCTCATGTAAGTGGTATTGATTTTAAGGACATCAGAAGGAGTGATGTAATTTTTGCCCCGTTTTAGAAAACTAAGGCATTTGCATGATTTTAAAGATAATATTGGATGCTTTATTTATATGGCGACTGGGGTGAAAAATGCAAAGTTTCAGCAAATATGGTCAATATTTGCAGAAACATATACAAACCAAATTTTAGAAAAATCTGTGCACTATTTTTGCTTTTTGACAGATTTAAGTGAAGAGCGGGAAACAGCTTTATATGGGGGCTACAACTAAGAATTGTTATACAGGAAGTATTTTTGAACTACTGATTAATGGGTATAATAAATGCAAACAAACCAAATTTTATCGAGATCTCTCATGGCTGGGTCTGAACATGGACCAATTTTCACCAGTTTCAATAACGTTCATTCTGTGGTCAATAAAAGCTTATATAACAAATTTTATTAGAATATATTCATATTTACTGCCTGCAGTTCGATTGGAAGGTTTACACGAGTACACAGACGGACGGTCGGACAGACAGACAAACGGATGGCCTTCGCTAAATCGACTCAGTTATTCTGAATCAGTCGGTATAATTAAATGTGGATCTTGGGGAAATATTTTTGTTAGCACAAACTCATTATAACGAACTTGATGGAAATATACCATCGATGGTACAAAATATTTTTTTCAAATTATGTTAAAACTAATACTTAAATGAATACTTTAAGAGATGAAAAATTGAACTAGTACCCAAAAGTTTTCAACCTTTCAAATGTTTCCCAACTAGTACCAATTGAAAATATTTGGTTTGATTTAGAAAGATGCTCTCGGAAAGTGTAGCGATATGAATTTTTTTTATTTTATAGTTTGCCCCTCGTCGTTTAGAACCATAAGCTTACTGCCTTTTATTAGTAAAATAATAAAAAAAAATCACAAAACCTAAATTAGTATGTTTTATGGTAATTAAAAGCAATTATGTGTCCGTAGAAAACATAACACTTGTATCCATTAATAAGAATAAGAAATTTGATTAACAGAAACTTTTAGCACCAAAAATCAACTGGCATGGTTTTACTACATGTCAAAGCATCTTCTGGTACTGTATGTCATGATGGTCCTGTTTTTAAAATGATAAATAACACAAGGAAACAAAATTTAACTTTTTGGTGTTGACTGGAACTTTATTAAAATTTTTTACTAATTTGAGGTCGCTGATTTCAAATCTGCACTTGGTTTTTTTTTATCAGCTCGACTTTTCGCGATATACCGTTATGTCCAAAATTAAGGGACTTCCACTACATATATTGGAATAACTTAAAAACGGTCATCATATTCAGTTAAAAAAAAATCCAAAACTCGTCAACAATATTGTCTTTGAGCCGTGCTTACATTGGTTTTAAATTTGCCCGCAGTTTCAGAGACCATGTGGAAGATTTGAAAAAAAAAATTTGTTCAAAAAATAATTTTTTTTGTTCTTTAAAAATTTATAAAAAATAAAAATGAGACACAGATCACAGGTTTGGTCGAAAGACATTTAGTTAAACATATTTCGAATGAAATAAGCTTTATTTCATTCTTATCGGTGCACAAGTTTTGATTTTGTTCACTGAGAAAACTGAATTGATAAAAATCGCGATTTCTATAAGAATTTAAGATTTTATAAGGCTTTTTTAAATTATAATTTAGAGTTTTTGTTGATTAAGAACTGAATGTTCTTTTTAAGGTTATTTGGGACGCTGAATCTAAGTCAGCACTTGGTTTTCCAATATATGTAGAAGAAGTGCCCTAATTTTGGACATAACTGTATATCGCGAAAATCGATAGAAAAAAACCAAGTGCAGATTTGGATTCAGCGTCCCAAATAACATTTAAAACAACATTAATTTCAACAAAACCCTCGTTCCCTTGTGTTATAATTTCCCAACACTGATTATTAAACTAATTTATAGTTTTTTCTTCGGTCAAACTTTGAAAGTTTATATTAGTAATCCTCTTTTGAATATGTTCGTGTTGCATCAGGTTGTCCACAACGTTCATGTTTATTTCCTGCTCTTTCGAATTTTTTTGTAGCTGATTTCCCCCAACTAGACTAATGTACATTGCAGAAATTATGGCTTCTGATGTAAGAGCTAAACTTCAAACAGCATTAACTGGCACTATATTTTTCCAGAAATCGCAAAAATTGTATTTCACCACAAGAAAATGTTATATTTGATAATAATTGCGTCCAGTGGAAAGAAAAAGATAAATATCTGGATGTAATACTTGACCCCAAAATGAAATTCAAACAACATATCAGTTATATAACAACTAAGGTAAATTTACTAACGTGAATAAACCGAAATGCTATACTAAATATTAATAATAAAAAAATATTTTAAAATCCATTTTTCCACGCTGTCATTTTTTTACGCAACTCTTGTTTGGTAAACAAGAGCAAACTGTCATATTCAAAAATTGCAAATATCTGAAAAAAAAATTTTTTAAGTTAATTTACAATCTTCCATGGTTCAATTCTATGGAGCGATTACATTCTTTTGTAGATATCTAATAATAAGTTAAAAAAATAATATTAGGCTTACTAATAATTTTGATATCAGATGCTAAAACTCTGGTTACGAACATATCAATAAGATCGATAGTTAAGTATTTAGGACAAGTTCTTTTTATATAAAAATAATAATCTAAACCATAAAAACAAAGTTTTTCTTAAAACTTTTTCTCTCCTTATACATATAAGTTTTGAATCTCTCCGTGACTGTGCGTTACTTTGCGTGAATATTTTAAAATTAATCTTTGGTCACATCAAGTCTATGGACCAAGTTTCAGATTGATTGGATGAGGGGAAATGGGGTTTAAATCACTCCGTGACTGTGCGTAACTATGTGTGACTATATAAGTTAATATTTGGTGACAATAAGTCTATGGACCAAGTTTCAGATTGATTGGATGAGGGAAAATGGGGTTAAAATCGCTCCGTGACTGTGTGAGACTAACTTAAAATTAATCTTTGGCCACAACAAATCTATTATTATTATTATTATTTATTAATAGATTTGTAAAATTATAATATAAAAGTTTAAACATACTTATTATTACATAGTCACAATCTATATTTGGCGCAGCAATATTGCTGTTAGACAGATTGGCATTTAAATCAATTGTTACGTATATGTGACCTTCTCCGAGAAAAGGGACCTAATGTGTGAAAATTAAGTTTTGAGAAAAAACGCATTTAAAGTTTCCATACCCTTTTAGGTACCACCGTTTTTGAAACAACACGTTTTTGACACACTAGGTCCCTTTTCTCGGAGAAGCTCACATATGTTTTATTTTTTAATTTTAAATTAAAATTCATTTATTATAAGGTTTCCATATTTGATACATGATTCCATATATTTGAAAAGAGAGACGAAATTCGTGCCATTTAATATATTAAATACTTCATTTTTACTTAGTGTGTTTTTACCAAAGTATATATTTCGGAATTCTTTATATATTGGACAAATTCCAATGAAATGGAAAGTATTTTCTGTAGTATTATAAACAAGTTGAGCGTAAAGATCATAATTTCTTTCTTTTTGTTACAAAAGTTCAATTAGCTCTTCCCAATAAACATATATAGGAATATTGATGATTGGAGGACAAATTGCAGCATGTTACAAAAATTTGACCATTCTCTTGCCCAGTATATATTCTGCTCTATAACTTTCTCGGCCAATATTCGTGGTAGTCTTTGAGGACTTAAAGCTAATACTTTTTTGATGTAAGAAAAATGTAACTTGAGAGTTGAAATGAATATGGAATTTAGACCAGTCTCTAAATATAGCACGTAGTTAGGAGTAGTGCTTGGCAGGTAAAGTATTTTTTTTTAATGAAAAAACAAAATAATTTCTCCACATCATCATATTTTTCATATCCCCAAACTTAGGCGGCATAAAACATTATTGCTTTTGATACAGCCTTAAAATTGTTTAGTTTATTCCTTTTGATATTTTTGGATGATTTATATACTTGGACCAGGTGGAATTTATGGCTCTTTTAGAAGACGAAAGCTTGTTGTGAAGATATTTTCTAAAAGATAGATTGTATGTTATATCGACTCCAAGGTACGTGTAGCTGTTAACAATTTCAATATTTTCATGTTCATAATGCCATCTTAAATCTGCAGCAATTCTCGGACCTTTAAGGAAAATATTAATTTTTGATTTTGCCAAATTTACTTTTAAGCTCCAAGTTAAACAATATTCTTTTAGAGCATCAATCATATCTTGTAAACCACTAGGTGTGTCTGATGGGATCACAATATCGTCCGCGTATAACAAAACTTTTACATTTATATTGGCAACATTTATAAAACCAGGTAAAATATCGGGTAGATCATTTATGTATAAAGAGAACAAAACTGGACTTAATAAGCAACCTTGCTTTACCCCGAATTCAACTAGAAAATGTTCCGAAAATGTACATCCATTCCAAATTCTGCTCTTTGTGTTTTCATATAAAGATTGTATAATGCGGATAATTTTTCATGAAATGCCAATGCATGATAGTTTGTAAAATGGACTGTTTCTGGGAATCATATCGAAGGCACACGAGAAGTCGACAACGAACGCATAGGTATATTTATTATTTATTTTGTTTTAATTTACAATGTTAACAATATTAAATATATTGTCGACAGTAGTATAATCTTTTCTAAACCCAGCTTGAAACTTGTTCAAGACATTATTTCTTGTTAGCCAGTCTGATAAACGATTCAATATAATGTTATTAAAAATTTTGCAAATCGTGTTTAGTAAGGATAGTCCTCTATAATTTGTTGTTAAATTTGGGTCGCCTTTTTTAAATAATGGAATCAAAATTGGCGGTTTAAGAGATGGTGGTATATCTACACGAAGGAAAATGTAATTAAATATATTCAATATTTCTTTAAGGTAGCAATAGGGAGCAAATTTATAAAATTCATATGGAATACCATCTTCTCCTGGGGATTTGTTTAATTTTAGGTTCTTTTTAACTGCATACAACTCACATAATTCAAATGGAGAATCCAAAAAAGCGTCCACAAAACAAGGCAAACACCAACTTATTACTTGAGTTTCATTACTATTTTGAAAAACAGAGGCAAAGTGTTAAAAAAAGTCATCAGCATTTAGATTTCCCTTAGGCATTTGAGTACTAAATTTCCGTGAGTTTGATAACTTCCACCATTCATTGTTGCATTTAACTTTATCAAGTTTTTATACCCAGTATGTGGTTTGGGTATAATGACTTTGTGCTGCTGTTTGTAACTACCAAAAATATTTGACCTAGACCCATCTTTTATTATACCGATCGAATCAGAATCACTATCTGATTCGATTTAACATTGTCCGTCCGTCTGTGTGTCCATGTAAAGCTTGTAATCAAACTGCAGGTCGCAAATATTAATATATTTTGATGAAATTTGGAACATAAGCTTTTCTAGGCAATAGGATGAACGCTATTGAAATTGGTGAGAATCGCTCCATGTTTAGACCTAGCCCCCATACAAATGGCCCCTATGTAATCGACATAAATTGCCATAAGATCCAAGTTATCATATAAATCTTAGTCAAATTGGGTTTGTGTGTGTTTATTACATCCATTAATCAGTAGGCTAAAAATGACCCCTATGGGACAACTCTTAGTCATAGGCCCCATATAGAGCTGCTTCCCGATCTTCACTTAAATCTATCAAAAAAAACTATTTTTTTTCACCACATAGTTTGAGGTATTTGGTTCTTGAAGCGTTGTAGCGTGATTTGCAAAGATTTCTATGTTTCTTCTTATATTTCTTAAGATTTTTAAGCATAGTTGAATGAAGTCGAAAGCATTGCCAGTCGAACCATTTCTGTTTAGGCTCATAGAAAGTTTTATTCGATTTGCTAACATTTGCTAGTTTAATTTTTGTCGTTATTGTTAAAACTATTTCGTCCACCATCATTTTCGTCTGAAGCAACTGCCCATTAAGCAACTGCCCGCTAAGGCTACTACTATATTGACCACCATATTTACTGTTCCAGTAGGGTTTTTATACCCTCCACTCCAGTGTGCAGAGGGTATATATAAGTTTGTCATTCCACTTGTAATAATAAGAAAAAAAATTTTGGACCCCATAAAATATATATATTTGTGATCCTTATAACAACCGGAGTTGATATAGCGATGTCTGTCTGTCCGTCTGTCCGTCTGTCCGTCTGTGGAAATCACGATGACGGCAGCAATCGGGCAGCTAGGGTGCTCTTTGACATAAAAAATGGTTCACTAACATCCTGAGAAGTTTGCTATTTAAAATCGTCCAAATCGGTCGATTAGGGCCCGAGACTTGAATGAAGAACTAAAAAAGTCTTGAAAAAATATAATTTTCTTTGTTGTTCTTGTCACGATGACGCACTCAATAGGATAGCTAAGGTGATCATTTTCAGTGAGAATGATTAACCAAATTCGTGGGAAGATTTCTATTTCAAATCATTAAAATCGGTGAAAATATTAACTGAATTTCAGAAAATCATATCAAAACGTCGGAAATAATAATTTTAAATTTAGAAGACATCAATTGCATCTTTAATATATAAATTTTATTTGTTAAACACAAATTGAAATTCCAAAGAAAACACCAAATATGTTTACATTTAAAAAAAAGTTTACATTTAAAAAAAATATTGGCATTGGCATAATAGCTTTTCAGTAACTTCTTTTAACGGTAGTCGAATCATTAAAAAAAAGAAAATAGCAATATTATCAGTAAAATTTTTAAACGATATTCGCTACTGTTAAAGTCAGCTGTTGTTGTTATCTAAACGACAACCATTTTTGTGTTGTTTATTCAATCGATAAAAACTTAAATTTTTAGGTTGAAATGTCGTCATACATAAATAAAAATCGTAAAATAGTGAAAATATTTTGATTTTATTAAAAAACTTTTTTATATAAATAAAAAAATTTAATAGCATATTCAATTCATTATTTCATTTTCAAATAAATAAAAAGAAATATTAGTAAAAAAATAAAGATATTAAAGGTAAAATCATCCTGTCAAACACGAAGTAATTTGTTTTTTTCTATTCTTCTTTGTGTTTTTCGCTTATTTTGACAGAGATGCCACTCGTTTACAATTTAAATAAATAGAAAAATAGAGATGTTGACTGTCGTTAAGATGTATGTACTTATTGAATCACTTAATCCTTAGTGCAAACAACAATAGCTGTCTATATATTTTGCGATTGTCGGATCATTGAAATTTATAAATTCGGAATACAGAAAATATTGATTTAAATTCAATGAATTTTAGAAAACCTCAAATGATATTTAAGAATTGCGAACACAAAAATTGTTACATAAATAAACGCAATTTGATGAGAATGTTATTTATATATTATTTTACACAATTTTTTTTGGATGAAAATTTGAAGTTTTTCAGAAAATAAAGATAACAAATTATTTTATTTAAAATGTTTGGGACATTTGGTTTTTTGCGTTTGGCATCCCTAATTTGATTATTTATTATTATTATAAATTTATTCTCTATGTTTTCCAAATATGGCAATATTTTAATAAAAAAGTTGAGAGACCTTTTTCTTGGTTATTATTTTGTTACTCCATCCGACCTATATGGCCGCAATAAAGAAATATTTGGCCAGTTAAAAGAAACTATACAGCCATCTCCAATTAGCACGATTTAATGCATGTAGCCACCCTACACAACAATTACCTTTGCAATGGAAGTTAGGGCGAGCTATTTAATTAGCAAAAACTAAATTAAACGAGAAGTTATGTCATATAACCGGAAACGCATGCATATAGGTATATAACCTAAATGCATGCCGATCAGCAACCACAATGACCAAAAAGCAAACACCGAAATAAATCCAAAATAATAGAAAAGACGAAACCAACCCAAAGAATTTGCTGAAATAATTTGGTATTAAGTTAAACAAACTGTTTACTTTTTCCAATATTTTGTTTACGTTTATTATCATTACTCAAACCGAGGTGGAGGGTATCAAAGATTCTGCACAGCCGAATTTAACACTCTTACTTGTTGTAAATAAGGTTGCACACAACTAGGGTTTAATCTATTTCGGATTTTAATTTTGAGACATAAAGGCATATGATCAGAATATGGCTTAGACGCCACCGAACAAATATAGTAATCGATGACAGAACTACCCATGACTCCACAAAAGCTGTAATCTCCTTGAGAGTCACTTTTTGTTCTGCCATTAACAATAATCCCTCCTAAGTTTTCAATAACGTTAATCAGTTGTCTTCCTTGAGCATTAATAGTTTTATCCTTGGAATATCTAACATCACTGATATGAGGAAAATCGCGTAAAATATTTTGATCTAAAACTTGTTCTTCTCCTATGCGTGCATTGAAATCAACCATTGTACAAAACTTGGGGAATATTTTTTCTGACTTTATGTATTTAGTTGCAGGAACCCAATGTAAACTGTAATTCTTAAAAACTGACGAGAAATATGTTTGTTTAGACGATAAGACATGCGTTTCAAACCAAAAGAATATATCAAAATTATTTATATAAGTAACTTATAATAAGTTATAAAATTACCAAAATTTAAAGATTTTTCTAGATTTGCTATATCATAGGATATTAAATGGCACGAATCAAATTGCTAATGTGATGTAGAGATAATCGTGTTACTAATATTGTTGGACTTAAAATTTTCATTAACATATATATTTCGAAGGAGCAGCCACATTCATACAAAAGTTTCTTTATACATACAGCATCATTTTCAGAAGTCACCATTACTTTTCCTTTGGACCAGTTGCATTTTTTATCGTTGATATATCGACAAAACTCTCCAAGCCGGACCTTAACCACAACAAGTCTATGGACAAAGTTTCAGAACGATCGGATAAGGGGAAGTGATTTTTAATCTCTCCGTGACTGTGCTGACTATGTCAAAGTTAATCTTTTTTCACGGCAAATCTATCGACCAAGTTTCAGACCGTTCGGATAAGGGGAAGTGGGTTTTAATTCACTCCATGACTGTTCGTGCCTACCCTAAAACTACTCTATAGTCAAAACAAGACTATGGGCCAAGTGTGAGATCAATTGGATGAAGGGGAGTGGGGTTGCCCCATGGCAGACAGACAGCCAGACAGACACACAGAGAGTATGAGTTAAAAGAAAGAGCAAATAGGTTTTTGCTAAATTTCATTTTCTCAAATAAAATTTTGTAAACATTTATACAACTAAGTAGAAAAAGACAATGTCTTGAACTCTTTAAAAATGTATTTTATAGTTAAATAAAATATTATTGTTAATAAATAAATAAATAAATAAATAAATAATAAATAAACAATAAGTATATATTAAATCACAAATGCATCTCTTTCATAACTTTTTTATTTGTTAACATTTGTTCATATTTGTTTTTTGTCACGTTACTACGAGCATAAATACATTTTGTTGCAAGATAATAGAACAAACAAACTTTCAACTCCACTTGTGTAGTGCTTGAAGCTAAAAAGGAAATTTAAAAAAATGCAACTACAGTTTTGTCTTTTTTTTTTGCTCTCGAAATAAGATGACAAAAAATCATCAAATATTATGATATTTTTGCAAATAAATCTCTTTTTTCTGTTGTTGTTTTGTTTTACAGAGTCTATGTGCAGCACCGATGCCACGTTCTTTGCAAAGACTTTCGCTGGTAGTGCAAACAGTTTTAAGTTTAGTCGAATGTCCTGTATGTCTGGACACAATAACACCACCCGCCATGCAATGTCAAAATGGTCATTTGCTATGTATCGATTGTCGTATACGTGCTGAAAAGTGTCCTGTCTGTCGTGATCGTTATTTTCCGAGACCGGCTTTAATTGCTGAACAAATACAATCGGCCATTACAAGTGCTTTCAATTTGTGTCGCAATGAAGATAAAGTGCGTCAGAAAATCTTTGGACGGCATAATAGACAACGACAGATGGTTAAGACAACATTGGAATCGTTGCAGCAACAACGAAGAAATAAAGACGAAGTACATAAATCCGCAATGACTGACAGTGAGATAATACCAAATACTGCCACAGCTAGACAAACAACACTGGCAACAACAATATCGTCCACAACAATCAATGGAGTATGTGATAGAATGGTACCAAATACTTCTGGCAAACGTAATACAACAAAAAAGGCATGCAATAAATTTCTAACAAAACTTTTATACACCAAAGCATATTCTGTGGAAAATCTAACAAATGACCATAATAATGCTATTTCAACTCCTACTAACAACTTGAGCACTGGCAGTACAACAACGATAACGTCTGCAATTTCTCAACCTCAGTTGTTTGTAGTGCCACAACAGCAGTGCTCAGATGTACCAGATGAAGATGGACAAGAAACTGGCGTTATAGATGATGCGTCAATGGTGGAACAACAGCAGCAACTAAACACTAATCAATTTAAAGATTTTCGAACAACTATGGACAAAAATCACTTGTTGACATATAAAACCCATTCTAATGGTATTGAAAATGATTTCAACATCAATTCGAATCCGTGCTGCAAAAAAATGTTTAACAATAAATTGGGACAATTCTCAATATCAGTTAATGATTTAACAAGGCCAACACATAGTGTAACATGTCTTTTGGAATCACCAACAAACTGTATGATGACAGCAAAAAGACCATGTCCCGTAGTGTGTGAAACAACATATCAAACAATACCAAGAGCCATCAAAGTTAAACATGTTACTTTTTCAACTTGCTCATCTTGTCAAAATCATAAGATATCCACCACAGAAACACTGACAAACTCAACAATATCCTTAAACTCACACAGTTCCACTACATGAACTACTTCCTTAAAGTCTGCATCAAATTTATGTTTAACATTGTCTTCTTCTTCCGCTTAAAAGTATCAATCTTCGTTGTCATCTCCATCACCATCAGCTCAACAATAAACAGCACCTTTTTCTTCTTATTATTTGTACATCTTAACATCATCAGCATTATTTCTTTAAGAAAATTTTACCAATCTTCTTCAACACTTGTTGCTGCTTGTAATTTTATCAATATTAGCAGCATTTTAAAAAACGTCATATAAAAATCATTATAAATTAAGTGAATTTCTTCGCTGAAGCCAAAGTTTTAGGTGAGTTCATTATATATTATATTATATATCTTCGAAATACATAAAACTCTAAATGCGAAGTATTTTTTAAAATCTTCTTTGCAAATATCAAAGAAAAAAAATCGGAGGGTACCGATTTTGTAAGGAAATTTATTTCTTCGGAATTACAATATACTTGGATTTTGCATTAGCTTTAATTAGTTTTTAAAGTGAATTTCACTAAGTTTAATACAGATCGCAGTTTATTATTAAACAAACATTTTTCTTCTGTTATTATTTTTAATTCAAAGTTTTTTTTATAAATAACTCATCCAATGAGTTTTAGCTTACGTCAGTTGTTCTCTTCTTTCTCCGTCTCTTTTTCTCATCTTTCTTAATGACCTTTCAAGCCTTTAACCTATCTTGTCATTTATTATGAGCAAAAGGCTGCTAACTCACAGGCTCGTGGATTCAACAATGTCATCTGTATATTGCTTTCACACCTAAGGAGTAAAACGATTGTACTCAGTGTAATGGCATATACATTTATAATATTAATAGGCTAGGCGATTTCTTGTGACCGATGTCTTCTTCTATCGTTTTATCCCAATTTTGACCAAACGTATATTATTTGAAAGGTATTTCCTTTTAGTAGTTTTGCAGATTTACAGATTTTAAAATTTTTTCCTTTATTTTGGGTAAATTGCATTTAAAGTTGCTACTGACACATACATAAAATTATACATACCTATGCTATTTGTGTTTTATTAAATTTGTTAACGTGTTTGTTAATGAGTTTGTTATCTTCATTCACAATAATAATAAACCATAAAAGTGTTGGTTTGTGAATTGGCTAAATTGAAAAATAAAGCTGCCTAGAAATTGCACTCGAATTTTGAGCGCTGGAATCTGCTAGTTCTTTTAAAAATACGCCTGATTAAAAATACGTTTCCTAACTTGTTGATCAGTTTTTTGAAAAAGGAGAAAATAATATAAATTCGTAACCTCTTTCCAACTAAAACCAAATTTATTTTTCATCATCATTCTTTTGAATGATAACATTTGAAACAGTCTCTATTTTTTGCAAGACAAAGACTGACTCGACCTTTTTTGTATCGTTCTCTTGTGCATCCTGCGCATCATCTGGCAGTTTAAATCTTTCAACGTGTTCGGCGACTCCATTTTGAACGTTAAAAAAGTTTTAATTTTCGGCTTTGGCAGACCAACTAATTTTGCATCATTTCTGTATTCCATCCATGAATTATAAATTGCGAGAGCAACATTTGGTCACATCAGCGCCACCATTAAAAGCGTTGTAATATTGAATCACAAAAGATATTTGCACAGGACCAACTAATTTTGCATCCCTTTTGTATTCCATCCATGAATTATAAATTGCGAGAACAACATTTGGTTACATCAGCGCCACCCTTAAAAGCGTTGTAATATTGAATCACAGCAGATATTTGCACAGGACAACGGCACGTGAGGTTTCTGTTTAATCTATCAACTTCAACCACGGGATCTTTGCTGCACATGCTTGAAGCAACTATGACGCCTTTAATGTCTTTCCATTTTATGACCGCAACATTATCACCATTCGTAAATTGAGCGCCCCGGTAGGTGAGTAGGTAGCATGCTCGCCTATCATGCGGGGGTCGTGGGTTCGATGCCCACCAGAAGCTTTGGTCTGTTGCTGCAAAAAAAAAATGAACACACTACTCCCTCTTTCCTCCTTCCTACATCTATATCTTTCCTGAGATCAACACAATGCACTGCATCTGTAGGGGGCATCCCCTGAGTGTTGATTATTAAAAAAAAAAAAAAAATTGAGGTGTGTCGCCCCTAACCATGTTTTCGTCTAAAGGAAAGTAAGTTTTTTCGCCAAATCTGTTTGCCATAATCGTGTCCGTTACCATTAGTATATTGTACTCTCAATAATTTATTTGAAGGATCTGGTACAGAGAAGTCTACGAAGTATTTATATTAGTTCTAATAACTTTTCCCTGGATATCGAGTCAAATACTGCGGGAGTCTTGCATTCATTTGTTTTGGATATCCAAAACACCTCATTATAATTTCGCATCCATAAAATCTTTTTATATCTGCTAAGCCATAATGCAATTCTTGTCCATAATTTGCCAGAGCATATATTTTTGTATACTTAACTGCATCAGCATAGTGTGTTTCCAGAAAATATTGTTTAAAATATTCCCACGATGGTTGCATGCTTATTGAAGTTTTGCAACCAAATGTAATGGAAAGTTGATAGTGAAGAAATGGTAAATTTTTCCATAACGCACTCCCCTTTAGTGATTGACTGCTGGAACTTGATGGCTTGCGACTTGTATTTAGTAAACTGGTACTTAAGTTTGATTGTTGATACGTTGCACTTGCTAAGGGATCAGTTTCATTTGCCCAAGTAGTTTGCTCATCGCTCGAATTTTCGTCTATTTCGATTTCAGGAATTATGATTGCGGGGGTCCAAATTTCATCCACCAATTCGTCTGCTTCACTAAAGTTAATATCAGAAATCGCTAATGCAGCTTCAACGTCATCATTTTTTGACAAGTGACAGTGTTTTACTAAAGAAAAAAAAAATAAGATCACACAATCGTGAGCATAGATAGAAATGTCATGTTATGCCTGAATAGCACAAAATGATATCTGTTTTTCAATTTAATCAGATTCCCTAAAAATATTAAATTAAGTAACTTTTATTTTGTAAAAGGAACGTATAAGTACGAACTCAGCAGAAATCATTAACGAAAGTGGAATTTTATGCTAAATAAAGAAAATATTAATCAGCACTTGGCCATATGTCAACACCTCTCAAAAGTTACAATTAAACTAATTTCAATTTACAGGTCATTTCTTTATTTTTAATTCTTTTTTCTGCAAAGCGCACGCAAGAGAACTCACAATCTCTGAATACCGGGGGGGGGAACCAGAAACAATGTATTTGTTTATATTTTAAGCACCTTAAACCATAACTCATAATCGGTATAGCTAGGTCTGAAAGGAATATATGGGTGGTATTGGTATTGAGGAATCGGATACTCTTGATGTTATGGGCATGCGAATTCTATGCGATATCCTTTGGAACAAACATGAGTCGAAAGAAGCACTAAAGTTTTCTGGTTTTCTAAAACGGTGTAAAAATTACTTCACTCATTCTGATCTCCTAAAAATCTATACCACTTTCATTAGATCGAAAATGGACTACAATTTCCATATATGGGCAGAAGCTTCAAAGTCTAGTCTAGTTTGAAGCAATACAATAAATGAATCTAATTTTGTATAACTAATTGTTTTTGAAGATGATAAGCGACCTCCTGCTCATCCACACATATGCGACACCTGATCAGAAAATTGTTAATTGCGGCTTAAAGTGTTGAAATCGGGATCGCCTCAATTGTAGTTTTAATGGACTGCTTCAGTTCAGTCAAATTTGTTGGTTTCATTTTGCACTCCTCGTGTCTGATATAGCGCCTTAAAAAAACTCTGGTGCAGTCAGGTAAGGTGACCTTGGGGGCCAGCGGAAAGTGGAGTTTCTGGATATTAATGTTTTGGAATATTTGTTGGAGCTCCCGCCATAACCGGTCCGGCTTTGTGTGCAGTTGCTTCTTCTTACTGGAACCAAATGCTGTTGAAACGGTTACGTGTCCGATGCAGCTCTGGGTAAACAAATTCCTTTAACATCTTTAGATAACGGTCTCCATTGACAGTTAGTGTTACACCATTTTCTTCAAGGAAGTATGGCCCCACAATGTACCTTGGTGAAACTGCGCACCATATTGGAATAATTTTGGATTAGATTCACTCCATATCCGGCAATTTAGCTTTTTTATATTGCCCTTTAGATCAAAATAGGCATCATCAGACATGTACATGCAATTTATCAAGCTGTTGTCTTCTTCGGCCATTTCTATCATTTTGTGCCAAAATTCCAGGCGAATAGGCAAATCCAAAAAGTTTAACTTGCTTGTATTTTGGACTTTGTATGGAAACAAGTTTAAGTCATCATGAATTATCCGTTGTAATGACCGTTTGATAACTCCAATTTGCGCCGATAGTTTCGAGTCGAAACCCTTCAATTTGCCTGAATTTCCGATGCTAGAGCCTCGGGGGGAGTTGCGTCAAACTTCCACCTATATGAACGAAAATGAAGAACTGCAAAGCATGGTACCGCTGCACTATCCAAATCATCTTTTTGTATCCTAAGCATTCATTTTAATAAATCTACACAGTAACCTGCCAAATAAAAAAAACCGATTTCTCACACAGAAAAAAGTTATTGCGTTTTGTTTTTGTAGCACGATTCGTGCTATGGAACTTTTTCCGGAACACTTCTATTAAGGACTTTATAGTGGCTTTTTTTTTTGCAAACATTTCTTGATATAAATTTCAGTATTTGTAGAGCCCGTTTTTACAAAAGGCTTGATTCCTTTGCCGTAACTGCATATTGTTTGCCACACTATGAACTTGTCATACCCTATACCACTATGTGGTTTGGGTATAATGACTTTGTGCTGATGTTTGTAACTTCCAAAAATATTTGACATAGACCCATCTTTTATTATACCGATCGAATCAGAATCACTATCTGATCACTATCTGATTCGATTTAACGATGTCCGTCCGTCCGTCCGTCTGTGTGTCCATGTAAAGCTTGTAATAAAACTGCAGGTCGCAAATACGAATATATTTTGATGAAATTTGGTATATTAGCTTGTTTCAGCCATAGGATGAACGCTATTGAAATTGGTGAGACCTAGCCCCCATTCAAATGACCCCTATGAAATCAACATGAATTGCCATAAGATCCAAATTATCATATAAATCTTAGTCAAATTGGGTTTGTATGTGTTTATTACATCCATTAATCAGTAGCCCAAAAATGCTCCCTATGGGACAAATCTTAGTCATAGGCCCCATATAGAGCTGCTTCCCGATCTTTACCTAAATCTATCAAAAAACAAAAATATTGTACTGATTCTTCCCAAATTTTGTTTGTATATATTTTTGCAAAATACAAGAGACTTTACCAAACATGGTCAGGATCGGTTCATTTTTCGGCCTAGTCCCCATATAGATATATCATCCGATATGAACTTTTTCATATCTGCAGCTAAAAAAATTAACAAAAATCAAATTTGATTTATTCTTATTTTTTATATCCAGTTAGTTGGGCCTGAGAGATAGGGTCTCTAAACGCATGGTATAGGGTATCGTATAGTCGGTCTAGACCGACTATAATTTTCTTACTTGTTTTTTGTTAATTTCGTCTATCTTTGGGTTCTAAACTTATCCTCGGCATTTCCTCGAGCATTAGCAACATAAAACTGTTAACCTGGAAGCTGTGAAAAATCTGCCAGAACATACGTTTTGTCATCCACTCTGCAGCTGGAGCATTTTTTCAATTTCTGTGCTCTGTTTTGGGCTTCGAAATTTTGTACCTATCCTGTGTGGAACTCTTTGGGCTTTGTGTGTTTTCAAAACAGCATGGCTTTAACTTTTCCGAGCCCGGCTGCTTTTCTACCGGATGTGTTGGGAGCTTCTATCAATATACATTCTATTTTCTTGGCTTTAAAGAAATCAAGTGGACCTTTCTTTCTTCCCGACTTTAATCCTTTTCGATCCATTTTGACCACTTTCTGAATACAACATCAATGAAATGGCCGTCTCTATTTGTCACGGCCAACTGTGCCCTTTTTTTCAGCATTTTCCATAAAATTTTACGACCAACTCTGATGTTTTGGCAATAATATCGGCAGGAATGTATGGCTTAAGCTCTTCAACATTCTGAGGCCTGTTGGCTTATACTTCATCTTTCAAATAACCCCACAAAAAGAAGTCCCGTGGGGTCATATCTGGATATCTGGGTGGTCAGACACACGTCCAGGGAATTTTTGTTGTGCAAAGTTAATTATTTGATTTGCACTGTGACTTGGTGCGACATATTGTTGCAACCAGTAACCATCCATACCTTTTCCCGCATTTTAGGGCAGACATAATGCGGCAACATCCACCGATATCGCTTCCAATCTGAAGAAATATGGCATACAGTTACAGAGACTGAAATTTTCCTCGTCGATTATCAAAATTTGTTTTCAAAAGCCAAATTCAGTGTCAACCATTGGAGCCACTATTTGGCCGTATTTCAAGTGACATGGCCGAGCAGCCAGCAAAATTCTTTGAGTCAATTTCATGGAATCAATTGAGTCAATTATATAGAAACAAATGCAAATCATACTAGGATATGTACCGCAAAGTCGTTTTACAGACGACGAAATGCTGAGCGCACTGACGATAGCGGTGCAATTGCGTCTCTTATTGCTTCAACCAGTTCATTGGAATATCATGGGCATTGATAAACCACATGTGGATGATCACCCACTGCCCCTTTGTCAGCAAAATTCGGCACTAAAAGAATATAGTGCTGTCAGACGGTGCTTCTTAGCCACGATGTTTTTGACGGTATGCACGTTGAGTTAACACAACTGAACGATAATTTTCCATGTACATTGTCACCATTTCGGATTCTTGTTTCGGTGTGAAGCGATACTTGATAAAAATTATACTGAATTGACGTTTCCTAAGTCAAACGGTTGACATAAATATTGCCATACCGTAGTTTATGCACACTAATACCGCCATAGAACATGAGTCGGTTTAGCGATGACCGTTAGTCCGTTTGTCTGTCTGTCCGTCTGTGTGCCCTTGTAAACCTTGTAATCAAACCACAGGTCACAAATATGAATATATTTTGATGAAATTTGTTATATAAGCTTTTGTCGGCCATAGGACAGAGACTAATGAAATTGATAAAAATCGGTTCATGTGCAGATCTAGCCGCTATACAAATAATCCCTATAAGATCGACTTAAATTTCCATAAAATCAAAATTATCATACAGATCTCAGAAAAATTTGATTTCTGTGTATTAATTATACCCATTACTCAGAAGTACAAAAATAAACCCTTTAGGACAATTCTTAGTTACAGTCAACAATTTAGTTTGTATATATTTTTCTAAAAAAAATAATGGTCAGTATCGGTTCATTTTTTGACACAGCCCCCATATAAATATAGCATACGATATGTACTTTTTTGTATCTCCAGGCAAAAAAATTAATAAAAATGCTACTCAAATTTGTTTTATAATTATTTACTATATCCAAATAGTTGGAGCCAAGACCCTTTCTCTAAGCGCATGGTATAGGTTAGTAGAGTCGGTCTAGATCGACTATAATATTCTTACTTTTTGAATTTGCATTGCACAACGTTTATGTACTCTTACAATATGGAGTTCGATATCCATATTGTCTGAAGAATGATAAAATACAAGATTAAGCTATACCGCGGACACTATTAAAATTTTTAGCGCCTGGGGGTAATGTGACGTCACGCAAACTGTGCTCCTTTTAGCTAATATTTTTCAGCTGTCACACTGTTATGTTTATGTGTATTTTTATATGTAAACAATAACATTGTAACAGTGGGACAATTTATAGTTTTTCTTCTCTGTTAGTAAAAAATATTTTTATAAATTTGCTAATTTATTTATTTGAGATTAATTAAATATACATATGTGGTCTAACAATATTTTAACAAATTTTTAAAGCCATTGTTCTGTACCTTAGATTAAGGTAACTAAATTTTTTTAATTTGTTAGATTTATCGTCATTTTTTCAGACATATTGCAATTACTACTGTAATTAATATGCAATTTTAATTTTGTTTAAATGGTGCGTGGTAAAGAAGAAGAAAGCGTATATTTCAAAAATTCATAACTGCACTGTATTCTTAATCGGACCGGTTTCTGGCATTTCAGCCTTCATCAGCGATTTATTGAACATTGTGATAATTGTTATGTTTTAATTCAATAGGTTGTTTCTATATGAAAATTTTTTCTACTTAGGGCGGCCGTGAGGTTTTGAACCGTGAACCTTCACATACACTCGTACTTGCACTTTTTTTAAACTATATTGTTGTTTTATTAAATTTCCTATTTCTTTAATTAATATTTTGAACAATATTTTCTGTATGTATAGTTGACCTTTGAGTTGTTAATTAATTTGATTTGTTCAGCTTGAGGTCATAAAATTTTTAATAAAATAAACAAAAAAGGTTTTTTTATGTTTTAATTTTATTAAAATTTTTTCTTTTTATATATTATTTGATCCAATATTTCGACCGAATTTTGCGATCATCATCAGGGGATCTGTTGTTAAATAAACAAAGTAATAATGACAAAACATTTTTTTATATAATTACAAAAATATTATTTTATACACTAAAAACAACTGATGTATAAAATAAAAACAAATTTACCTACATAAACAAAAAGATAGTGTTCCGTGAAAAAAAAACCAAATAATTATCCTTGGTACACTTCCAACCTGTTGACACCTACTGTTTTGTTTTGATAAATATTTGTCTATTGTGTGTCTATAAATTTGGGCGCAATGATCTGTGTCAGTTTTGTAATTTAGTCTCTTCTCTACTGGTACATTAATAATATGTAACATCTCTAGAGTATATCTCTTCTTATAATTATTCTCACCCACTATTATTTTCACATTGTCAAAGTTTGGTTTATGTCCAGTTAAAGTACAGTGGGCTGCTAATGCTGTTTTTTGTGAAATTGGTTTGTCAAGTGCTTTTTGGTCCGATTTATGCGATGAAAGTCTAGTCTTAAGTTTTATTTTTGTTGTACCAACATATACATTCGGGCATATTTTGGACTCGTCTCCATTACAATTTATTTGATAGACAAGATTCGATTTATCTTCTTTTAATAATTTTGATTTAGTTTTACTAAATAACTTTTCAAGTGTATTGTCTGTTCTAGTTGTTAATTCAAATTTATTCTTGTTATATATATCCGCATTTTTAAGTCTCTCCGATAAACCTGGTATATATGTCATGGACTTATATATTTTCGGAGTCTTCTCCCTAATCCTATGTTCTCTAATTAATTTCTTTTTTCCCTGTTCTATTAAGTCATTAATAGTTTTAATCGGGAAGTCATTTTTAATAAATAAAGATTTTATTTTGTCTATGTTTGTCGTGTGAAATTCATTGTCGTTTATTTCTAACACTCTATTAATAAAATTAGACGCTGTATTAATAATAGTACTTTTCGGGTGTTTCGAGTAAAAATTTATTAACCTACCAGAAGCCATTGGTTTTTGATACCAATCCAATTTTATCAGGTTGTCTTTTCTGATTAGAATACAGTCTAAATACGGTAACCTTTCTTCATTCTCCTTACATATTTAGTAACTAATCTAAGCTTATCATCTAACTTATCAAGCGTCACGTTTAATAACTCTTCCATAACGATGTCTGCAATAACTGGTGATGCTGGATATCCCATAGGCATTCCTTTCTTTTGTTCGTAGAAATATTCTTTGTAATTAAAATATCTGTTATCCTTTATACAAAACGTGAGTAATTCCATAAAAATGTCTTTGGGGATTTTTGTAAATTTTTCCGGTATGTTCCATTTTCTTTCAATTGTCTTCAGTGCTAAATTTACCGGAATACTGGGGAAAAGGGATATAACATCAAAATATATTAATGTTTCGTCTGCATGTATATGTGTGTTATTAATTTTATTTTTAAAATCTTTTGCGTCTTTTACGTTGTACATTGACTCCTGCGTTAAGTTCTTTAATATATCTACTAAGTATTTGCATAATTTATAAGATGGTGAATTAATCGACGAGCAGATTGGCCTTAAAGGAGTTCCATTTTTGTGTATTTTTAGCAGGCGATATATCCTTGGTGATGTTGCTATTCTTGTTGTGAGTCGTTTCATGCTTGTTAAATCTATCAGGTTCATATTAAATAGCTTTTCAATAAGAATGTTGTTTTTGTTTTGTAAGATTGATGTTGGGTCTTTTTTCAGACGTCTGTATGTGCAGATATCTCCTAATATATCTTTCATCTTGGTTTCATAATCTGTTTTTTCCAATGCCACTGTTGTGTTACCTTTGTCTGATGTTAAAATGAGAATGTTTTTTTTTTGTCCAAAAATCTTTTTGCTTGTCCCACTGCCGAAATTATTGAACAATTTCAGCATTTAGTAACCTTATTCTAAAGTACATTCTACATACAAAAAAAAAGTTTTTTCGCTTCTTCATTTCCTTGAATATTCTTTGCTTCTAACAAATGTTTTTGAAAATATTCGCTTGTAAGCAACAATTTTTCGCCATTAAATTTTAAAAATATTACATCGCACGATTTTATCGTTTTCATTACTGAGTTTGATGACTTACTTAGCCCACCTTTTTATACCCTATACCACTATGTGGTTTGGGTATAATGACTTTGTGCTGCTGTTTGTAACAACCAAAAATATTTGACCTACACCCATCTTTAATTATAAAGATCGAATCAGAATCACTATCTGATTCGATTTAACGATGTACGTCCGTCCGTCCGTCTGTGTGTCCATGTAAAGCTTGTAATCAAACTGCAGGTCGCAAATATGAATATATTTTGATGAAATTTGGTATTTGATCTTTTAGCGGCCATGGGATAAACGCTACTGAAACTGGTGAGGATCGGTCCATGTTCAGACCTAGCCCCCATACAAATGACCCCTATGAAATCAACATATATTACCATAAGATCCAAATTATCATACAAATCTTAGTCAAATTGGGTTTGTGTATATATATTATATCCATTAATCAGTAGTCCAAAAATGATCTCTATTGGATAAGTCTTAGTCATAGGCCCCATATAGAGCTGCTTCCCGATCTTCACTTAAATCTATCAAAAAACAAAAATATTGCACTGATTCTTCTCAAATTTTGATTGTACATAATTTTGCAAAATACAAGAGAATTTACCAAACATGGTCAGGATCGATCCATTTTTGGACCTAGTCCCTTTATAGATATAGCATCCGATATGAACTTTTTCATATCTGCAGCCAAAAAAATTAATAAAAATCCCACTCAAATTTGGTTTTTGCTTATTTCCTATATCCAGTTAGTTGGGCCTGAGAGATAGGGTCTCTAAACGCATGGTATAGGGTATCGTATAGTCGGTCTAGACCGACTATAATTATACCCTATACCACTATGTGGCTTGGTTATAATGACTTTGTGCTGCTGTTTGTATCTACCAAAAATATTTGACCTAGACCCATCTTTAATTATACCGATCGAATCAGAATCACTAACTGATTCGATTTAACAATGTCCGTCCGTGTGTCCGTCCGTCTGTGTGTGCATGTAAACATTTTAATCAAACTGCAGGTCGCATATCTGAATGTATTTTGATGAAATTCGGTATGTAAGCTTTCCTTGGCCATAGAATGAATGCTGTTGAAATTGGTGAGAATCGGTCCATGTTCAGACCTAGCCCCCATACAAATGACCCCTATGAAATCGACATAAATTGCCATAAGATCCAAATTGTCATATAGATCTCACTCAAATTGGGTTTGTATGCGTTTATTACATCCAATAGTGAGTAGTCTAAAAATTATCACTGGGAAAACTCTTAGTCATAGGCCCCATATAGAGCTGCTTCCCGATTTTCACTTAAATCTATCAAAAAACAAAAATATTGCACTGATTCTTCTCAAATTTTGTTTTATATATTTTTTCAAAATACAAGAGACTTTACCAAACATAGTCAGGATCGTTCCATTTTGGGCCTAGTTCCCATATAGATATAGCATCCTATATGAAATTTTTCATATCTGCAGCCAAAAAAATTAATAAAAATCCCACTCAAGTTTGGTTTAAGCTTATTTTCTATATCCAGTTAGTTGGGCCTAAGAGATAGGGTCTCTAAACGCATGGTATAGGGTATCATATAGTCGGTCTCAACCGACTATAATTTTCTTACTTGTTTTTTGTTTACAGCTGTAGGCTATCTTTGTGAATGTCAGCCATTATTGGAATGTTTTTCTCATCGCATGTAAGTTTTGTAAATTGATTTGGAATGTCATCTTCATTTGGAATTTGAACTTCATTTGGAATTTCAACTTCATTTGGAATTTCAATTGATTTGTAATTACATTTGAAATTTCAACTTCATTTGCAAAAGCGCTCGGCTCTATGGTCGGAACTGCTCCCAGTTTAAATTTTCGTGTACTGCGATTGCAAGATTTAATTTGTGATAATTTACCCATTTCAAATTTCAAATTTCTTCCAAAATCCCCCTGTTTGAAATGTAAAGCACAAATTAATTCTTTTTGAACATCTACGGGATTGCATCGTTTGCAAAACAATACAAAAAGCTTCCTCTGTGCTGCATCTTTCGGAAATGTGCTAAAGGATGCAACTATAGTAAAAAATATTACCATTTCATTAGAAATACCCAAACTGTTAGGTTTTTGCACAATTTCTCACTTCTTTTTTACTACTGCTTTGCTTGCGTTTGCCCACTGCACACAGCATATTTACGTTTTTCTGCTTTTTGGTTTTTTAGTTTTTCTTTATGCTGCAACTTTTTACCACACCTCACTGAATGTTTTTTTTTTAATTTTAATTATTTTAATATTGTTTTTCATAAAATAAAAGGCTAAATTTGTAATTTATAACAAGAACTGATTTAATATTTTTTTGAGTGCCCATTACATGTAATGAGCTTTAGAATAAGAAATCAAAAGTGTTCTGTAGTTACCTGTCCATTACGAAACCCATTATTTTAATATCGGGGTATCATTGGTGGAAAGGCCTTACCGGCACGTACTAGGTACTGATACAAATAACTAGTTACTTTAGAGATAACAAGACGAGTTTTAAGTAATTTTTTACATGCAGGGAGTAAAGTAAATTCCATTAGAAACATCACATTGGTATCGCACAATATGTTGTAAATAATGGCCAATGATGAATATCGCCGCGAAATAGTTTATTTCATTAAATTTAACTCATTATTTAAAGATTTTACTAGTACAAATTGTGGTCATTACCAGTATTTACATAAATCATTATCAGGAAGTCCTTACATTTAGCTTGAAAGTATTCAAAAGGTATGGGGTTAACATTACCATGTAATGCAACAGTAATAACTTATCATTACCAAGGTTTTACTGGGTGATATTAATTGAAGGGTTACCAACTATAACAATTTTTTCGCTAGATTTTATAAGTTTCACACATGAAGCAGATTTGGTAGCGCTTGGGTGTGCTAATGTGACGTCATATAACGGGAAAACATCCGGATGGCGTAATCTTGTATTCTATCATTCTAAATATTGTCTATATTCCCTATGAAGGGTTGCCAACCTATGAAAAATTTTAAACTTACGTAATAGCATCTAGATGAAGAAAATTTTTTGTTACAAAACTCGATCTTAGACATGTTTGGCATTTTTTTTTTTTTTTTTTTTGTACATTTCCTCTATTCGGTTTATAACTACCTTGAGACTAAAACTTTTTTGTATCTTACCCAGAATTTGAACTAAGACTTTTAGTTTTTATTTAATGTAAAGCTGAAAATTTCCATTAAATAGAAAAATCTTTAAAACAAGCTTTACAAACTTTCAAGCACATTTTCTGTGTCCACTGCAAAAAGACCAGCTTTTCTTTTGAAACGAAGCCATTCTATTAATGAACAATTTTTAATATGATAAGAAAAATTAAGACTTTGAATGCAACAAGATGTTGATGATGTTGCAGGCACTTCAACAAAATATTGACTACGCAAACAAATATTTAAAGTATGTTAGTTGAAAAGAAAACGCCTTCTGTTTGAAGAAAGAATTCTATGAGGATGTCTTTTCATACTTTTTTCCTTCATATACAAATGCTTCAAAACGACTTAATGACGCTTAACTTGCATAAATTTATAATCACAATTTTTCTGTGTCGCTTTACTTGATATTTCATTCACTCATTTAGCTGCCATAATATTTTAATGAAATTTCAAACACTTTTGTTGCTTTTAAGTATTTTCCTCGATAGTTTTTGTGTTACTCGTCTTCCTTCCGAGCATTAATGGGAATGGGATATTATTGATGATAATGTTGTTGCTTGATGGTTGATGTTGGTTGAGCAGCTGTAAGAGTAGCCACAGCGTGTGCCACTGGCATCAAATATTGAAAGTGTTGATTGCATGTTGGAAACTCGATTAAGTGGTAGTAATAGTTGTTATGGATGCTGTCACGGAAACGGAAAGGCAAATGTTACATAACAGCAATAAACACCAGCCCATCCTCTCTTCCCTAGTTCTCATCATTTCCAACACGTTGTGTTTTTTTTCTCAAAGACATCGTCTTGAAAAGTGTAGAAAACAACCAACCAGGTCAATTGTGCATTCTTAAGAGACGACAACATGACAAAAATAAAAAGAAAGAGTAAATTTCCACAAAAGCTAAACGAAGAAAATAATTTTTGATGACAAAAGCAACTATTTACAAAAAAAAAATATATATGGGGGATTTCATGTCAAGTGCACCAACTTTTGAAACCCATATCTTCCGATCGGGATGAAATTTGCACCAAGGTTAGTCCTATTGGATAGTAGTTTAGACACAATTTTTCAATAAGATCGGTCCAGATCTCTCTGAGTTAGAGGGGATCAAAATTTGTCATTTTGGCCAAACAGGTGTTTCTTCTCATCCATGTAACTTATTACCTATTGTTCTTAGAAAATTTTCTCCTAAACAGTTTAGATAGCTATTTATTCAATATTTCGGAAAAAAATACTTAAAAAAAAAAAAAAAATTTTAGACTTTTTTTTGCTAAATTAAAGCATTTTTTGCCTTTTTTTCAAAAAGGGCATTTTTTTTTTTTTTTTTTTCATAAGAAAGCTTAGGATTTTTCCTTTAAGAGCTTTTTGGTCGCTTAGTGGGATGGGAGTGGGATATCTATCAAATTAAATGTTTTGTAACTCAAGACAACGGTTTTTCAATTTTTCACAAATGCACTATTTTGAATTTTTTCCTATTTGTGTGTAAAACCTTACAAATAAAACTTACACTGAGAAACTAGACAAATTAACCTTTCCGAAGGTATGTAACATACCTTCATAACATAACAGAAGAGAATGGTTATCTGTAACCTGATAGAATTATTTGCACATTTCAATCTGAACACGAGGATGTTAGAATTGGCTTCACGAAATTAACCCAAATGAGGCCAAAACATTGCGTTTTGGCAGAAAGCAGCGGAACTCATACAGTATGCGTTTGCATTTACCATGAAAATCTTAAACTGATGTTGAACGAAATCTACTTAAAGTATTTAATAGATGATTCGGCAGAAGATTTACACGATTACCGCGATTGCCTTAAATTGACTTTGTGTCCTAATGAAACAACTTCTTGCCACTTAGGTGAATGTACCAATTGCCCGAAAACCACATTCATCAAAGAAAATTTAATCAACTCTTTAGATCGAGAATATATAGAGGATGTCAAATTTGATTCTTGGATTCAGACTGACAGATGCACATTGAAAACAATGATTTTAAATGTGGATGATTTTGTGGAAGAAATGTGTACAGGATTGCTAAACTTCAGAAACCATGACTTTTTAGTCAAAGAGCAATGGTCATTCTTCAAGGATTTGAAGATACATTTGAAGTCTGGTGAATTCTATAAATATGAAAACTATAAATATGTTTTTCAGGATGCCATACAAGCATTCCATTATTTACTACATGAAAGATGAAAAACTGGAACACAAAAGTATGGCAATCATATCCGACGATTTAAAACATGATACCGTTGCAGTTTATGAGTAGCAGAAGAGAATACTAAAAATTCTAAAATCTAAATTTACAGTAAAGAAGGTATACTAGGTTTCGGACGGAGCTCGTCAACATTTTAAAAACAAAAGTAGCTTGGCAAATCTTATGGCCCATGAAAAAGATTTTGGAATGCCAGCTGAGTGGAATTTTCATCCTACTGCTCATGGTAAAGGAGCATGTGATGGTATTGGAGCAAACCTTAAAAAGAAATACAGCAAAGTATAGCCTCCAGTGCTCTCATCAAGATCGCATCTCAGATGCGACCGCTTTATTCCATTGGGCAAAGAATTATTGTAAAGAAACTAAAATAGTTTTTATTAGCAAGGAGGATCATCACGAAACATTGAAAACACTGAAGAGCAGATTCGATGCTGCGGTAACAATCGATGGCACCGCTGAATACCATGCTTTTATACCGCTTGTCGATGGAAGACTCAAGTTGAAAAAGTTTTCTGCCTCTAGTCAATGCGATTTCTTTCCAAAGACAACAAATAAACCAGCAGTGAAATCAACAGCTGAACCTAGTAACGCCAAGAATCCTTGGTGCAAATTTCATCCCGATCGGAAGACATCGGTTTCAAAAGTTGGTGCACTTGACATGAAATCCCCCATATATAAAAAACAAACGAATAAGAAAGTTATAATCGGTCAAAGCCGGCTTTAGCTATAGGAAGGGGTCATAGATCTAAATCTCAAACATGAACCAATTTTTGTGTATTTTTTTCTGTAGATAAGTTTCTTTTCCTACTAGAACTAGAACCATGTGTACAAGGTTCAATAAAAATTCGACCATGATCAGATTTACTGGCAAAACAAAGTTCCGACAACCGAGTTCTGATCGATCGGTATTCTAAAAAATGGGTCAAATGTATTTGATTGCTGACAACATCAGCACAAACCCACTATAGCCTGACCATACACATCTGTAGGGTACAAAAAACATTTGAAACGATATTAATGGTATTGCTGATGATGATAATTATAGAAGAGACGACGCCTATTTAAACTTCAGTTACAACCACTTTGACTTCAATAGTGATATGGAAAAAATTGTAATGTAGACAACTAAAGCTTTATCAACATTGTTGCAAGAAAAATAAATAGAGTTTTCTTAATTATCATTCAGTAGCATTATTTTTAATTATAGTTTTTAGCAAGACAGGAATGAATTTTCAATGTAAACCATGAAAATTACATTAAAAATGGTTGTCGAACTTCTGATTTTGGTTTCCCGTACTATCATTCAGTGGTAAGGATATATATTAGTATGTGCTGATGTGTGTGGCAACATTAAAGACTTGAAATAAACCCTAATTTCACAATCGATTTAGCGCTATTCATCCACTTAGATTTCCATGTACAGGGTGGGACAAAAGTCACGAAGGGGTTTAAAACAATCATAACATTTTTAATTTTTAATCTTATTTTTTTTTTACAAAATAATAAAATATGGTATTTGGAGATTTTTTTAGTTTAGGCGTGAAAGATTACGTCACGTAAGTGACCACCATTTTCAGCCTCGCAAAGTTGAGCTCTTTTAATAGCACTTTCCATAACACGAGTTAGAGTATCTGGCTGCAACGTGAATATTCTTCTTCAGCTATTCAAGGGCTCTGGGTTTATTAGTATACACCCTCCCTTTCAAATATCCCCAAAGGAAATAATCAGGTGCTGTTAAATCCGGTGAACCGGCAGGCCAATTGAATACTGAATTTTTGGAAATTAAACGTTCGCCCAAAATCTGCCTTAGGAAATGCATAGTGGCTCGAGCAGTGTGTGCAGTGGCTCCATCTTGTTGGAACTAAATCTCTAGATTGCCAGAAAGAGATGGCCTTAAAAGATTTTGGAGCATATCTCGATAACAGTCGCTATTTACAGTTACACCATTGCCATCGTTATCTTCGAAAAAGAATGGTCCAATAATTCTTTGCGCACCATACTGTACATTTGAGTGGATGTAATTGTCGCTGATGAGCCACCCTTAGATTCTCAGTGCCCCTTATTCTGCAGTTCTACTTGTGTACAAAACCATTTAATTGGAAATGTGCTTCATCGCTCATTATCAGATAATGAGTGAATTCATTATGTTCTCTGACCAATTCTTGCAAGCGAACTGCATAAATTATTCGTTCTTGGGAACCTCCTGGCTTTAATTATTGCACTAACAGCACCTTGTATGGAAAAAGATATAATTTTCTATTTAATATTCTACGCAAAGACCTCCGAGATATTTGCAACTCAGCAGAGCGCCTTCTAGTTGATGTTTCAGGATCCTCCTCAACACTCTCCTGAACGCGCTGAATATTAGCTTCACTAATTCCAGAACATGGTCTTCCGCTTCGTGGAAGATCCCTAACTGACCCTTGTTCCTGAAAATGTGTCACTAAGCGTCGAATCATCGATTCGGAGGGTGAATTCCGCACATTAAAATAACGACGATAGGCTCGTTGAGTTTGAATTATTGATCGATGATTTTCAAAACATATTTCTATGATTTTGGTTCGCTGGATAACGTTGTAACCTTCCATAATTAATCTCCCAGACCTATTTTACAAGTCCTAAAAAGAAAAATTAGAAACAAAATTAAATTAGAGAAGTTATTAATTTTTCAAATCCCTTCGTGACTTTTGCCCCACCCTGTATAAAGATATTGAGATGAGATTTCTTGATTGATTTCATTTAAGAGCCATTTTCAGTCATACTTCCCATTTGCACTAAAATATTTTTATGACATTCAAATAAGATATAGAAAAAAGTTTGACCAAAATTCATTTGAGTTTGTTCATAAATCATAAAACTGACCTTAAGAATTATGGACGAGATCAAATGACCATTATTGCATATAGTGCCCATATAAAAATCGCATCCAATATGAACCTCTAAGCAACTTACACAGGACAAACTTACTTAAAATTAATTTACGGCCGTTTTTCTTACCTTTCATGGACCTGATAGTATTTCCCGAAACTAGTACCGAGTATGGTATCGTCTCCTAGACTGAGTTTAATTTTTTTACATTTTGCAAAGAAGTTTTTCTGGGTAGTCCTCTCAGAATGCACTGCAATAAGGATATGTAATAGAAGAGACAAAAAGTATGGACCCCTATTTCCTTTAACGGTCCATTTTTTGTCGAAAAATATCGTATGTTTCACATTTGCTCCAAAGTAACCTACAGCAAATTTAGAATCATACGACTTTTTTAATTCGTAATGGTGTTCAGTTTCCCCCCTCAGATTATCCAATTTTTAATAAGCTTTCAAGTGGTAAACAAATAGTTTAATTTAAAAAATTGTAATTACTTTTCAAAACGTATGTTTTTTATTTTGTCAGATATATTTTTAGAATAAATTGGAATATATTTTTTAAATTTATTTATATACTAATACGTAAAGGATAATTTTCTAATCACTTTTTAAGCAAAATGCTGGCACGGAGGGTTGTGAAAATTGGCATAGTTATAGCTCATATGGAGGAGAAACGGAGAGTGATAAAATTTATGTAAAGCATGTAAACGAAATTTTTTTTTATACATTTATTTATTAATAACTTTTAAATTAAAAATAACAAAATTCAAATTAATATAAAAAATTAAGAACATTGCTCCATAGTTTTTAAATCTAGTAAAAAATTTACAATTCAGGGCGAGATAATGCGTAGGTGCGTATTTTACCCTTTAAGCTGCTCATCAGTTTTTGGACAACTTTTTTACTGCCACCTGAAGTACAAATTTCGCTCAGTTTTAGCTACCTTGGATGTTTTTCGCAGTATTGGTTTTATATGAGCCCAAAAGTTTTCCACTGGACAATGTTCAGGGCAGTTTGGTGGATTGTACTCTTATTCGACAAATTTTATGTTATTCTTTCTGAACCGTCCGACAGTTTCTCTGGAATAATGAATTGTTGCTTAATCAGGACAGAATATTGGCGGAATAGAATGGAGTTTATATAAGGCAATAATCGTTTTTCAGACATTATTTTATGTACGTTTGCCTGTTCAATGTGCCTCGTATGACAAAAGACTTTGTGAATTGCCCACAGCTGCAAATTGCTTGCCGCACTAAAAACTTTTCTACAAACTTGTTAATTTTTTTGTATTTAAATATTTTCTTTACTTTAAATATTTTTCATACATAAATATACAGCCTTTAAAATTGTTCAGAGCTGTCTTCAATAGCTTTCTGGCTCGTTTTTTTTTTCCCTCACATCAACTGCATCTCTTCTGTTTTGCACTTTTATTACATTGTATGATCTAAGCTTATATTTATGCCCTATACCACTATGTGGTTTGGCTATAATGACTTTGTGCTGCTGTTTGTAACTACCAAAAACATTTGACCTTGACCCATCTTTTATTATACCGATGGAATCAGAATCACTATCTGATTCGATTTAGCGATGTCCGTCCGTCCGTCTGTGTGTCCATGTAAAGTTTGTAATCAAACTGCATGATTATTAGTATTTGAGCTTCAATCGGCCATCGGATATACGCTGCTGAAACCGGTGAGAATCGGTCCATGTTCAGACCTAGCCCCCATACAATTGACCCCTATGATAACAACATAAATTGCCATAAGATCCAAATTATCATATAAATCTTAGTCAAATTGGGTTTGTATGTATATATTATATCCATTAATCAGTAGTCCAAACATTATCGCTATTGGACAACTCTTAGTCATAGGCTCCATATAGAGCTGCTTCCCGATATTCACTTAAATTTATCAAAAAACAAAAATATTGCACTGATTCTTCTCAAATTTTTTTTTTTTTGTATATATTTTTTGCAAAATACAAGAGACTTTACCAAACATGGTTAGGATCGGTCCATTTTTTGGCCCAGTCCCCATATAGATATAGCACCCGATATGAACTTTTTCATATCTGCAGCCAAAAAAATGAATAAAAATCCCACTCAAATTTGGATTATGCTTATTTTCTATATCCAGTTAGTTGGGCCTGAGAGATAGGGTCTCTAAACGCATGGTATAGGGTATCGTATAGTCGGTCTAGACCGACTATAATTTTCTTACTTGTTTATTATACCGATCGACTCAGAATCACTTCTTGAGTCTATATAGCGATGTCCGTCCGTCCGTCTGTTTGTCCATGTAAATATTGTAATCAAACTATAGGTCGCAAATATGAATATATATTAATGAAATTTAGCACATAAGCTTTCATCGGCCATAGGATGAACGCTGTTGGAATTGTTGATATTTGGTCCATGTTCAGACCTAGTCCCCATACAAATGACCCCTATGAAATCGACTTAAATTGCCATAAGATCCAAATTGTCATATAGATCGCGGCCAAATTAGGTTAGTGTGTGTTTATTACATCCATTTATCAGCTGTCCGAAAATAAACCCCATATGGCAAATCTTTGCCATAGCCCCCATATAAAGTTGCTTCCCGATTTGCACTTAAATTTATTAAAAAACAAAAATATTGCACAGTTTTTTCTCAAATTTGGTTTGTATATATTTTTTCAAAATATAAGTCACTTTACCATATATGGTCAGGATTGGTCTATTTTTCGACCTAGTCCCCATATAAATATAGCATCCCATATGAAGTTTTTCATATCTGTAGTCAAAAAAATTTATAACAATGCCACCCAAATTTTGTTTATGCTTATTTTCTAGATCTACTTAGTAGGACGAAGAGATAGGGTCTCTAAGCTATGGTATAGGGTATCATACAGTCGGTCTGGACCGACTATAATTTTCTTACTTGTTTTTTTAACTTTTTGAACATACACATGAGACAGTTTAAATTTTTTAGCTAAATCTCATACCGCCAATTTTTTATTAACAAATCCAGGAATTCGGTCAGATCCACATTTTATTTCAATGGATTGCGTCTCCCTAAACCGGTTTATGACGTTCCTGGCAGATGGTCGGGATGTATCTGTTAGCCTTCCTATTGCTGCATAGGAGGCATTAGGGTAAATCAAAAAAGTGTCCACAATATTTTTTCTCTGTTTTTCCAATTGTGATGTTGACGCCATAGTTGTTTACTTAAAATTGTAAACGTGGTATGCATTTTTTTTACAAACCACAGAATTGAAAAATTAAAGGCACTTTTTTGTATTGTTTGTTTTCATCTCGATATTCGCATTTGAATTTGAAAAAATATTTTCGTTTACATGCTTTATAATATGTCTTAAAAATATATTAAATTAATTAAAATAAAATATTTATAACAATTCGTTACGCCCTGTTAATGCGAATGATTTAAATTTTGTATTATACGCACTGTCTTGAATTGTGAATTGTTAAAATTGATTAGCCTACTTTTAGGCTAATTTAAGTATTCATAAATATTTTATATATAGATTAAAAACTATATGAAAAAATAATAATTCCTAAAATTTGCAGTCGAATTTCGAGTTTATTTTTAATATTTATTAACAGTTAGAACGATGGTTAGATAATTTATATTATACATTGGAAACTTTTAAAAAATTCTGAGTTTGCCAATTTTGCTTTTTCGCGTTAAGTCCTAAAATGATGTATTTTGTTGCGAAATCTGTATCAAAAGAAACAAAAATTTTGCAAAAAAAAAAAGAATACAATTAAAAATAAATAAATAACCGGAAAAAAAATATTTTTTCGTTAGTGATGCCAACACAATTGAGACATTTTAGAGTTGATTAAAACAATAAAAAATTTAGGAGGTATGAAAGCAAATGAATGAAATCTGAAGCGTTATTTAAATATATATTTACAGTTCTTGATGTTTTCTTGCAACTGTTTTTTAAACACATTTGTATTTTATAAAATAATAGCAAGTATTAAGATTTATGAAGAGTTACTAACCAGAATAATAGATGATCTTACTGCTAGTCTTAAGCAAAAGAAAATTTGTGATAAATATTCTATGAATAAAACGATAATTCCAAAAATTATCACGAAATATTGTGAACGAGATACGATGACGACTCAACATTTAGGCAGCAGGCTCCGTACAACGATTCAAAGACAGGACCCTTTAATAGTTAGAGAGTTTAAAACAAGTAAGAAAATTATAGTCGGTCTGGACCGACTATACTATACCCTATATATACTATATACTATATATACCCTATCTCTTAAGTCCAACAAATTGGATAAAGAAAATAAGCATAAACCAAATTTGAATGGCATTTTTATCAATTTTTTTGGCTGCATATATGAAAAAGTTCAAATCGGATGCTATATTTATATGGGGACTAGGTCGAGAAATGGACCGATCCTGACCATATATGGTAAAGCCATTTATATTTTCAAAAAATATATACAAACCAAATTTGAGAAAAATGTGTGCAATATTTTTTGTTTTTTTATACATTTAAATAAAGATCGGGAATCAGCTCTATATGGGGCCTATGGCTAAGAGTTGTCCTATAGGGATTATTTTTGGACTACTGTTTAATGGATGTAATAAACATATACAAAACCAATTTGACTGAGGTCTATACGATAATTTGGATCTTATGGCAATTTATATCGGCTTCATAGGGGTCATTTATACGGGGACTAGGTCAGAACATGGACTGATTCTTCCTAATTTCAACAGCATTCATCCTATCGCTGATAAAGGCGTATGTACCCAAGTTCATGAAAATATATTCCTATTTGCGACCTGTAGTTTGATTACAAGGTTTACATGGACACACAGACGGACGGACGGACAGACAGGCATCGCTAAATCGACTCAGAAAGTGATTTTGAGTCAATCGGTATAATAAAAGATGGGTTTACGTCAAATATTTTTGGTAGTTACAAACAGCAGCACAAAGTCATTATACCCAAACCACATAGTGGTATAGGGTATAAAAAGTCCAAAAATGCTACCTAAATAGCAGAGTTGTAAACGAATCATTCATTTTTGAATTAATTCGCGAATCATTCATTCACTGAATTGGTAAAATTTTGAGTTAATTCTTTACAACAAAAAACGAATTGAATGAAATTTGAATCAATTCATTTGAATTTAGCAAACATGAATTGCAATTCATTTCCAATTCAAATGAATTGGGCAAAATGAATTGTAATTCATTTTTATTTCAAATGAATTGGTAAAATGAATTGCAATTCATTTCCAATTCATTTGAATTGAATTGACTTTGAATTAATTCAAGTAAGTTAGAAAAACGCGCTGCAATTCATTTCCAATTCATTTGAATTGAATTTGAATTAATTCAAATGAGATAGAAAAATTAATTGCAATTCATTTCCAATTCATTTGAATTAATTCAAATGAATTCGAAAAATGAATGCGCAATTCATTTGAATTGAATTGGTTTTGAAAAAAGACTACTGTAAATAAATGTAAAGAAGCATTACTCCCGTTTTGTTATCCAACTCATTTTATTATATCAAAGACAGCATTACTCTCATTTCGGATATCACCTAAAGTGTTTGTCATTGAATGTTCGTGGGTCACAGAATTTCATAAATTATTAATAGATTTTAAATATTAAATATGTTTTGTTATTCAGCGTATGTCAAAAGTGAAATAAGTAGTATTTGAAGAAACAAACTCAAAAACCACCTTTACTTTAATTGAATGCAATTCATTTTTAATTTGATAAATATGAATTACAAGTTATTTTTGTAATTAATTTGAATTAAATCAAAACAAATTCAATTCAAATGAATTGGAAATGAATTGCAATTCGTTTTTCTAACTCATTTGAATTAATTAAAAATCAATTCAATTCAAGTGAATTGGAAATGAATTACAATTCATTTTGCCAATTAATTTTTGCAAATTCAAATGAATTGATTCAAATGTCATTCAATTCTTTTTTTGGTGAAAAGACTTAATTCAAAATTAAGCTAATTCATAACGAATTGAAATCAAAAAAGAATGATTCATTTACAACTCTGCTAAATAGGTCATAAACAATATGAAAATAAAAATCAGGGAAAAATCGTGTGGCTCGCATAAATTTTGCTAAAGAACAAAGGAATAAGTCAAGATGGAATTGCAGTACTTTTCAGATGCTCCCCAGTTTAATTTATGAGGAGATGATGGAAGAACATGTTTACGACGACCAAAGGGAAAATGACTAGTCCTAAAATATACAACTAAGTTTTGCGGTTGAAATATTATGAATGGGCCCAAATCATGTAGTAAAAGGTACTTTAACTTGATCTGGATGCAATTCTTAATGACGTAATTTGTCCACACGCGGAAGAAGATATGCCCCTGGTCTTACAGTTTCATCATGACAATGACCCCATAACAATCTTTAAAGTTGTAACCGAGTGGCATGGCCAGCCTAATCACCAGATCGCAATCCCATAGAAAATCTATGGGAAATTGTAGTCCGAAAAATACGGATAGGATATAATACTAAGACAGATCTGAGAGAGGCAATTAATTTAGAGTGGCAAAAAATGTCAATGGATATCATCAACAATTTAATTGACTCCATGCCTCGGCATATATGGTAGTCAACTTTGAAGCCCTCTAACTGACCCCATTTTGTTGCAGAGTATCTCAAAACTAAACATTTTGAAAGCCTATATCCTTGTCTATAATCGTTAAAAACATAGTGTCTCCAATCTGACTAATTATTTAGAAATTGTATATTTATTAAGACTTTTTTTATTTTAAACCACTTTGGTATCTTTTCTCTCACATAACCAAATTTCGCTACTTATTTACAAGTTTTTATATCATATAATTTCTATCAAAACGATACAATTTTTTAATGAAAAATAATGATGGCAAAAATAATGAGGACACTAGGTAGGTAAACTACTATCAGACAACACGACTTGTTAATTGGCAGCATCCTTCCGTCTCTTACCACAAATTTAATACAGAACCAAACATGGATATTAAATGAGTTAGTGAAACAAACTGACAGTTTTTCATCCACAAAGTGAAGAGTCTATGTCCAAGTACATAAAACGCTTTTTTTTTCATTATATATTTATTATCTGCAATCATAGTTGCAATATACATTTCTCTATTTCGTTGGCAATAACAGCTTTGGACAGAAACAACTACGACGATTGGAATGAACGAAACAAAAAAAAATCAAACAAAAAATAGAAATGTCAATTTTAATTTCAATGATTTTCACTCGATTCATTCGCGTTAATTGAATTCTATTGCAATAACTTTTTCAAACTCTTCACTCTATTTCCCCAGTACGTTGCTGAAAACGTATACGTACGTACTCGTACTGTAAATGAAACAGCCTTAAAAGTTCATCGTAGATTGATTTGTCATTGTAACCAACATTTTAAAAAATATTGTCTTTGGATGGTTGGTATTTGTTTCATTTCGTCCTGATTTGATATGCAGTTGTTATTGAAATTTTCTCAAGTTATTTTTTATTTTTTTTTTTAATTAACATTGTTTCATAAAATTGCTTTTTATTGTGGAAATTTTACTATTGCTACTTCTTAAACGAGTGGAGGAATCAGTTGAAGTTTTCCTTTCCTTTCCTTTCTTTTAATTTTTTTTTTCGTTATTTATAATGATTATTACGCAAATGCATTTCTAATTCATCTTAATTTATTTTTAATTGATCTATTGACATTATACGATGACTTAGTGATTAGTGGTGAAGTAAGTGGTGAAATAGCGAGGTTGTTTTTAATTGAAATAAATAAATGGATGTCAATTAATAAATTTTTGCAAAAAAAAAAAAAAAAATAATAATTTAATTATAATATGAAAGTTTAAGTCAAGTAAAAGAACTACTCAAGTTTTTATGTAAAGAAAATAAGCTGCTAAATCTAGCAGGAAATGCATTTCATTGACATCCGTGGTCACAATCATATATGGGACTAATTCATTATCAATAGACAATTTCATTTTAATGTAACTTCTGTCAATGCCAATTAAATTTTTGGTTATTACTATTAGTTTTATTAATGCCAATGGTTTTGAATAAATTAATTAAACTATAATTACCACTAATAAATAACACTAGTCAACAGTCAAAATGTACTCGGGATGCGATAATTTTTTCTGTGTATATAACCTTGACATGAGCTCGAAAAACGCAATAAAAAATTTTTTTTTCGTTTGGTTTTTTTTTTTTTTTTTTTTTTTTAAATTTTAAAATTTTTTTTTTGGTTAATTTGTTTCGTCCGGCATAACTCGGGAACCACTAGCCCGATTTAATTGAATTAAATTGTAAAAAATTTAAAATTACAATTCCCTTAATCTGTTTATATATTGTTTTCCTATACAAGCAACAGTTTCCAAGTTAAAAATGAATATATAAAGGAAAAAACTTATTTTTGCCTAAAAATTTAAATTTTTTTTTTTTTAAAAATCCATAAAAAATCCCAAATGAAAAAAAATTTCAAATCTTATTACTTTTACGTAAAGATACATAGATTCGCAATTGAGTAAAGGTATGAATTTAAAAAATTTGCTCGACATATGCACAACTTTGTCTATGGTAAGGTTTTTTCTTTTTTTTTATGATTCTCAGAATTAACAAAACGGAATAAACAAAGGGTTATTTAATTTTTATGATTGCGTAAGCAAAGTAATAAACGGTAATAGATGTGCGTGAACAATTAAAAGGAAAAAAGGAAAGGGGACTTATTTACTTATTTGGGTTTTCCGGATGCAGAGTTGCATGCATCACGCATGAAACAGTTCGGTTTCTTGGCTCCTGGTGTGGTGACAACAATCTACAGGAAGCGTCATGAACCATACGCAAGGTACTACACAAAAAAAGACAACATCTGTTTTTGTAAGGACATTCCCGGATTATTTGGTGAACTCGGGTACTCTTACGATCCAGGAGAGTGGCGTCTTTTCATCGACAGCAACAAGCAGAGCCTTAAAGCAATTTTACTGCACAACGGCAACAAGAAACCTTCGATTCCAATTGCTCATGCCGTTGACACCAAGGAAACATACGAAGTCATGGACAATCTACTAAAGTGCCTTAACTATGAGAAACACGATTGGAAAGTTTGTGCCGACCTTAAGGTTATCGGTATCCTTTGTGGATTACAAGGTGGATTCACAAAGTACTGTTGTTTTCTCTGCCTTTGGGACAGCCGCGATCGTCAACATCATTACACCAGGAGGAGTTGGACAGAAAGAGTTAACTTCATCCCCGGCAGCGACAACGTGAAATATACACCACTCATAAAAAAGGAAAATGTTTTTCTCCCACCTCTTCACATAAAGCTCGGACTCATAAAAAACTTCGTGAAAGCTATCAACAAAGATGGCGAAGCGTTCGCCTATTTAAAAACCATTTTTCCTCACCTTTCATCGGCAAAGATTAAGGAAGGCGTTTTCGACGGTCCGCAAATTAAAAAGTTGTTGCAAGACCAACAGTTTGAACACATTTTATCACCAAATGAAGCTGCAGCTTGGAACTCATTTCGGCAAATTGTTTCCGGATTTCTTGGAAACAACAAAAGCTCAAATTACAGAGAGATCGTCGAACAACTACTCCAAAATTATAAAAAAATTGGAGCAAATATGTCGCTTAAGATACATTTTCTACACTCGCACTTGGACTTCTTTCCGGACAACCTGGGCGATGTGAGTGACGAGCATGGTGAGCGTTTTCATCAGCAAATGAAAGAAATTGAGCACCGATACCAAGGATTTTGGAACGAAGCTATGATGGGGGACTATATCTGGTTCCTAATAAGAGAAACAGACCCACAACAATATAAAAGAAAGACAAAAGCACATAATTATTTTTAATTTGAAGGTTTTTATTTTTGTGTTTAGATATTTTTTTTTAAAACTTTTTTATAATTAATTAATGTTGATATCCTTAGGATAATTTCTTGTACATATATCGAATTGTTTTTTAATTTAAAGTCATATATTTTTGTCACCCAACAAATTTTAATTTTTTTTGTAATAAAAAAGAAAAAACCTTACCATAGACAAAGTTGTGCATATGTCGAGCAAATTTTTTAAATTCATACCTTTACTCAATTGCGAATAAAAGCGAAACGCGTGCATCGATTTTCATGATCTTTCTCTTATTTTGCTCATAGGTTATGTATCTTTACGTAAAAGTAATAAGATTTGACATTTTTTTTCATTTGGGATTTTTTATGGATTTTTAAAAAAAAAAAAATTTAAATCTTTAGGCAAAAATAAGTTTTTTCCTTTATATATTCATTTTTAACTTGGAAACTGTTGCTTGTATAGGAAAACAATATATAAACAGATTAAGGGAATTGTAATTTTAAATTTTCTACAATTTAATTCAATTAAATCGGGCTAGTGGTTCCCGAGTTATGCTGGACGAAACAAATTAACCAAAAAAAAATTTTTAAAATTTAAAAAAAAAAAAAAAAAAAAAAAACCAAACGAAAAAAAAATTTTTTATTGCGTTTTTCGAGCTCATGTCAAGGTTATCTACACAGAAAAAATTATCGCATCCGGAGTACATGAAATTTTTTTCATTTTGTTGAGTAGTGTAATTGGTTTTTTTGAAATGCTATTTTCTAATATGTACAGAGTTGTGTAGCATGTCACGTTTTGAAAAGCATTATTTGTACGTTTATAACAAAAAATTTTGTAACCTAATCATTTTATTTTTTTTTTTTTTCAATTATAATAGTGTTCCATTTCATAACAATTAAAAAGCAATTTGGAATGTTAAATTCAAACCTTTGATACCCTCCACTCGGGTTTTTCGTTTATATTAACTAGCAGATTCCAGCACTCGAAATTCGAGCGCAAATTCTAGGAAATTTTATTTTTTCATTAAATAAAGACCCTAAAAGTATGCTAATCAATTATAGCCAATTCACAAATCAACACAAAAAACAAACTTATTTATATTACAAACATATTGACAAATTTAATAAACACACACAAAGCATTGTATAATTATACCCTATACCACTATGTGGTTTGGGTATAATGACTTTGTGCTGCTGTTTGTAACTACCAAAAATATTTGTCCTAGACCCATCTTTTATTTTACCGATCGACTCAGAATCACTTTCTGAGTCGATTTAGCGATGTCCGTCCGTCCGTCCGTCCGTCCGTCCGTCTGTGTGTCCATGTAAGCCTTTTAATCAAACTACAGGTCGCAAATATGAATATATTTGGATGAAATTTTGTATATAAGCTTTTAGCGGCCATAGGATAAACCCTATTGAAACTGGTGAAATTTGGTCCATGTTCAGACCTAGTCCCCATACAAATGACCCCTATGAAATCGACATAAATTGCCATAAGATCCATATTGTCATACAGATCTCAGTCAAATTGGGTTTGTATGTATTTATTGCATACATTAATCAGTAGTCCAAAAATGATCCCTCTGGACAACTCTTAGTCATAGGCCCATATAGAGCTGCTTCCCGATCTTCACTAAAATCTATCAGAAAACAAAAATATTGCACAGATTTTTCTCAAATTTGGTTTGTATATATTTTTTCAAAATATAAGTGACTTTACCAAATATGGTCAGGGTCGGTCCATTTTTTGACCTAGTCCCCATATATATATATCCGATATGAACTTTTTCATATCTGCAGCCAAAAAGTATTAATAACAATGCCACTCAAATTTGGTTTATGCTTTTTTTCTATATCTAATTAGTTGGACCTAAACGCATGGTATAGGGTATGGTATAGTCGATCTAGACCGACTATAATTTTCTTACTTGTTTTATGTATGTGCTAGTAGCAACTTTAAATGCAATTTACTCAAAATAAAGGAAAAAATTTAAAAATCTGTAAATCTGCAAAACGGCTAAAAAGAAATACCTTTCAAATAATATACGTTTGGTTAAAATCGGGATAAAACGGTAGAACAAAACATCAGTCACAAGAAATCGCGTAGCCAAGATATGTGGACTCATTGCATTATTTGTAGCAAACGTAAACAAAATATTTGAAAAATTAAACAGTCTGGCAATAAAATTAGTCCAAATTATTACAACAAACATACTAAATTTTTTAATTTCTTTAGAGATGTATCAATACTTAAAGCCATATCTTGGCACAGTGTTGCCCGATTTAGCCCTTTTTAAATACCAATCTGCTCAAAATAATGACAAACACTATTATTGTAAGTTTACTCAGGTGAATGGTTTAATTTGTGAATGAGTGTGATTTCAACAGACAGACGGACATCGCTATATCGAATCGAGTTGTTATAAGGATCAAGAATATATATATACTTTATGGGGTCGCATATTCTCATTTAGATGTGTTAGAAACGAAATGACAAACTGATATACAGTGGATGACAATACTTTGGAAACTTTTGCAAAATTCAGAATTTTCCAATTTTGCCCCTGTTATAAATTCGCTTAAATTCCAAAATTATGTATTTTTTTGTTTCTTTGTCGAAAGATAACAAATTTTTTACAAAAAATACAATTTATAAAAAAAAGGCAAAGAAAAAATTAAGTATTTTTTAGTGATGACAAAACAATGGGAACTTTTAAATTTCTGTACCAGCGTTTATTAAATCAATAAAAATAGAAGACGATACGAAGGAAAATATATAAAATCTTAGCCACCTTTAAAATATCTATACTTTTTGACGTTTTCTTTCACCTGTTTTTGAAACAAAATCGCGTTTTTAAATGTTTCACTCTTGTAATAAATTGGGCGATGAGTACTTGACCCAATGAAAAAATGCCCCAAAAAAATTAACAAATGCCCCAAAAAAATTTGTATGGAATTGGGGCAAGATTGACGAACAAATATACTCCAAAAATAAGCTGCGAAACCGGTTTTGTAGTTATTGTTTTGTTTGTAGTTATTGTTACTAGCAGATTCCAGCGCACGAAATTCGAGTGCAATTTCTAGACAACTTTATTTTCCAACTTAGCCAATTCAATTGTGAATGAAAATAACAAACTCATTAACAAACATTTTAACAAATTTAGTAAACACACGCATAGCATATGTATATTTTATGTATGTGTTATTACCAAATTTAAGTGCAATTTACTCAAAATAAAGGAAAAAATTTAAAAATATGTAGATCTGGTGAACAGCTAAAAAGAAATACCTTTCAAATAACATACGTTTGGTCAAAATTGGGATAAAACGATAGAACAAAACATCGGTAACAAAAAACCGCCTAGCCTCTTAATATTATAGATTGTTATGTTATTGTTTTGTTTGTAGTTTATTTATTTTCGTAAACTGAAAAAATGTAGGGAATCGTTTGTAAATTGAAGTAATCAGTAAATTAAATTTATCGTAACTGTGTTCCGCGAGCGCATCGCGCAGCTCAGTTGTCGTTAACTTATTTGTAGTTACCGCAAAACATATTTTTTGCAGATCATTCCGATATCTTACATTTTGATGGATAAGAGAAAACGCAAAAATGCTATGAAAGTTTTGCAAACATTGCAAGCTAAAGCTCCGCAATGATGCTGCCGAAAAGAAAACAGAATTTAAATGAGTAGGAGTAATATTGAGAGCAGTATGCCAATTTTTATTTGAATAGATATTTGACAAAAAAAAAACATTTAAAAAAATAGGTGAAAAATTTTGCGGAATGTTTTTTGTGGCGTAGGTTCATTTTTTATTTGGTTTTTTGAAAAATTGGGAGCATTAGTTCATTTTTTTGGTCTTTTTTTAAGGTTTTGGGGCTTTTGTTCATCACGAACTTACCCCCAATTTTTTGGGGCATTTGTTCATTGGGGCCTAAGTACTCAGCGACAATAAATTGCTAAAAAATAAGGGCAAGAATAAAGCTTTGTGGAGAGTTAAGACTAAAGATGGTTTTACTACCGCACTGTGGACCATATTTTAAGAAGGCGGCCAAAAATCATTTTTTATGGTTACCGATTTTAAAGTTATGTTATTCATTTGAAAGTAAATACCAGTGAACCTCGAGAGCCAAAACAACTTTTTTGACCCGTGTGCACCAGAACAATTTTTCTGACCCAAGGTCAGATATTTTGTGCAGGGTATATGGAGTTTACCCTGATGTTTGTAACTACTGTAAATATCAGACCTATACCCATCTTTTATTATACGGATCGACTCAAGATCACATTCTTAGTCGATTTAACGATATCCGTCCGTCTGTGTGTCCATATAAACCTTGTAATCAAACTACGAATTTGGAATATCCCCTCTTCATGCTAGAATACGTTTTATGAAGCATATTCTTAAATTTGGTTTTAATTTTGAATTTGGTCGGTTAGGCGAAACAGTGAGAAAAAACAAAGAAAATTAAGAAAAAAGTAAGCAAAAAAAAACACTACAGCTAGGCCTCATAATCGACCAACCAAAACAAGGAGAGGGAAACTCACATGATAGAAATACTGGAAGGAGATTTTTTTTCGATTTGGAAACTGCAGCATCTATCACAGGTGTAGATCATGAACTAATAAGACGATTCAAAATCATATTACAAGTTCTAGCATGCAGCAGATAGATAAATGCAAAAAAAATAATTTAGAGTACGCCAATAAAACAGCTATACTTTATAACGAAAAATTCTCAAGGAGATATATGTCATCCACAGTTCATAAAATTTTGTACCATGGCGAACAAATAATTCAAAACAATATGCTAAAAATAGATCTTTCTGAACAAGCGCAAGAAAAAAAGAACAAAGGCTACAGATTCTTTGGCGAGCACAAACACAAGAAAAATGTTCAGATGTTGCATTAATGAAGACCTTATCACTATTTGGTTGTTCACTTCAGATTCATTCAACATTCTATTGTATTAGACGAAGAAGCTAAACAACTTCTAGAAGATGAAATTCTAGACTATTTAGAAGAAATATTTACTAAAATTGCTTGTTCTAAAGTAGTTTTTCAGTACACTATAGTTAACAATTTTTCTTGATTTAAAAATTTATGTATTTTATAAATTTACAATAAAAATTGATATAGAAATATTTAAAAAGACAATAAAAAAATTTTTAACTGATGTAAAAACATACGACTTTTTCAGTGAAACTTCTCTATCTTGAACCAATGTCAGGTAGATTTTACGTTCGCGGCTTAATAAAGTATAAAAATAAAACTGCTCAGTTCGGTGGTGGCAATATTATGGCATGGGGTTCCTTTTCAGGACAAGAACTGAATCCAGTTCATGTAGTAAACAATACTCTAACTATAGCTGGATACAGCAAATTCTATATGTCGCAATGTATCCATACGCGGAACATTATCATGCCCCTGGTCTAAAAGTTCCAACATGAAGACTGCATACAAAAATTAAAGCATATAACGTTTAAATTAATAATTTTTAATTAAAACTATATTTGTAGCTCAATATAATGCTCATTTCAATAGTTTTCATTTAATATCTTTAAAAGGTATGTTTGTGCAACCGTTGTTGGTTGAAAATTAAAAATGCTTGAACCAAATAGTATTTTAATATTTATTGTCTTAAAATGCTTATGGCCAAAACAGAAACAAAAATCTTTTATATATTTGTATTAAAATTTTTTTTTAACAAACCGAGTAAAAATGTTTTTGTACATGCACAGAAAAAGAATTGTTTGCAAATTCGGTTCTAACAAAACATTTTGATTATGTAAGAGTTTTATATTTTTTAGTTCTTACAAATTTTAAAATGCATTTGGTTTTTTGTACTAACAACCTTTGAATTATTATTCTTTTAAAATGAAAGTGCCAATGCAAAATCATTTCTGCTTACCAAATATAAAATATTTGCTGTTAAAATGGCAGAAGGCTAGTCATAATGAACCCGAAAATCGGTTATAAACTTCATTTAATTCGGTTGCCACAACGGTTACGTTTTCTGTGTGTATAAGCTTGTTCGCCCGTATCAACCTTAGAGTTTGATAAAAATTAACAGAAATATTCTACCTTACTAAGTTAATAAATATGGAACATTTTCGACCTCTAGCCTTAATATGACGGCACGTAAAGTAAAATATTTATAGAAAAAAGAAGTCAAAGAAATGGTCTAGAATAATTGCGTTATCTTCAAAACTTGTCAATCTAAATTAAATGGTAACGAGTCAATGACATATCGTACCTGTACCTCTAAAGTGAGTCAACTCAAAATTTACAAATTTTCAGTAGAGGCAAAAAACGATTTTTTTAACGTTTACTATAAAATTTAAAAACAGTTGTTTCATTGTAAGGAATTGCGAATAATACATATGTAATTTTGGACCCTCCACACCACTGATATCTATCCTTTATATCAGTTTGTAGTTCTGTTTGTAACGCATCGAGAAATTAATTTGATCCCAATACCAACTCCACTCGATAAAATGATGTCCGTCTGTCCGTCTGTTTAAATCGTGCTTTTTTCATAAAATAAACCATTTACCAAAGCTAGCTTAGCATAATATTGTTCGCTATTATTTCACGCAGTGCGTTATTTAAAATGAGATCAATAGGGCATCACTGTGCCAAAATATGACCTAAAATATAGAGAACTCTAAAAAAATTAAAAAAACCAGTATGTTTGTTGTAATAGTTTAGTATTAAGTTTATCAAATTCTATACTTTTTCAAATATTTTGTTTAAATATGTAATACTACAGTAAGCTAAGATATCAGTGAAAAGTGACATAGTCCAGCCCTCGAAATTCGAGTGCAAATTCTGGGAAATTTTATTTTTCATTCAATTTATTTATTTCAATGTTTTTTTTTAATCTATTTAATTCATTAAATTTAATTTATTATAAATATTTGTTTAAAACACAAATTTAAGAGCCTAAAGGTATTTGAATCACGTTGTATTCCACCTAAAGGTATGCTAATTTTAGGCAATTAACAATTCAACACAGATGGTTGTGATATGCAATTATTATAATGAAATGCGAATTTATGAATTTGTGTCTAAAATTATTTTTTAATCCAACACAAGGCTTTTCATATACAATTTTTGCAAACACATTAATAATTCATAAGCAGTTATAAAAAAAATAAAAATCAAAAGATAGTAATAAAATAGACAACAGAGAAATTGTATATGTTGTTTATGACTTAATTTCGTTTTTTTTTTTTGATCGCGAGTGGGTACTGTTTTAATTTTTAGATGTACGCGTCGAAGAACATGTTCTGTTTTTTTAGCAGTACACGTGCAAGAAAATGAACTTAAAATAAAGCTACACTCGAATCTGTGTGGTTTATGTGTGTTCGAAACAAAAATACGTGATAAAAAAATGTTCATGTAGATAACGAAATATTGAAACGAAACACAGTCATGATTATGTTGGGCACCGTACAAAATTTAGAAACACACATAATTGATATGAAAATAAAAATATGTGTTGGCTGCTTTAGAACAGACATTGTGTGTTTCATGTATATGTATTTTCTGAACCTAGCTTTTGGCACATTTCAACCCAATGTACATCGTAATTTGTATCTAATATCTGTTGTTAAAAAACCAACGCTGCTCAAAATGAATTTCTCAGCGTCGATAAAAATAAAATAAAAATTCTGATGACTTCCCAAAATTTGTTAAAGTAAAAAAGATTAATTTATAGTTTATTAGTGTTTTTATTAGATTCTAAAAGATTTTTTTTTAATTCTTTTTAATATCGCAACATAATTTTTTTTACTCGCGAGACTATACACGGACATACTATTATTGTACCAACATTCGAAATTTCGTTCGTAGGCAAACAAAGGCGTATGAATTTGAGAATGTACATTTTCACTATTGTATCGTACAAACAAATATAATAAATAAAGCAACTTCATTACACGCACTAACAAACCGCAGCAGTCATACACATACACTCACCAATTTACACACACTCTCTCTTGAACAACTATAAGGCATGCACACTACAGCAAAGCAATTAACACCAGAAATACTACACAAATTGCATTTCAATAAATAAACGTTTGAAATATAAAGCAGCATGAACGAGAGAGAGAGAGAAGGAAATATTTTCAGAGTCATTGTTGTATGCCACGCACCCAAATTGTGTTATATTATTAATATATGAAAAAACCAATAAATATATTTTCTTGTTTTATTGAAAACAATAAAAATTAAGAACACAAATGTTTTGTTTGCCGGTCATCATAAAATTCTAAAGACTACCATGAAATTAGTGTATGCACTTCTGCACTAACATTGTGTATGGCTAAAAACTGAACATTAACATTAAAACTTTTAAATTTCAAAGGTCAAATAATAATTCATCATTTATTAACATTAAAAATTACACACTACTTAAATCGTTCAGTTAGCAATTTTTTGCTGGTATTCATTTAAAATTAATTATATGAATAATTGTATCTACGAAACAAGTTAGACTATTCAAGTTCGATCATCATGATATCCTACCCCTATTTAAGACCTACAGATATTGCTGAGAATTTCACAATGATTGGCGGAATTTTTACTTGGGTTCAAAAATTTTAATAAAAATTTCCATATTTAGGTAGCTTTGTTGTATTTGATGATGCAGATTTGTTGTATACGAAGGTCTTCAAAAGTAGCAATCATTTATTATGGATCAGAAAACAGCTAGAGCTAACAGTCAATCACGAGTAGTATGTACAGTAGTATGACTTGAAAAAATACATTGATATAATCTTCTTAAAACTATTCCGACAATAATTTTTCTTTTGGTAAATTACTACTCGAAAAACTCGACCACTTTCCATGGATTTACAACAAATACTTAAGAAACACATGATACAAATTTATACTTTTTACAGTTAAAAATATGAAGACATCACGTCCTTCCAATTTCAAAATAATCCACCCAAAACTGTGGCGCGGGCGAACTACTATTCAAATGTGTGAAAATTTTCTCTTTTTTCAAGTTTGAGATAATTTTATAAAAATGACTTCGTAAAAAGTTACATTTTTTTGAGTTTCAAATGTAAGATCTGTTTTTCTTTTAAATTTCAAACCTTTCCGATAATAACTGTGGGGCGGGCACACTACTACTCGGTACAGCTCTACCAATTTCCATACAAATGGCAGCATTCACTCCATGGAAGTTTGACATTATTTTACAAAAAATTTTTCAAAAATTCATGGTATATATTAACACAAATTGAAGTCCCTCATATCAACAGATTTTTTTTCTACAATATTGAAACTCTCGAATTAAAGTTGTGGGGTCGTCGAGCTACTAATAGAAAAAATGTCTAAAGGTAAAAAAAAAATATTTTTGTATAATAATTTTTCAACAACTGCAACTGAGGACAAAGAGGACTCAATAAATATTTTAAAACATATCGACTAATATTGTGCTGTTGGCGAACTAAAACTCGAAAAAGATCAGCCAGTTTCCATACAAATATAAAAAAATGCATTCCATGGAAGTTTGACATCGATTTACAGAAAATATTTAATCAACTCAGGGTACAAATATTTAATACTTAAAGTTGCAAATACTAAATCATTATCTGCTTAAAAGTTTGAGACATTCAGACTAAAATTGTGCTGTTGGCTGGAAGCTCGAGTAATTGAGAGCTCCGCTGGCAACACGACATATTTGGGGAGTAAATAAATTTCCAATAGATCAATAATAAATATAAATTTCCAAAGCAAATAAATTGCATTCAAACAAGAGAAAGTAATTTGATTTTTAGGATCCGAATGTGGTAAACAGTTGTATCAGTACCTATTAATTTGACATGGAATTGCCATTGTATGGAAATACATTTTAACTACTGTTTGGGCTGCCGCGATAAATCAATTCTATTGAATAGGTATTTTTTAGAAATATTTTCTGTCCCTAATACAATCTCTTAAACTAGTAATATCAATTATACTTTTGCCAATATTAGTTTTTATGCCCTATACCAGGGTATAATGACTTTGTGTTGATGTTTGTAACTACCAAAAATATTTGACCTAGACCCATATTTTGTTATACTGATCGACTCAGAATCACTTTCTGAGTCGATTTTGCGATGTTCGTCCGTCCGTCCGTCTGTCTGTGTGTCCACGAAGACCTTGTAATCAAACTACAGGTCGCAAATATGAATGTATTTCGATGATATGTAAACTTCTATCGGCCGTAATATGAACGCTATTGAATTCGGCGAAAATCGGTGCATGTTCAGAACAAGTCACCATACCCTATGAAATCGACTTAAATTGTCACAAAATTTAAATTTGGGGTTGTGGATGTTTATTACCCCCATTAAACAGTAGTCCAAAAATAAACCGAATAGGGCAATTTTAAGTCATAGCCCCCATATAAAGCTGCTTCCCGATCTTCACTTAAATTTATCAAAAAACAAAAATATGGCACAGATTATTCTCAAATTTGGTATTTATATCTTTTTGAAAAATATAAGTGACCTTAATAAATATGGTCAGAATCGGTCCCTTTTCGACCTAGTCCCCATATAAATATAGTATCCGATATGAACTTTTTCATATTCAAAGGCAACAAAATTAATAACAATGCCACTCAAATTTGGTTTGTGCTTATTTTCTATATCCAATTAGTTGGGCCTAAGAGATAGAGTCTCTAAACGCATGGTATAGGGTATGGTAATGTCGGTCTAGACCACCTATAGTTTTCCTACCTGTTTTTTTTTTAACTTTTTTCCAATTGTGCGTGGTAGACAAAAAGATAACATACATTTTTCAAAAAGTCGCAACTATTCTGTAAATAGCTTAAATCAGCCCAGATTCTGTCATTAAGCTTTCATCGGTTAGTATGTTCAACGTTGAAATAACACTAGCCAACAAGGTTTTGGACTGGAGCAACCAAGTATCTTTCCCAAGGTAATTTGGTGGGCTGAATTCGAATCTGTAATTTGTTTTTCTCTATCACGAAAGGTTTAAGAGATACAAACAAAAAGGTTTTTACTCGTTTTTTACATAAAGAGACATTAGTTTATCTAAAAATCAATGAATTTTCGAAAGTGAATGGCGTTATTTGAACGTCGTTTGTATTTTGTTGGTTCGGTTTCACGTATTAGAGTCCAGCATAGTCTCCCAGCATGCTTTTGTCCCAAAATCCTTGATAATTTCTTTCAATTTTCATTAAGTCTTGGTGAGCACGCTCCCCTTGTTCGCCGCTCACCGCACCTCGGTTTCGTGGAAAAAAATCTGAACGCGAATGAAGAAAATGCATATTGAGTGACATTCGTGTCTGTATTGTCTGTAGTTTTCACTCTTATTGTTTCCAAGAAAACTGTCCACGATGCTCTTGAAAGATTCCTAGGCTGCATATTTTTTCTCCAATAAATATTGTGAAAAATTGTCGTCATTCAATAGCTTCCTGATCTGAGGGCCAACAAATATGCCTCCTTTGATTTTAGCTTACTTTATCAAATATTTAAATGCTGCACAATCTTTGTCCAGAGCCTTGACAAAGTTCTTAAAAAGGCCCAATTTTATGAGCAGCGGCGGAAGAAGAACATCATTTGGATCAATTAATGGATTATTTGAAATGTTTTTTCCTGGTGAATACTCAATTCTGTTTGGGCACTCTGTTATGTAGCGCGACTATCCCATAGACAAAGGAAACAACAACATTTTGTGAAACCTCCTTACATACCAGTCAACAAACCAATGACCTGAAACAGATTAATTTACACTTATTTACGATGGTCTATATTATATATACAAAGAAATTTAAATCACACATCTTCCATTTATGATCGCTGTATTTGAGTAATGTCAAAATTTTAGTCATTGATTCGTAATTTTCCTTTGTATTAATGGCACGAGCGAATGGATGGTTTTTCATTCCCATTGTGCAAAATAAGACCTTTTAAACTGTACTTAGAGCCATCAATCAATAATCATATGGCTGGTTCCATTTTTTTATATAAACCATCAACATCAGTACAGTATAGAATAGTGTGTTTGTTTTCAAAAGGTGCAGCCAATTCCAAGCTTCTATCTCTATAGATTGTTACGTTTGTCCCAACTACAAGATATTTTCACTGATGCATGCGTGAAGCTAGTAATTCTGTGTTTTGTTCCGTTATATGTAAATCCCGAATTAGATCGTTCAGCTCAGCTTGAGTCACTAAATGGCGTTCATCATCAGCCTCATACAAACCACCACTGCTGGTGAAAGATGTTTCGGACTCACTGCTCGTAGCACTGGGAATGACTGGTAATGGATCATTTGGTGGATTACTGGTTTGGAAACCCATGGGACGTTCGCGTAAGTAATATTTTTTAGATTTTTCATATGGAATCCAGCAACTTTAGTTAACACAAATAACAATCGATTTGTACTGCAATTGAAAAATCTAAATAAATCTTCTTGTCGTTTGATCGCTTGTATAAAACAGTGCTGCAACTATTGTCGGTATCCACGGTTTGTCCAAGTTTCTGACTGCATAACCAAAATAATGTAAATATGCATATATTAATGATTCTGATATTGCATATCTTTTTTTTCCAACCAAATATTCACCACACACAAAGCAAAAATTGCTTGAATCAGTAACACACGATCTCCCAGACATGCTTAAATGCTACTATTATGAAGATTTAGAATAAATGTGGGCTTCTGTCAAATTAATAATTGTGAAATTGTAGTGTCAGTATTGACTGGTTTACAGTATTGCCAGCATGCGATAAGAAATGATCGAGACGTGGTAGCCAAATTTTTTGCAAGATTCGAATTCAGCGCACCCAGATTAGTTATAAAACATGCTTCGTTTCCGCAGTCAATTTTTTTTTTAATTTGTAGACCAGTGTAATTGTTATAATTGATTAGATTGTTTCTATATGAAATTTTTCTACATTGGTCGGCCGTGAAGTTCGAACCTACGTCTATCTCACGTGCACTCGTACTTGCAGTGTGACTTAGAACATGTTTTCATACCATACCATTATTTATATTAATTAGTTAAATTTTTGTTATTTTTTTTACTAGTCAATATCAATATATAGTTCCCGATTCTCCTTTTACGTTTTATATCTGGAATAGTTGAAATTGTAGTTTTTTTTTTTGGAAAAAATCTTTTTATTTGTATCTTTGGCAGTTATTCCTGTGAAAGCAATTAAAAGTCAATCTTGCAGAATTACTTATACTCGTATTAAGTTTGGCTGCACTATTTTTATTAGGGTTATAATGTATTATATTGTAATGTAAAATATTTAAAAATATTTAAACTTCCTGATCTTAAATAGTAAAAAAAAAAAACAAATAAATAAATAATTAGTAAAAGTAAATAATAATGAATATATGATTTAAATTTGAAAAGTTTTCATTTAAAAAGAAAGCAGATATGGATATATGAAATATAAGTAGGATTGGACGGTAATGTAAGTGCCGTGTAGACTGAAATAGACTGGCGGTCCTTAAGTAAACGTTAACGAAAAAACCAAATCCTAAAGTTTCTAACAGTCTCCGATAAAAAGGCAACATGTTTCATATTTATTTGTTTGGTCGAAAAAACCTGAACGTGTTATTATAAAAACTATTTTCCTAAGAAATATCTAAAATGTGTAAAACTTTTTTGATTACAATAAATTTTTACATTTACGAATTATATTGAAACGATTTTTTCAATAAACTTTTGGCTGAAAAAAACTCAAACAAAATTGAAAACATCTTAAGATAACTCTTTTAACACTATTTCTATCGACATTTGATGTAAGCCTATTACTACCACGTAGGGCCAGATGACCACTTTGGGGGAAAAACAAACACTGATAATATAGAATGTAATTTTAGTCAATTGGATAGTGAACAAAATATATACTTTTATTTAGAAACGAATAATACACATTTTATGCATTTTCACCGATTTTTTTAAAAATCACAGGTGTGCTAATTGCACGTTATATATAACAAACTCATAATAAAATTATAAAAGCAGTTTTTTGAAATAGTATTAAAGATTATGATGTTCTTAATTAATTTAAAATAAATTTTCTTTATTCTTTACTATTAGATATTCTATCTACCAAATCACATGATGAAACGATACTAAATACTTATGTTGCCAACAATGATTATATGACAGCGCAGATCCAAGCAAAATAATTTTAAAACATCGTTAAAAGATTTTGGTGTACCTTAAAATTTTATTCAGAAGTCATTGCCGTGAATTTCAATGCTGTATTTTTTAATAATATATGTAAGGACTTTTTATAAAAAAGTTCTGCAACTTGTAGTAATTAATTAATTTATTAGTAATTATTATTTACCAAATTTGTAATAAATAAAAGAAAATTAAGACAAAAATTCCTTCCTTTTTTATTTATTTGAAAAACAGACAGACAGAAAGAAAATTTTTATTTGAAATTTCAGGGTGTATTTAAAAAAAAATACAATACAATACAATACAATACGAGCCAGCCTGTAAATTTGAAAAAAACTCCACATACTTTTAGGCCGTCAAAAATATTCGAGTTGCCCTGTTGACGGAATATTTTCAGCCTGGAAGTATGTGAAGTTTTTTTTAAAAACGAACAGGGTGACTCGAATATATTCATTTTAAATTATTTTTCAATACGCCCTGCTACTTGATTCTGTTCGCCTGGGTTTTGACAAAAATTTAGAATTTGCTTTTTTGCTGCTTGATTAAAAAAGAAAAAAGAAACGACACGACTGATAGAAAAAAATGCGTATTTAGTAACAGATTTTAGGGGAAAATGAAACAAATATCGGTTTGTATTTATTATAAATTATATTTTTCATTATTTAATTAAATTTATTTTTATTATTTAATTATTTGAGCTGAAGGCCTGCGCTGCCATTGCTCTTTCGCAATTAACATATAATTTGTAATTATAGAGTTAATGTAATAAATAAATAAATAATATTTAATTATTATTTATATTCTTATTTATACTACATATTTATTTATGTATATTATTACTAATATGCATTATGTTAAAATTAATTTAAATTAATTTGTTAATTAATTAACTCTTATTGTACAGAATAAATAGTTGGCTAATAGCTAGATTTTTGATATGTTGGCAGAGAGCTGTGAAAATATTGCATGCAGAGCTTTGGGAATATTAAAATACTTCTGGGTTCGAGACAGCCCTCAATTCAGTCTGATAGAGGTGGTGGCGTTACAAAAGTGTTTTAATATTTTCTGATGATGTTCTGGCAAAATGCACTTTTATTATTATTGTAATTACGTGGATAAAGTACATATAAATATATTAATATAACTAAGAGCAAGACGTCGGATTTCAATATTTGCAATGTGGATAATATTTGCAATCTGCGTATTCTGAGTAGGCTGAAAATCTGAATTTCAGCTGTATTTTAGATGTTTAGTATTTGTTGTTTATAGTACTGTAAAAAGCATTTTTCAGAAGTATTTTGTTATGCAAAAGTAATTGCCTGAGAAAGCAGAATGATTATTTTGTTTTTCTAGCAACAAATAGAGGATCACTGTCATCATAGAGAGTATCTTCTGGAAATAAATAATAAAAAAATAATTAGTACTGAACAGAAATATTAGTTTTTATGAAAAAGCATGGACCTTAAATAAATACTTCAAAATTTTAGGAATCGAAAAAATTGCCCTTTTTGAGGAATATTTAAATATATATATTTTTCTAATTTTTTTTTTTTAAGTGTTACAAACAATAAAAATATATGAAAAATATTTAAGAAATATATATATATATATGTTAATAAATACTATTTAGTAACAAATATTTGTTTTATGTTATTTCATTTAGTCGTAGAACAATTTGAAAAAATTATTATTAAAATTTTTAAATTCTAAGTAATACTTAAACATTTTTTAAAAATTTATTTTTGGTAATGTTTTTCAAAATTATTAAACATCCAAAACAAGTAAGAAAATTATAGTCGGTCTAGACATACAATACGATACCCTATACCATGCTTTTCGAAACCATATCTCATACGTCCAACAAATTATATATGGAAAATAAGCATAAACCAAATTTGAGTAGACTTGTTATCAATTTTTTGCCTTCGGATATGAAAAAGTACATATCGAATATTATATGTTGACTAGGTCGAATATTATATGTTGGTAAGGTCACTTATTTGTTGCAGAAACATATACAAACTAAATTTGTTTTTTGATAGATTTGGGTGAAGATCGGTAACTTCATATGGGGCCTATGACTAAGAATTGTCTTATAGGTTTTTTTTTTTTAACTACTAATAAATGGATATAATAAACATGCACAGACCTAATTTTATCGGATTCTATATGATAATTGGGATGTTATGGCAATTTAAGTCGACCTCATAGGGGTCATTTGTATGGGACCTAGGTCTGAGCTTGCATCTGAAAATTGTTAATCATTTTTATTCACTAATTTTAATAATATCAGCTAAAAAGAAATAACGAAAAATTATTGAACATAGCTTCCCTGAAATCACGTAATGAAGCGATATTGAATATTTATTTTTGAAACAATAATTATATCACAACTACCTTAAAATGTTATTCAGAAGTCAGTGCTTGAATTTCAATGCTGTATTAATAATATATAACCTTCTCCAAGAAAAGGGGCCTAGTGTGTCAAAAACGGGTTGTGTCAAAAACGGTGGATTCTGGTACCTAAAAGGGTGCAGAAACTTTACGAACTATTTTTTATAAAAAAAAATGCCTCAAAATTTATTTGCTGTTAAACAAACAACTCACCTTATTTATACCCGCTGTACTTACATCGAATATGGTGTAAAGTAAATTTACACCAAATTTTTTTTATTTACAGTAATTAGATATATTTATGTACTTTGTTTAAAATATATTTGTTTGTGTTATATATTATTTATATTATTTAATATCATCCCTTATGCAAAATTAAAGAAATATAGAAATCAAAACAATCTTTCTTTTAAAAATTAAGAGTCATTACAGCCTGTACATTTAAAAAACTTCACATATTTTTAGGCCGTTCAAAATATACGCGTCGCCCTGTTCATGGAATTTTTCAGCCTAGGACTATGTGAAGTTTTTTTTAAAGTGAAGAGTGCGACTCGAATATTTTAATTTTAAATAATTTCTTTAAAAAAAAATACACCCAGCTACTTGATTCTGTTCGCCTGGTGTTTGACAAAAATTTTAAATTTAGATTATTTTTTTTGGATTATTTAAAAAAAAAAAAAGTAATATGATCAATGAAGAAAAAAGAAACGTCACAACTGATAGAAAAAATGAGTCTTAAGTCACAGATATGGGAGAAAATTAAACAAATTTCAGTTGGTATATAAATTATATTTTGCATTATTATGTTATTTATATTTAATAATATATTTATTCAAATTTGACTAACAACTAAAAACTATTTATTTACTCTTAATTTATGTACAGATCGTGTATAAACTCATATAGTTGGATAATAGCTGGATTTTTGGGGCCGTGTAAAAACATTGTATCCAGGGTTTTTGGAATATTAAAATACTTCTAGGTTCTGGACAACTCCCAATTAAGTCTGATAGAGGTGGTGGCGTAGCAAAAGTGTTTTAATATTTTCTGATGATGTTCTGGAATGTTGCACTTTTCTATTAATATTATTATGTGGCTAAATTATTTGTGATATTTTTAATATAACTGAGAGCAGGACGTCGGCTTTCAATATTTTCAATGTGGATGATATTCTGGAGTAACTGGATTTAGATATTTAGTGCTTGTTGTTTATAGTACTGTACAAAGCATTTTTCAGTAGTATTTTATTATGCAAAATGTAATTGCCTGAGAAAGCAGAATGATTATTTTGTTTTTATAGCACCAAATACGAGATAACTGCCATTGTAGAAAGTGAAGGATTTTTTAAATATTCTTCTGGAAATAAATAATTTACAAATAATTAATACTGAACCGATATCTCAGTTTTTTTTTTTTTTTTATTAAATAGTAAGGAAATAAAAGAACTGCTATCAAACAAATTGCCCTTTTTTAAGAAGCATTTTAAAAAGTTGCACAGTAACTGTTATCGGCAACATCAAATAATCGTTGGTTATATGTTAACGTATAATTTATATAAATTATATATAAGAAATATTTTTTTTATTGTCAATAAAAATTATGTAGTAACATATATTTTTTTATATTATTTAAAAACGTTGTAGAACAATTTCAATATATAACACTAGCCAACAAGGTTTCGGACTGGAGCAACCAAATATATTTCCTAGGGTAACTTGGTGGGCTGAGTTCGAACCAGTAATTGATTTTTCTCTATCACGTCAGGTTTTCGAGGTAGAAAAAAAAGTTTTTTTTTTTGTTCGTTTTTTGGATAAAAAATCATAAGTTTATTTAAAAATCGTTTGTATTTTGTTGGTTCGGTTTCACGTATTAGAGTCCAGCAATAGTCTCCCAGCTGCTTTTGTCCCAAAATCCTTGATAATTTCTTTTAATTTTCATTAAATCTTGGTGAGCATGCTCCCTTGTTCGTCGCTCACCCCACCTAGGTTTTGTGTGAATTTTTAATATCATATATATTGAGTGCTATGCAAATTTGTATGATGTCACCTATTATTTATGTTAGTAGCCATGCCGCGATCGAATAAGTGAACGTGGCAACTCCCACACAAAGTTATAATTCAATATTATATATATTGGATATTTGCAAATTTGTCTGTTATTAATGTTAGTAATGTGAGCAGTTGGACAAAAAATTGGCGGGATCACACCAATGGGCGTGGCACTCTCCATATAAAGTAATTATTTAATTTCGAATATCTGGAGCACTGTAAAAGTGAGAGCCCATAAATTATTCACATTATTAGTCGAACAAAAAATGGGTGTGATCGGAGAAGTGGGCGTAGCACCGTTCAAACAAAGTAAATATCTCTGGTTTTCTAGAATAACTACGTATGTCATAAAATCAAAATGTTCAGGGGAGCCAAATAACGTTATATTTGAAATTATGGGCTCGATATAACGATTTTAGAGCTTTTTATTTAATAGTCCTGTAGATATGGGCAATAAATACTTTATATAAAATTTTGAGTCAAAAATCTTCATAGGAATAGATCCTAGAGAAGGACGAAAAAACAATATGTAAATAACACTTAAAGTGTGTGCAGATAAAACAACTTATGTCGACAATCGTCGTTTTTTTTGAAAAAGAAAACTACCAATGCAACCACCCATGTAGACATAAGTTGTGGCTGCTTGAAAAATTAATTTTTTTGTTCGTCAAAAAAAGTTAACGGGACTTAGGGTGAGAATATAACAACGTATCAAGAATAGTAGTGACAACAAATAACAGAAATAAACACAGAAGTTGTTATAAGTGGTTATAAACTGAAAAATAATCCAAAATTATTTTGCATTTTTTTTCATTAATAACAACGCATGTCGCTGTGTGTCGTTTTCTGAGAAAATAATTTGTCAGCGATCAAACGTAGGTTGACATACGTCGTTAGTGCTGCAAATTAATTTAACAAACATTTAAGTTATTTAAAGAAAAAACTCAGAAATGGTCAATATATTTTTTTAAAAAAATTTAACACATGTAAAGAGCGTTAAAAATTAATATATTTGGCATCGTTTACTCAAAACTGACAAAAATGGACATACGCGGTTATTCCAGAAAACCACAGATATATAATGCCATATAACTGGTTTACAATAAAAGGGAAAGCCTCGACACTTTGCACGAGTTCATCATATATTAATGTGAGAAATCCTATAAAATTGGACGGGATGGGATTAGTGGGCGTGGCACCTCCTATACTAATAAATATGAAGTAGTACGAAAGCGATAGCCTTGAAACTTTTGACAAGTACATTAATTGTAAATGTGAATAGTCATGGACAATATGGGCGGAAGTGCCAAAATTAAAAAAGGCCAAAAACGAAAATCGCGAAAAATAAAAATCGCTAAAAACAAAAATCTGCAAAAATCAAAAATCGCTAAAATCAAAAATCGGTTAAATGAAAAATTTCCAAATGATATTTTAAATTCAAGGCCAATAGTTAAGTGTTGCCAGATTTTATTTGGAAAGTCCATATTCTTCTCATGGGCAGCTATATGTACTTTGCTCCAAAGTAGGAACGCCGAAAAGCTTGATAATTGTTCACCGCATAAAAAACAAAAAATATTGTACTTATATTAGCAAGAATTGATATAAAAAAATATTAAATAGATTAAATAAAACATTTTAATTGCACAAAACCATCTTCGTAGGAAAAATTGATTATGAAATAAAATATGTCAATAAGTCTCAGTAAGTCGTAGCGAAGCGCGACAGGGCATATTAGTATCTCATAAAATTTATAATCCTTATGGCCTTGTCAAAAAGTCATCAATTGCATTTAAGAAATCATAAATTCTTATGGAGATATCAACAAATTAATTCAGAAAATATCAATTGTAATTTAGAACTAATCAAATAACATTTTAAATAAATTAACTGGAAATCAGAAATCATTCATTATGATAGAGAAAAAATTAAAAAAATATATATAATTAGTGAGTAAAATAAGTCCGTTAAAAATTGTTAAAGTTAAAGGGCCGTATATAAAAAAAATTAAAATGTGCTTTAAGTAGACTTTATTGTATGTTTTTCATACAAAATTTTTTGATAACACTTTAACTTTTTTGTATACGGCCCAAAATATCTTATGTATTAAAAGAATTTATGAAAACTAAAGTCAGTCCGTCTGGCCGTTCTATCCGGCCGATTTTCTTCATTTTTTTTCACTGAAAGGTATTTAGACACAGATATGCCATCAAGCATTGGAATTTACTTAACTCCCACCTTACTCAAGTTATACTTTTTTCAAGATTTTTCAATATTTTCCTTCACTCAAACCTCTATAAGTAGAGTTGTAATTAACGCGCTGACATAAGTCTAAGAACACTCAGTGGATCGTTGGGTTTGAGGAAAGTTATGCGTAGACAATCAACTGTACTTTTACTGTAAGTTAACTTCTCTTGGCACATTTCGGCATTACTGTACGTTAACTTCTCTTGGCAAATTTTGGTATTATATTATAAAAATTAATATCATATAATATAATGCTGCGGAGCACCAGGGGTCCTCTAGTTTTTTTTTTTATATAAAAACAAATAAAATACTGCTATAGACGCAAACAATTTTACTATCAATTTTTACTCACTATTATATTAAAGAAACGTGGCATATACTGGGAAAAATTAAAATAGTATTTTAAAAAGCGAGTAAGGAAATTATAATCGGTCTAGATTAACTATACGGGGTCTCAGGTCAAACTAATTGGATATAGAAGATAAGCATAAATCAAATTTTAGTGGCATTATTATTAATTTTTTTGCCTGTAGATATAAAAAGTTCATATCAGATGCTTTATTTACATGGGAACTAAGTCAAAAAATTGACCGATTCTGACCATATTTGCTAAAGTCAATTATTTTTGTACAAAAATATATAACAGATTTAAGTGAAGCAACTTTACATGGATGCTATGACTAAGAATTATCCTATAGAATATATTTTTGGACTATTGAAAACTTGGCCGAGATCTACATAATAACTGGGATGTTATGGCGATTTAAGTCGTTCTCATAGGGTCCTTTGCATCAGATCTAGTCTACACACACACACACCCAGTTTCACTACTTTTGGCCGATAAAATCTTTTACACCAACAAAGTTCATCCAAATATATTCATATTTGCGACTTGTTGTTTGATTACAGGGTTTACATGGAAACACAAACGGATGGACGAATATCTTAAAAATATTTTAGTATGTGAAGTGCAAAAAAAATATTTTTGCCGGTAACTGCAGTAATTGAGGGTGTATTCAATATTCTGAAAATTGAAAAGTGCTTTACCTAACCAGGCCTACAAATTTCACTAGGTCATATTAAATGCAATATTTCCACTTTAAATTGGTATTTTGTTACACCCCTCCTTAAATTTTAAATTCGTGCGGTTTGTGCTCTACTCCAGTAAAATATGAACACCTAAAATGGTACGAAACTAAAGTTGCAATATTATAAATAAAAATACTGTTAAAATTATTTACATACTAAACTTAAAATTTTTACATAGATTAACATCTCCTAGCTAAAAATTGTAACACCCGCACAATTGGTATACATTTATGCAAATCAAAGATATTCGAAACAATTCTACATCCTTCCTCTACTATACCAACTGAATTTTTTAAATATTGCATATTGTTGTTGCTGTTTTTTTTTACACTTAAACCAAATTTCATAAATTTGTATCCGTTTTGTATCTGCGCCATCGTTGTAATACAATTGTATGCATAAATTCACAGAACCATTTTTGCCACAGTAAATTTCTATGCATTAGCAATTTTCTAATCAATGGAATTTTAATTTATATTTATAAACATAACTTCCGGTTGCTGTTATTGTTATTATTGGAACCCTGTTTTTATGTGGATGTGTTATGTATGTGTGTGTGTGTTAGGAAGGAATGTTTTATTTGCGTGTAATTCAACAAAAATTCTACTTCAACACGTTTACACAATACTTTTTTGGTTTGTTAGTTTATTTAACATTTTTCGCACTTTTACTATGTGCCTGTGTTTGTGTGTCTGGTTGTGTGTGTGTTTGTTCCCCTTTGCATGTACGAACGTGTTAGCATGTTGTGCTGCAAATTATAATCATTGGTTTATAATTTCTAATAGAATTTTATATTTATTTGTTCATTTGGTTTTTGTTGTTATTTAGCAATATTGTTGTATTGTATTCGCAATTATAAAGTTCCGTAATATTATTAAGCACAAATTACTACAGATTGTTACTCTAACTTGGTGGCTGAGATTGTTTAGTATAACTGACTTTTCATACTGGTATATGTTGGTTTTGGTTAGGAAGTAAGTAATTAAACTTCCATTGTTAAATCTCAAATTGTTGTTGGGAATTTTAATATCAGAACAAACAGAACATTTAAGAACATGTGAATTACTCAATGTGGAAGCAGTTACGGTTCCTTGACGAAAATTGTAAACGTTTTTTTTAAATTAGATCCATAAAATGTTGGACAATATTTAACAATATTGAATCATGTTTGTACAATATCCAATTTATTGGTCACGGTGTGTTTTAAAAAATTAAAATTTTTTGGAAGACCATTCTGGACATTTTTGTTGGATAAGTTTTGGGATGTGTCCAGAGTAAAAAATGCAAACCCCAAAATCGCTGAACCTGCACTTTTTTTTTGAGCATTCGAATTTTTCTTTTTGCATTTTAAGTATTCCGACATTCAAAACACCCCTTGTGGGGATCACAGTTCGCAAATTCAAAAAGAAAATAGCTGTACAAATGCGTCTTGAAAAATTTAAAAATCTTTACTCCTCTTTAACAACTGGGGGACCAATATATTGGCCAACTGACTAAGTTGAATACCATATCTTTTGGATTTTGCTATTTTTAATGGTATTCCTAGATCCTTGTGGAATATTTATGATAATGATGATTTAACTTCTGACCAAAGCCACTAATTGTAACCAGTATGTTGCAAATTTTCAGCAAAAAAAAACTGTTAATAAAAATACTGACATACATTCGTTTCAAAATTGGATTGAAAGCAATCTCAGCTTAAATATATCTTTAAAAAGAGAAAGTGTATTTGAAGATGCTTTTGAATCTTTTACAAGCCTAGTACAATAGGCAGCATATTTATCTACAACAGAACAATAACAAAAAATTACTGGGAACTACGTAAGTGTATCTTTTAAAATAAGACAATTAATTCGAAACAAGAGAGAGTTGTGAAGAATTTACAAAAACACTAAAAGTCCTTCAGATAAATCTAACTTGAATAGAGCAACAAATCATCTAAAGTAAATTTTAAAAGAATTTAAAAATGAAAACACAAAGGATCTTCCAAGAAGTCTAGATGCTACAAGAAATGATGATTACAGCCTTTGGAAAGCTACAAAATATCTAAAGTGTCCCATTAAAAGAAACGTACCAATTAAAAGCACAAAAGTATAGTGAGTTTCGAAATCATATGGAGAATACGTTTAGTCAATTTTTTTTTTGTCTAGTCAAAATCAAATTGATAAAAATTTACACTTTCTTCATGTACCCTGTCAAATGGATTTATCAATAAAACAAGTGACTCCGTCCGAAGTAAAAAAGTCTATAAATAAACGAAATGTAACAAAGTTTACAGGATATGACGGCATTAATGCTAAAATATTATGATCGTTGCCCAAAAAGGGCAACATTTTCTTAGAGAAACTCTGAAACTCATTTGACTCGTAGGAGTCTCTTTTCACTGCGCGGATACACTTTGTATGATACTAAGGATCCAAGAGGTAGAGCATGTGGTGGCTCAGCTATCCTAATTAAGTCCTGTTTAAAACATTATCTAATGTGTGGGAAACAGCCTAGCGATTTCATCGATATATTCTCCCCCAAGGTTTTCTATATCAGAAAATCAATATACAAGTTTTATTAAATCACTAAGCCCTCGTTTCATAGTTGCTGGCGATTTTAATGCCAAGCATACATTCTGGGGCTCGTGTTTTGTTCAACACAATTTCTAAAATGGTCTCAAGCGGAGAACCAATGTACTGGCCCACAGATGGGCAAAAAAATACCCAATTTGATCGATTTCGGATTAACGAAGAACATCGCAAAAGAACTTGTGCATGTAGAATCTTCATTGGAACTCTCGTCTGAACACACACCCGTTACTGTTTATTTCGAACCCCCAAAAAATTGTGTCCTCATCTGGTGATTTAACGCTTTTAAGCAATATTGATTGCCTAGAATACAAAAAGTTTCTTAGTACCCATTGAACAAAAAGCTTTCCGCTAAGAACACCAGATGATATTGACCTCTCGATTGTTAACTTCGAACAAAATCTCAAACTAGCTGCTCAACTTGCTACTTAACCTCCTCATCATACCAGGCCATATAGAACTACTTCTGTAGATGTTGAAAGGCTATGAGATACAAAAAAAGAAGAATTTGAAGAGAGACAACTGCGCAGATCTCCTCAACTTAAGCAACAATTGACAGAATGCACGATAAACCTACGGAAACTGCTTGAAACACAAAGAAATGCTAATTTGAATAGTTATCTTGAAAAACTGTATCCAACAGAAAAAACTAATTACAAACTAGGAATGACAAACAGAAGGGAGATCTATTAGTGGAACATCTAAAAAAAAGTTATACTTCAAATATAATCCCTAGTTCTATTGATGAGTTGCCACCTGTTACTTCACAGCATAGAGCAGTGTCAGTTCGTTTTGAGATTCGAGGGGTCGAAAAGGCTATTGTTGATTTCAACCTCAAAAAAGCATCGGGGATCGATGGGCAGTAATAAAATACTTTTGGAGTTACCCCGAATAGCATTAAGAATAATTCTGTTTATTTTTAGTGCTATAATACGTCTTGAATATTTTCCCCCAGAATAGAAAGTTTCACTCGTTACAATGATACCTAAACCAGGTAAAGATCACACAAAGGTCGATTCGTATAGACCAATAAGTTAACTGTCCAACTTGTCAAAATTATTCGAGAGAATTTTGGCAAACAAACTTACAATATCCGCAGATCAAAATAATGTCATTCCAGCACATCAATTTGGTTTCAGACGAAAACACAGCACCACTGAGCAAGTTCACTGAATTGTAAGTGCCATAAGAAGAGCTTTTGAAGAGAAAAAATACTGCTCTGCATTTTTTATAGACGTCTCGCAAGCCTTCGCCCCAGTTTGGCACGTGGGACTCCTCTATAAAGTTAAACAGTTGTTGCCCCCGAACACACATAAGCTACTGGAGAGCTATATAATTAATAGAAAATTCTCTATAAGAGAGAAAAGCTTTGTGAGCCCTCCACAGACAATTCATGCTGGTGTACCACAAGGTAGTATCTCGGGCCCGCTTCTGTACATCTTTTACACATCAGACATGCCAACAAATGAAAACACACTTACGTCGACTTTTGTGCATGATACTGCAATTTTAAGCGTACAAGAAAATCCCACAACAGCATCTCTTATTTTACAGAGCCATATTGAAGAGCTGGAAGATTGGCTAGATATGTGGAAGATTAAAGTAAATGAACAAAAGTGTATCCACGTAACTTTTACCATAAGAAGGGAGACTTGCCCTCCATTTCGAATTAGGAACCAGTCTATACCTCAACATTCCCCTGTTAAATATCTCGGACTACAGCTTGATCGCCGATTTACTTGGAAAAGTCATATAGACGCTAAATTCATACAAATAAAATTGAAATTGGTCCAATTCACATGGCTAATTGGCAGGAACTCAAAGTTAAGTCTCGATTGTAAGCTCTTGATTTATAACTCGATTTTCAAACACATTTGGTGCTATGGTATGGGAGCAGCCTCAACTTCAAATACAGAAAGAAGACAAAGAAGCCAAAACAAGATTTTGAGAATGATTACAGGTGCACCATGGTACGTGAGAAACTCACATTTGCATAGGGACTAAAATGTTTCTCTAGTAAAGTAGGAAATAACTAGATATAGTGCAAACTATTTGGAAAAGCTAAAGTCTCACCCGAATCCTCTAGCACGTAACTTAATCAACAATCGGATCCACCAACGCTTAAGAAGGATGGAGACTGGAGATCTCATTGGATGAAAAATGGATTGATACAATTTTTTTTTACCATTATGTTACATATGCATTTATATGTATGTATATAGAATAAATGAAATTTTGTCTGGCACTGGCTGGATTTAATATTTAAGTTTTAGTTTTAAGATTTGAATAACTTATTATTAGTTCACAAGCCTATGTGAAGATTCAATAAATAAAGATGAGTTACAAAAAAAAAAAAAAAAAAAATGCAAATATGCCAAAATCATACTGATCCAAAAACTTAATAAATGTGAAAATGAAGTGACATCCCACAAGCCAATAAGTTTACTGCCATTAATTGGTAAAATTTTTGAAAAATCATTGCTAATAAGACTGCTTCCCTTACTGGGTAAGCAAGAAATAATTCCTAATCATCAGTTTGGTTTCAGACAAACTCATAAATTTTTATACGGCAAGCCGAACATATTGATTTAGGTAATCTAACGTCTCTATTATTATAATTCGAAATTAGTTTCATTTTTTGTTTCATTTTATCGCCGATATTTTTAACATTTTTCCTTTTTTTCTTTGCAACACAAACAAATCTTGGCTCTATTCTCTTCACGAGTAGCTGCATGATTAAGTTTTGACATTATACCAAAATTTTTCAAATTTTAAGTGATATCACTGAATTACAAACGTAGACTAAATAAAAATAAAATAAATAGCATATGTGTCAAAACTAACGGTAGTTAGAACGAAGTTATATATCTATAATATTAATAGGCTAGGCGATTTCTTGTGACCAATGCTTTGTTCTAACGTTTTATCCCGATTTTGGCCAAACGTATATTATTTGAAAGGTATTTCTTTTTAGCCGTTTTGCAGATTTACAGATTTTTAACTTTTTTCATTTATTTTGAGTAAATTGCCTTTAAAGTTGCTACTAACACATACATAAAATTATACATATGCTATGTGTGTTTTATTAAATTTTTTAATGTGTTTGTTAATGAGTTTATTGGTTTGTGAATTGGCTAAGTTTAAAAATAAAGCTGCCTAGAAATTGCACTCGAATTTTGAGCTAGTATCTATTTATACCTCAATTAATTTTTAGCATTTTTGCATAATTTTTTTTTTTTCAAAGCTCAATTTAGTTTCTGAAATGAGTTCAACAAGAGAATACAGATTTGAATGTAGGAATGCTTAAAATGTAAAAAAAAAAATTCAAATGGTCCAAAAAATATGTGCAGGTTCAATGATTTTGGGGTTTGCATTTTTTGTTCTAGACACATCCCAAAATCTTATCCATCAAAAGTGTCCGGGGTGGTCTTCGAAAAAATTTAAATTTTTTATTTAAATATTGGTAATAATCGACATAAAGTTCATAGTCAGTTTTACAATGATTATCGCATCCAAATTTATGGAATGGGCCAGACTCATGATGAGTACTATTTTAAAATTATTAAAAAAAAAATAATAATATGAATTGCTTTCCCTGGTTTTCGTTCTAAATATATATGAAAAATTCATTGTATCTATTATCTATAATATTAATAGGCCGGGCGATTTCTTGTGGCCAATGTTTTGTTCTACTGTTTTATACCGATTTTGACAAAACGCATATTTTTTGAAAGGTATTTTTTTTAGCTGTTTTCCAGATTTACAGACTTAAAATTTTATCCTTTAATAATAATAATAATTGGCTAAGTTGAAAAATCAAAAAATAAAAAATAAAAAAATAATTTGTGTATAGTTTTTATTGGTGACGCTAAGAAAAGTATTTGGCAAAAAACAAACTAAAATCTATATAAGAAATATTTAATTTGAAGAATGAGTGTTAAGACATCCTGATCACAAATAAATTAAAAATTTTATGTAACAATTTTGACAATAAAAATATTTCAAATTATTAAAATTTTTATTTGAATCCTCCTTTAAAATATTTACACGAAGATTAAAAAGATTATCTGTGTTTTAAAATAATTCAAATAAAATTTTATCTTTGCAATATTTTTTTGTTCGAGTAGTGGTTAAATTTTTTTTAATACATTCTTAAATATAATTTTTTGCATCAGCATTATAATAAAAAAATAATTTAAAAAAAAAATTAATAAATTTTGTTTGGAAAAATTTAATAAAAAATGGAGTTAGCTATAGATATAAAGAATATATTCACATATATATGAGGAACATAAACCCAAATTTTTCTGGGTAGGCAGAGTCGCAATTGCACAAAGCATTACAAATATAATTTTGTAAACAAGAATTAAACAACAATATTCGATTTTGAAGTTATACAGCTTTTCTTAAAAAATAATTTAGTAATGATATCTATATATATAAAAGAGTTACGAGGATGATCATCATCGCCCAGCACAAACCATTCGACCCAGAGGCTTGAAATTTGGACTGTAGGTTCCTCTCTCGGCGTAAAGATCCGCTAAGAACGGATTTTTAAAAATCGTACATTAACGGGGTAAAAGCCGACAAAAAGGGGAAAAATGGTAACAAAATAATCTAAGAATATGAAATTTGGTGTGTAGACTCCATCCGAGACACAAATGTGGGCTCAGAAATAATTTTTTCCAAATTCGGCCATTTAAGGAGAAAAACGGACGAAAATGGTAGAAATTGTAACTCTCTGCATCTTCTTAACATATTGATATATATATATATATATATATATATATATATATATGAATTTTGGTATACAGACTCCACCGAATATGTGGGCATCAGTCCAGAATGGGGTTAAAGCTAACTCTAACGTCTAGGGGAGGAAGACCGGCCAAAAAGGGCAAAAAGTGTGCATTTATCTTCTAAACAAACGAATCTAGGAATATCAAATTTAGTATGAGGATTCCATTAGAGATATAAACATCAGATGAGAGGAAAACTTTTGGAAATTCGGGTGTTAATGGGGGTAAAAACGGCCAAAAAGGGTAAAAATTGTACCTTTTTGCATCTTCTTTACAAAGTAATTTAGGAATATGAAATTTGATATGTAGGTTCCACCAGAGACATAAACAGCGGCCAAGAATACAAAAAAGGAAAAATACAAAAAAGGAAAAATCATAAGAAATGAAGCTGGGAATATGAAATTTGATGTGTTGACTCCATCGGAGAAACAAATATTGGCCGAATATAAATTTTTCCGAAATTAGGCCATTTAAGGGAAAAAACGGACAAAAAGGATACAGTTTGTACCTTTCTGCACCTTTTAAACATATTAATTTATACATATGAATTTTGGTATACAGACTCCACCGGATACGTAGGCATCAGTCAAGAATGAAGTTATTCCTAATTCTAATACTTAGGGGAGGAGAAACGGCCAAAAAGGGGAAAAATAGTAAATTTGGTATCTTCTAAACAAACGAAGATAAAATATAGTTTGTGGATAGAAACATCAAATGAGACGAAATCTTTTGGAAACTTGGATGTTAAATCGGGGTAAAAACGGCCCGTAAATGTAAGAGTGTACCTTTTTGTATGTTCATTACAAAGTAATTTAGAAATATGAAATTTGATATGTAGATTCCACTAGAAACACAAACATCGGAGAAGAATAAAATTTGTTTTAATTCGAGCCTTAAGGAGAAAACTGATACTTTTCAACTTGTAAATTTTCATTTCAAGCAAGTAAGAAATTTATAAACCGATACCCTATACCATGCGCTTAGAGAATTGGTCTTAGGGAAAACTAATTGAGTTTAGAAAAAAAACATAAACCAAATCAACGTCGAAAATTGGACCGTTCCTGACCATATTTGGTAAAGTCACTTATTTTTTGCAACAACATATACAAACCGATTTTGAGAAAAATCTGTGCAATATTTTTGTTTTTGATAGGTTTAAGTGAATTGTCCTATATTGTTTATTTTTGGTCTATGGATTAATGGATGTAACAAACGCACAAAATCCCAATTCGACTGAGATCTATTTGATAATTTTAATGTTATGGCAAGTTAAATCGATATCATAGGGGTCATTTGTATGGAGAGCAGGTCTGAACATGCGCCCATTTTCACCAATTTCAATAGCGTTTGTCCTATGGCTTGATAAATAAAATAATATTATTTTAAATTAGAGTACGTGGCAATACATTTTAAACTTTTACAAAATTCTAAATTTGCCAATTTTGTTTTTTAATAATTTCGCGCTTAGTAATAAAATTATGTATTTTTTTCGAAATCACTATTTGGTGTGTTCTATATTGGAAGATAACACATTTGTTACAAAAAATACAATTAAAAAAAATAAAAATAGATAAACGAAAAAGAAATATTTTTTTTAGAGATGCCTAAATAGTGGAAACTTTTAAACTTCATTACCAGAATTGATTAAAATAATAAAAATGGAAGACGAGTGATATATCTATTTAAATATAGTTTCTGACACTTTCTTTCAATTATTATAAAATAATGGCGAGAAAAAAGTTTTATGATGAGTTGAAAACCAGAATAATAGACGATTTTAGTGAAGGTCCTAAGCAAAAGAATATTTATGAGAAATATTCTATGAATAAATCCATAAAATCATCGGTCTAGCATTAATCTTGCTAAAAAAAAAACGCATTGATTGGAATTAGAATACTGTTGGCGAACAGCGTTGACGAAAAAGTTGAATATGCCCACAAAACGGCTACACGCTTCGGGGGTTTTACTAAAATAAATTAAAACAATCGTTCAGCATAGGAATCATCTACCCTCCAAAACCATGTGTTATTGCATAGTAAAGGTTTTCATAGTCTTGTCAACAGCATAAAAATTAATACTTTTAAGTTTTGTTAATTTTTTCTGAAGTTATGTTAATATTTCGTCTTTGTTAAATAAATAAAACATACAAATGTTTAAATTAATAAAATAGTGTTAAATTTTATGATAAAATTTTTTGGTATTGACCGTCCAAGTCGTCAAAAATATATTTTGTTAAAAGTTTCCATCGTATTCTCACTCATACCATATTTCTTATTGTTTTTAAATATTATTATGTCTTAAATAATTGATATAATAATTACGCTTACAACGTAGCGGGTAAACTGCTAGTCGATTCATATAACAACTTGGCGAAAAAATTTAATTATAGATCAAAATTTTCGTAAAATGTAAAAAAAGTCATATTTTCACACACTTCAAATTTTCAGTCGTTTTGCTTTGAATTTCTCAGTGTTTTGCTATTCGCATATTTCTAGGGGGTGAGACTTTAAATTCGAACATATATAAATATTTTAGTTTTAAAAATATTCCTTTTAAAATATTCCATCATTAAATTTTGATCGTGTGATCGTGTGACCTTTGATCTTTCGCAAATAAAATTTAAACACTTGACATTGTAAAGAATGCTTCATTACATGTTTATTAAGACCTTGATTAGAGCTATATGTGAACAAGTTTGAAAATAAGTGTTAGAGTAATATAGAAAATTCATTGAAGATAAGGCCAAAAAATCTTATTTTCTTCGATGACTATAAATAGCACAACCTATACATATTTTTTCTATTCTTTTTATAATATTTATTTTTTTTTTTATGTCAATTTATCAATTTAAATAACATTTTTATGTCTTTGATTCATGTCATTAAATAGTAGTTCCCATTATTAATTTATATAATCTATATTCCTACTGGATATTGTGTAGAACTGTAAGTGCATTTGTTTGGTAGTAGTTACTTTGCTCAGTAGTAATGAATTAATATTTTGGGTTTTCCCCCTTTTAAAATTGCTAGAGTGTGGACTTATAAGAATTAGTTTGTTATAATAAATTTATATGGATATTTTGAAATTTTTTGCTATTTAGGAAGCAATGATAAGGAACTTATTTTCGTTTAATTTTACCTTTGTTGAGAAGATTTTATGATGTTATAGCCATTCCCATATCCAATTGTGGATCTTATATAACTTAGTAACGAAATGTGAACTTTGGACACTCTGTTATAGAAGTGGCGAATATAATTAAGTCAACTGAAAAGTAGAAGCATACGTTAACACTTAAGAGCTGTAGTTTTCTTTTAAAGCACTTATTCTGAAAATGCTACTTACCTTGGAATTCCCATAGATATACATTTTACTTGCCGTCGATATCTAGCAGCCAATATGATAAATACTGAACTTAGAGTCAAGGATCTGCACTATTTAATTTGTGAGTAATGATTAAGATTAGATGTTTTGTATATTATGACAGCTCAAAGTCCATCTAATGTGAGGGAGGGATCCAATTCAAGTCTCTAAGGTCTATGACAACCTGCAATGCTACATAAAAAAAATTAAATAAACATAAGGTTTTGGTAGCACCATTACTGAAGGACAAATTTATAAAAACTTGAAGAAATATAACAATTTAAGTTAGGTTAAATATAAGCTAACATAACCAAACAAATAGTTTCATATTTAAGCGCAATTCTGTTGACAGCACATTCGGCACGAAAATTTACTAAATATATTTCTGAAAATAAAATTTTAAAAATAATCTGAGATTATTATGTATTAATGACCATTTATTTATGCATATTTAATGTACTTTAACTACATGCATTTATTTCACATATTTACAATTCAATGTTTATTTAAAATATTTTCATGTCTCTGATTTTCTGTACTCTACACAATCATGAGTGGACATATCAAGTTCATACATGAAAATGTTGGCACAATCTTTCTTCTATTTTAAAAATATTTTTCAAGTTTTACAAATGAATTTATCTCACTTTACAGGACTTCTTTTATGGCACTTTTTCAAACCATCATTATTGAGTTAGGTAGGGTATCAATATATAGCCTTTGTTGCACGAATATTTCCTTTTTTTTAATATGTTTTTATTCACATCCGATTGTGTTTCTGTACATTTTAATATGCAGTATATTTCATTTAAACGAAATTAAATATCAGCTCATTAATAAATAAAAGAATTTTGCATGAATTTTTCCAACTTATTTCACATATATATATTTTTTTCTTTTCATTTTCAAAAAGCAATATGTTAACGGTATTTAACATGTTATTTTCAGCCATTCATTGTCATTTTTTTATTCGATTGCAATGTGAACAATGCGCATAACAGCAAAATGTCTGACTTGTTGGTTGTGTTCATTTATTTAAATTTAATTTGTTTTCTTTCTACTTAACCTTCGCAACTTAATGAAATATATTCTTATTTATATATATACATATATATTTATATATGGGGGATTTCATGTCAAGTGCACCAACTTTTGAAACCGATGTCTTCCGATCGGGATGAAATTTTCACCAATGTTAGTCCTATTGCATAGTAGTTTAGACACAATTTTTCGACAAGATTGGTCCAGATCTCTCTGAGTTAGAGGGGTCAAAATTTGACATTTTGGCCAAACAGGTGTTTTTTCCCATCCTTGTAACTTATTACCTATTGTTCTTAGAAAATGTTCTCCCAAATAGTTTAGATATCTATTTCTTCAGTATTTCGGAAAAAAATACTTAAAAAAAAAAAATTTGTAGATTTTTTTTGCTAAATTAAAGCATTTTTTGCCTTTTTTCCAAAAAGGGCATTTTTTTTTTTTTTTTTTTTCATAAGAAAGCTTAGGATTTTTCCTTTAAGAGCTTTTTGGTCGGATAGTGGGATGGGAGTGGGATATCTATCTAAATAAATATTTTGTAACTCAAGACAACGGTTTTTCAATTTTTCACAAACGCACTATTTTAAATTTTTCCCGAATTGTGTCTAAAACCTTACAAATAAAACTTATACTGAGAAACTAGAAAAACTAAACTTTCCGAAAGTACGTAACATACCTTCATAACATAACAGAATAGAATGGTTTTCTGTATCCTGAAAGAGTTATTTGCAACATTTCAATCTGAACACGAGGATGATAGAATTGGCTTCACGAAATTAACCCAAATGAGGCCAAAACATTGCGTTTTGGCAGAAAGCAACGGAACTCACACAGTTTTCGTTTGCACTTACTATGAAAATGTTAAAGTGATGTTGAAGGAAATCAAACTTAAAGTATTTAACAGATGATTCGGCAGAAGATTTACACGATTACCGCGATTGCCTTAAATTGACTATGTGTCCTAATGCAACAACTTCTTGCCACTTAGGTGAATGTACCAATTGCCCGAAAACCACATTCATCAAAGAAAACTTAATCAACTCTTTAGATCGAGAATATATAGAGGAGGTCAAATTTGATTCTTGGATTCAGACTGACATATGCACATTGAAAACAATCATTTTAAATGTGGATGATTTTGTGGAAGAAATGTGTATAGGATTGCTAAACTTGAGAACCCATGACTTTTTAGTTAAAGAGCAATGGTCATTCTTCAAGGATTTGAAGATTTATTTGAAGTCTGGTGAATCCGTTATTGCATATGATTTCACTTCAATAACGACCAAGCAACTATATGAAAGATGAAAAACTGGAACACAAAAGTATGGCAATCATATCCGACGATTTAAAACATGATACCGTTGCACTTTATGAGTACCAGAAGAGAATGCTAAAATTTCTAAAATCTAAATTTACAGTAAAGAAGGTATACTACGTTTCGGACGGAGCTCGTCAACATGTTAAAAACAAAAGTAACTTGGCAAATCTTATGGCTCACGAAAAAGATTTTGGAATGCCAGCTGAGTGGCATTTTCATCCTACTGCTCATGGTAAAGGAGCATGTGATGGTATTGGAGCAAACCTTAAAAGAAATGCAGCAAAGTATAGCCTCCAGTGCTCTCATCAAGATCGCATTTTAGATGCGACTGCTCTATTCCATTGGGCAAAGAGTTATTGTAAAGAAACTAAAATAGTTTTTAGTAGCAAAGAGGATCATCAGGAAACATTGAAAACACTGAAGAGCAGATTCGATGCTACGGTAACAATCGATATACCGCTTGTCGATGGAAGACCCAAGTTGAAAAAGTTTTCTGCCTCTATTCAATGCGATTTTTTTCCAAAGACAACAAATAAACAAGCAGCGAAATCAACAGCTGAACCTAGTAACGCCAAGAAAGGATTGACAAAAAAACGCAGTAAATAAAGGCGACAAAAAAGCTGGATGAAAGACTGGGTACTTAAAAATTTACAAGACTTAAATACTTCATCAGCTACAATAAATTAAGTATAAAAATAGTTATGATATAAATGGATCTAATGCAATTAAGATTAAATTTTAATAAATTATTTATCTTTTTATTTTTAATATTATTATTATTATACATTAATAAAATTATTATTAAAAATAAATAAAAAATAATAATTTTTCAACATTTCTATAGAAAAAAGCGAATTTTTCCTGAGGTTAACATATTCTGGGTATTACAGTATCGAGGGTATAAAACTTTAGTTAGGTATGTTATATACCTTCGGAAAGTTTACTTTGTCTAGTTTCTCAGTATAAGTTTTCTTTGTAAGGTTTTACACACAAATAGGAAAAAATTCAAAATAGTGCATTTGTGAAAAATTTAAAAACCGTTGTCTTGAGTTACAAAACATTTATTTTGATAGATATCCCACTCCCATCCCACTAAGCGACCAAAAAGCTCAAAAAGGAAAAATCCTAAGCTTTCTTATGAAAAAAAAAAAAAAAAAAAATGCCCTTTTTGGAAAAAAGGCAAAAAATGCTTTAATTTAGCAAAAAAAAAGTCTACAAAATTTTTTTTTTTTTTTAAGTATTTTTTTCCGAAATACTGAAGAAATAGCTATCTAAACTATTTGGGAGAAAATTTTCTAAGAACAATAGGTAATAAATTACAAGGATGGGAATAACCTGTTTGGCCAAAATGTCAAACTTTGATCCCCTCTAACTCAGAGAGATCTGGACCAATCTTGTTGAAAAATTGTGTCTAAACTACTATCCAGTAGGACTAACCTTGGTGCAAATTTCATCCCGATCGGAAGACATCGGTTTTAAAAGTTGGTGCACTTGACATGAAATCCCCCATATATGTATATATATATATATTAGGACGGGTCGATTTAAAAATCGCCCAAATGACAAGGAAAATCATATTCTAGGGATCAAAATAAGAAACTTTGCCCTAGAAAACATACATCTAAAACGAATACTGATGTCCCGACTTTTGACCTCTCTGTCTGTCTGTCTCACTTTGACCCATTTAGAGTGCCCTAATCGAGTCCAAATGTATGATCGACCCCCACTAACTTTGGAGAGCCGACCCACCCATGCCAGTGGCACACCCCTGGAACCCACCTGGGGGGTTCCCCATACAAACATTTCTAATAATCACAATTTTTGTTTAGAATTGGGCTGACTATGTTTGATTTAATATTAAAATTAACACTCATACGTAAACGTATCCTCCACTCTGCTAATTAATAATAATCATACGCCTTGACTATGTTATGTTATTCAAAAAGATCGATCGGATGAGAGTAAATAACTTTTAAATCACTCCGTGACTATGCGTGACTCTGCGTGACTACCACAAAATTAATCTGTAGTCACAACAAGACTATGGGCCAAGTTTCGGATCAATTGCATGAAGGGGAATGGGGTTGCCCCATGGCAGACAGACAGACAGACAGGTCAAACTTCGGGACATCAGAATTCGTTTTAGAGGCAAAGTTTCTTATCCTTTCTTATCTTTGATACCTAGAATATGATTTTCCTTGTCACTTGAGCGATTTTTTTGCCTCCCTACAAATCGACCCGCCCTATATATAATGATTAAAAATTAATTGAAAATATATGTACAGAGCTCGATGGCAAATTGTTAAGTGTAATTAAATGAAATGTTTTTGTTTCTACCAGTGATTTCTTATAATGGTAACAAAAAAAATGCGTGAATTGAACTAAATTTATTTTTTAATGACTAATACTTGTTGTTTTTTTTTTTTTTTTTTTCTAAAATTTAAAATTTTAAATTTTTTCCATCGAAATTGTAAACTGGTTGTTTTTCCTCTACCTTAATATTAGGATATTTCCTTCGTGGTGAAAATATTAGAAAATGTTGAAAATGATATTATTGATCTTTATTGCAATAATTAGTTTTTATTGCTCGGTTTGAGATCATGTACATATTTTCTTATAATAGAAAAGATAATAATTTTTGTAATGTATGAGAAATTAGGAAAAAAAAATGGAGACTTGTTCATTGTTCATCCTTCTGCCTATTATTTCAAAACATTCTTAATTTAGCTCAAACATTTGAAAGAAAATAACATGAGGAATTTTTCTTTATAAGGGAGTTAGTATGAACAAGTTAAGTTTACATTTCTATTATTAGAAAATATATACATGATCTCAAACCGAACAATAAAACTAATTAATACAAGAAAATATTAATTTTTTACAAATTTGTAAATCAAAAAAAGCAAATAATTTAATATTATTACTTTAACCTTCAATTTGCCTACCAAAAATGTAAATCAACGATCGCAGCTGTCCACAAATTAACTTCAATGATTGAAAAAATACTGGAGTTGAAGGGTGTAGCCTTATGTTCCTTTATGGACATAAAAGTTGCTCCCGAGGAGACGAATAGTGGCTAATCTTGGAGACGAAGAGAGAAGGATTAGCATTATAAAAGGATGCCCTCAAGGAGGCGTACTGTCCCCATTACTATGGTGAATCTTGGTGGATGACCTCATTGTAAAACTAAATAAAAATGGTTTTACCACTGCGGGTTATGCAGATGACATCACAGTGTTTATAGCTGGAACACATGACCAGACAATTGGGGAACAAATGCAAGAACACTAAGGCTTACATGGGAATGGTGCGGAGCCGAGGAATTTTCCATAAATCCCAATAAAACCACAATTATCCCGTTCACTAGAAGAAGAAATCTTTATATTCCATCACATCATATAAGGAACACGGAGGTTCAACTCAAGGAGGAGGTAAAATATCTGGGTGTAATACTTGAGTCGATAACAAATAAGGCTATAAAGTCTATATGTGCAGATCGTGGGGTCTAAACCCTAAAATGTCATTGTAAATGTATAAACAAATGATCCTTCCGGGTACTTTATATCGGTCAGTTATATGGTGGCAGAAGATAAACCAGACTAGAGCCCGTTTAAATTATCCAAAATACAGAGCATGTTTGAACATCACGGGAGCAATGAGAACAACTCCTACGGCAGCTATGGAGGTTATCCTAAATCTCACACCGCTGCACTGGACAAATCGGTATACCACCATAAATCCGTGCTCGAAAGCCATAGAGCCCTAAATAAATTAGTTGAATTTAATAAAGTGAAGCTTATATGGGTACAAGGTCACAAAGGGTATGAAGGAAATGAGAAAGCTGATGAACAGGCAAGACGAGGAGCGGATAGACCATTCATTGGTCCAAACCCTCAATACGGATTCACCAGAAAACATAACCGAGAAAATTGACAGATGGATTGAAGACGAATGAGTGGAGTATTGAAATGGACAAGTACTAATTCAACACTCAAAAAAATTCTTGCATTCTTGCACTAACAGGGCACTATGTGTGCAATTACATCCTATACAAAATGCATTTGGCTGAAAATGAAACGTGCAGATACTGCCTGGAGGATGATAAAACCACTGAATATAATAAAGTGAAGCTTATATGGGTACAAGGTCACAAAGGGTATGAAGGAAATGAGAAAGCCGATGAACAGGCAAGGCGAGGAGCGGATAGACCATTCAAACCTTCAATACGCATTCACCAGAAAACATAACCGAGAAAATTGACAGATGGATTGAAGACGAATGGGTGGAGTATTGGAATGGACAAGTACTAATTCAACACTCAACAAAATTCTTGCATTCTTGCACTAACAGGGCACTATGTGTGCAATTACATCCTATACAAAATGCATTTGGCTGAAAATGAAACGTGCAGATACTGCCTGGAGGATGATGAAACCATGGAACATATACTGACAAAATGTCCAAAATCGGTATACCACCATAAATCCGTGCTCGAAACCCATAGAGCCCTAAATTAATTAGTTGAATTTAATAAAGTGAAGCTTATATGGGTACAAGGTCACAAAGAGTATCAAGGAAATGAGAAAGCCGATGAACAGGCAAGGCGAGGAGCGGATAGACCATTCATTGGTCCAAACCCTCAATACGGATTCACCAGAAAACATAACCGAGAAAATTGACAGATGGATTGAAGACGAATGAGTGGAGTATTGGAATGGACAAGTACTAATTCAACACTCAACAAAATTCTTGCATTCTTGCACTAACAGGGCACTATGTGTGCAATTACATCCTATACAAAATGCATTTGGCTGAAAATAAAACGTGCAGATACTGCCTGGAGGATGATGAAACCATGGAACAAATACTGACAAAATGTCCAGCGTTTGCATATCAAAGGTACAAACTTTTTGGCGAATCTGAAATCAGGGTGGAGGCATACAAAACATTGGCGGTGAAGGACATCATCGAGTTCCTAAACGCTGTAATGAACTAATAAAACAGGAGGGAACAAGAATCTGAAAGAGGGTGCACAACAGATGTACTTGGTCGCAGTGCAACCCGACAACATCGTAAATCGTAATATTATTACTAGCGCTACTTTACTAACACTGCCTTCCATCGTACGATTTTTCGAACAGCAACTTTAAATTTGTATAACGGAAACTTCAAAAAAATTTTAATCGGCTCTCTCAGGAAGGCACCTGCATTCATCTGGCAATATAAAAAAAAATTCTTGTTTAGATATACCACATGCCTTTTTAGACATTTAAAAAACTCCTATTTTAATTAATTTTTTAAAAATTACTAAAACTAAGAAATAACAAAATACTTTTTTTTTTAGACAAAGGTATAAATAAATAAAAAACATACGAGAGCGGAGCCGACCTGATGCATGGATGGCGGCTATAGTTAGAAAAAAATGCTTTGGTAAATGGTGGCAACTTTAAAAATATGCTTTAAGTTTCAAGGTGCCACGTTCTTTAGTATTCATTTGGAGCTATTAAAAGTGATCGATCTAAGTTATTTTGTAAACATGTAAAAAATTGGTCAGCGTTATGTAATTCAATACTTTCATTTGAAAGGCCGAGCTAGATCCACCTCTGAGGGAGTCTGGATAAGTTGCTATAAGTTGCTATAAGTTGCTATAATTTCCTATTATTCTCATTTACGGAGATGTCTACACTAGTAATGAAAGTGGTTGATTTTGTTTCAAACTAAAATATTATATTTATAAACATATTTGCCTTTAGTTTTCTTTTGTTTGGTTTTATTTATTCAGGGTCAAAACCTTAGCGAAAATGTAGAGATGTCCCACGTGGTAGTTTCTTCATAAGTCAATCAGTATATTCTCCTTGAAGACAATCTTTTGTGAATTTTTTTTCTGAATAATTACGTTTTCTTCCAATTTAATGATTCAGATAAACTTGGTCTCATATGTACATGTATATTATGTTAGGTGCTTGCCAACGATGTACATTTCGATATTTTTTTTTTGAAATTTTTAGATTGTCTTTGGTTTCATCCGCTTAACGGATAATTTTTTTTTATTTCAAGAGTTGGTCTATAAAGCTCTCCTAATTTTTATGTTAAAATATTGCCATATTAGGAAAACATAGATAATTACTTTTTTTTTACATATTAAAAAAGAGTTTTCACTATTAGATTTTGTGGTAAAACAAAATAAACCAATACAATAAAAAATCTAAGCCAGTGATGCCAACTTTTGATTTGGAATAAAATCATGTTAATATATTTTCATTTATTATCGAACTTAAATTTTTTGGGTTTTTCTTTGCACACTATGCAAATTTTGAAGTCATCATGAACACTGGTTCAAATTAGGGATGCCAAACGTAAAAAACCAAATGTCCCAAAAATTTTAAATAAAATATTTTTTAATCTTTATTTTCTGAAAAACTTCAAATTTTCATCCAAAAAAAAAAAATTGTGAAAAATAATATATAAATAACATTCTCATCAAATTGCGCATTAATTATGAAACAATTTTTATGTTCGCAATTCTTAATTAACATTTGAGGTTTTCTAAATTTCACTGAATTTAAATTAATGTTTTCTTATCCTGAAATGCTTTTAATGTCTCCTGAATCACAATATTTTTTTTTTTTTAATTTCAGTTGATTTTTTTAATTTAAACATATTTGGTGTTTTTTGAACTTCAATTTTTGTTTAAAGAATAAAATTTATATGTTGAAAATTCAATTGATGTCTTCTAAATTTCCGACGTTTCATTATGATTTTCTAAAATTCAATTGATATTTTCTAATTTATAATTGGAAATCTGAATTCACATTTTTAGAATTGATATTTTCTTAAATTTGAATGGAAAATTTAGAAGGTGCAATTTTATATTTCTGTCAATAGTAATGCTTTAGTAATTATAAACAATTTTTAAAAAATATTTGTAATCGCAATCAGATATTTTGTAGGTAAAGCAGAATAATAATCTTATATAACTATGTAGAACTGCGTTGAAAGCAAAAAAATCATTGATGAGCTCGGTAACTCTATTTTGTAAATATAACAAAAAGTTAAGTTAGTTACTCCCTTTATATTAACTCGTAGTGTCTGCTTCACTGCTTGTCGGCAAAATTTTTTGTATCGATTTTTAACCCCTTTGACCCAATCTATCTTAAACTTTGCCGGTAGGTTCGTGGCAATGACAAAAATAATCTAACAAATTTTTTCTACCAGAGTTCATAAAAAAATGTACAAAGGGTTAGTTTTATTAACACAGCGACCACTAAAACAACAAGTCCAGCTATGACAACAATACAACATTTAGAATAACAACAAGAACAATACAGAAACATGTATTTTTAAATTTTTTTTACATCTTCAGTGATTTATCGGGAACTATTAAACCGATTTTCATGATATTTCAAGCAGTAACGTTCTCATGATGTAAGTCAATCATTCTCACTAAAAACGAGTGACGCAGTTATCCTATTGAGGGCGTGATCGTGACAAGAACAACAGACAAACCATATTTTTTTCAAGACTTTTTTTTTACTTCTTCATTCAATTCTCCGGACCTAATCAACCAATGTGGACGATTTTAAATAACAAACTTCTCAGGACGTCAATGAATTATTTTTTATGCCAATGAGCACCATAGCTGCCGGATTGAAGCCGTCATCATAATTTCCACAGACGGACAGACGGCCATCTCTATATCGACTCCACTTGTTATAAGGATCAAAAATATATATATTTTATGGAGTCCAAATTCTTTTTTTTTTCTTATTATTACAAACGGAATGACAAACTTATATTTACCCTCGCAACTAATTTTTAAATTTAAAATACGATGAATCTATTAAAGATTCACTACCTGAAACCGATCAAGAAGGAATTTAGTTTTTAAGTTAAAGTTAATTATATTTAAAACCATTGAATTAAAGGTTAAAAATTATTTATATATATGAAAACTAGCAGTGAAAATTAATTCTGTACTCTGAATTATTTTTCATATTCAATTTAATTATACTTTATTTTTGATCAAAACCAATGGTTAGGGTTAAAAACGTTAATTTTTACTTTTGTACACGAAAATAATTTAAAACAAGTAAGAAATTTATAAGCGGTCTTGGCCTACTATACGATACCCTATACCATGCGTTTAGAGACCCTATCTCTTAAATACTACTAACTAGATATAGAAAATAAGCATAAAGCAAATTTGAGTGGCATTGCTATTAATTTATTTCCCTTCGGATATGAAAAAGTTCATATCGGATGCTATATATTTGACCATATTTGGTAAGGTTACTTATTTTTTGCAAAAACATATACAAACCAAATCTGTGTAATATTTTTGTGTTTTTTATAGATTTAAGTTTAGATCGGAAAGCAGCTATATATGGGGCTATGACAAAAAATTGTCCTAAAGGTTTTTTTTTTTGACTACTGATTAATGAGTGTAATAAACAAACACAAGCCCAACTTCACCGAGATCTATATGGTAATTTGGATCTCATAGCAATTTAAGGTGATCTCATAATGGCCATTTTTGTGGGGACTAGGTCTGAACATGGACCAATTTCAGAAGCGTTCGTCCTATGACCGACAATAGCTTATATACAAAATTTAATCGAAATATATTCATATTTGCGACAGACGGATGGACGGACAGATAAACATTGGTAAATCGACTCAGAAAGTGATTTTGAGAAAGTGATTCTGGTGTTTACAAACATCAGCAAAAAGTCATTGTACCCTGACCACATAGTGGTATAGGGTATAAAAAATAAAAAAAATAAATCAGAAAGTTGTTTTGAATAAAATAATTTGGACGTAACCGCCTTAACATAAACTAGCAAATCGCAGCCCTCGAAATTCGAGTGCAAATTCTAGGAAATTTAATTTTTTAATTTTATAATGACCCTGAAGTTATGCTAATCAATTTTATCCAATTTACAATTCAACACTTTCTAAATATCGGTTTATGTCCAAACCGATTTTTCAATTCAAACTCATTTTTTTTTTTTTTTTTTGCAAACACATTAACAAATTTAATAAACATGTATGGCTCAGTAGCAACTTTAAATGAGCATAACTCCAAAAAAAAATTTAAAGATTTAAAAATCTGTAAGTCTGGTGGACAGCTAAAAACAATTACCTTTCCAATAAGATACGCTTAGTCAAAAACGGAAGAAACTGTGGAACAAACCATCAGTCCCAAGAAATTACCTTACATATTAATATTATAGATTAGTAGCTAGCCAGTGACAGCGAAAAAGACGTAAGTGACATAAATACCCATTGTCTTATAATGACATAAAATAATTGCGTTGTATAGTTGATTTGCATACTTAATTTCATGGTAATACGTAGACCTGAACCTGTAAAATTTGGTTTGCGGCGCTTCCATCCTTTTGGCGGTTATGGCTCAATACATTTAATATATATGAAAATAAATCAATAATAAATGTACAAATTTTTTAATTTAAAATGCAAATTTTAAAATTGATGCCTACCATATACACATTAAAAACGTTGTTTTATGCATGAAAAAGCCTAGGCCGAATTATTACATATTTTTCTTACAGGCACTAATTCATTGCAGTTTGTCCATTGTGTCTATTATGCGTACTACGTATCGTATGAGTATTTTTACGAGAGCAACACAAATTTGTTATTTATCACTCATACGCAATGTTGTAAACATTATAGATTTTACGGTAAAGGCCTGTACACAGCTTGCTAAGGAATCAAAAACTTCATATAAAAAAACGCTTCAGAAATGCTTAAGGAATTTTTCTGTCAAAAAATTTCTGTTGATAGTCCGCAGCTTTTTAAAAAAGTAGTATTGTTTTTACTACTTTTTTTTGACGTAAATGAAGTTAGGCAACCCAGGCTTTGAGCAGGAATATCAAATTTTTCGTTCTTTCTGAAAGGAATTTTGACAGGAGAGGTAAGCATAAACAAAATGTAATATGCTAAAAAAAATAAAAGTTATTTTTCAGTTGCAAACCTGGGAAAAAACGAACAAAATTCGGCAAAAAAAAAACAATAAGCGGATGGGTAATTTTGATACTGAGCTTAAAAAGCGTTTAGCAGGCCAAATAAAGCAGAACCGAAGAATTGATTTGTTTTCAATTTCACAATTCTTAATAATTGACAGAAAACAGCTGATTTCTAGCGTCGCACTGAAAGGTACTTTTGTGCTTTTTTTTCTTTAAGAAATATATGAAAATTTTCTGTTAAGATTCCTTAACAAGCTGCGTACAGCTCTTAACTGCCGTGTTATACTTATTTTAGCCGTAACTGATTGTAGTTTATTGCAAAAATAATTTATAAAGTAGTTTCTAAATAAAGAATTAAAGTTGTAAACATTTATAAATAAAAATTAATGAAATATATTGATGTCCTAAATGGAAATTGAATGCAATATAAATGTATACTCTAGATTTTTTCATTTGGAATTCATCAAGACGTATTAATAGTTTGGTTGGCTTATTTATCGATTATTTGGCGATTAATTAAACAGTACAACAGCGAAAAAATATACGGACTTGAGAGTATACTCAGTTTGCCGATATTGGTGACAATTTTTTTTTAATGGACCTCAAAAGGTTTTGAAAATCAGTGGGCCCCTCAAAACAAAGTGTCATCAGTTTTTTTTTTCCACCAGCTAATTCAGACTTGGTGATACTGCTTATCTATATCTAGCAACAATATACATAGAGATGGGTTGAACAAATCTTATTAGCATTTCATGAGCAAGAAACCATTATTTCCCGCACTGTTTTTAAAAAAATATAACAAAAAAAAATTTTTTTTACTTTTTTCAGCATAACTTACAGGAATTCCTAATTTTTCACTAATAATATTTAACAAAATTGTAGCCACGGTAAAACTGAACAAGCTTTGTGAACAAATTTATAAATCTGAACGTGCTTACTTACCCTAACTAGCTCCTAAAAACCACTTTATATCTTTAAAATTGTGTCTTTGATTAGACTATATGTACTTTTATTGAGCTTTTTAACTTTCTTTGTTATTTTTACATTTCTCGAGCTGCTGACTAAATATTTAAGATTTTTAAGTTTTGTTGCTCTTTTGCCCAGTTTAAGTTTTTGTTATTTATTAAGCTTCCTTTCAGTGACATTTTTGCGATTGCGAGGAGTAGCATTACAATTAAATGCTTAACAATGCTCATATAGAAATAATCTATTCAATTAAAATATAACAATTATCACAATATTAAATAAATCGCTGATGAAGGCTGAAATGCCAGAAACCGGTCCGATTAAGAATACAGTGCAGTTATGAATTTTTGATATATATGCTTTCTTCTTCTTTACCACGCACCATTTAAACAAAATTAAAATTTGCATATTAATTACAGTAGTAATTGCAATATGTCTGAAAAATGACTATAAATCTAACAAAAAATTAATTTGTTTACGTGTTTCAATTTTGAATAAATTAGTAAAGTGCTTAAACAAAACAAAATTTTAATAAAATTTTTCAAAGATTTTCTAATCCAAAAACAAAACCTTTTAAAAGAAAAACATTGTAAAGTGATTCATAAAGGTCAGTACGACGCACTGTGGCTCAAATTTTGATTTCATTGGCCAAAAGTCAAATTTTTTTTGTCATCGATTTTTAAAATTTTTACTCCTTTTTGTAGCTTATATATCCAGATTAAGGTAGCCAAAAAATTAGGTTAAACTATTGATAATTGTGGGCGTGGCATGCTGTCAAACTCAACTGTTTTTTTTAATTCAGCAAAAGGTGTTTTTTTTTTGTTTTTTATCAAAAATAAATGGTTACTACTCGCAAGCTATCATCGATATTGGCCTGCGGTCTTTTTTATAATGTTAGTAGGATTATAGTCTTTAGTTTTTGTAAGTAGTCACAGTTCTAACGTTTGATATTAGGGGCGTTATGAAATATTTATGAAACCACTATATTTTTCTCAAATTTAAACTTTAGTGGAATAGAACTTCTAAAGGAAGTAAGGGAACAAGAAACGTATACCACCCGGAGAAAGGCGAATGTATCCTGTTTAACCCTATATATACTTTTGCACCCCCCACGAGCCCCCGGTAGAACACTTTTTTCATTTTAATGAAATTACTCTAAAAAAATTACTCTAAAAAAAATTTTGTTTTTTTACTTTAGACTACGTAAAAGTAAAATAATTAAATAAAATACCTGCGAAAGGGTTTATTGGCTTTGTTTTGATCAGCAAAAAAATAAGTCATAAAATGATCACAATAGGTTCTACAGTAAACAAATGATCTCTTTCTTAATTTACCTGTTGTCAAATTTAAGGGTCAACCAAAGTCATAAACAATTTTATAAGTTTGTCAATAATCGCGGCACTAAACCACTAAAGATAAAAAACCACCCCATATTGGCGAGAAACTAATTAGTTTTACCTGATATTGAAGTCTGGATAACAAGTGCAGTTTTGTTCAATTTAAGTACTACCTGCTATGAAATTAAAGATCAATGTGTGAATAACATGTACCTAAAAATGTATAAAATGACGGATTCTATAAGGGATTACTCAATAATAAGTTAATACTTCAAGTGTACGGACGTATATTCGCAAGTGATAAAAAGTGATAAAAAAGTGATAACAGACGCAAATAAAAATATTGAGAAAAATATGGAGAACTTTAGTTATAAAGAACTGGCCGAAGAGTATTTTCGAAACAAAAACCAGGAAGATGTTCTTAGTTACGTTAAAATAAAATTAAACTTAAATTCGTCTAGTACCGAAATACAAGAGCAATTATCTAATTTCGTCAAAGTACTAAAAAAACGATTGAAAGAAGTTAACTACTGTAAACAAAAGTTTTATAATAAAAGTGCAAACTGGTTAGAAGGCCAACTTAATGTTGGTGGAGAAACAGCAAAGCTAGATAAGGCTGGAAGACCACGCAAATCATTGGACAACTGCAGCGATAGATCTAAGAGGCGGAAACTTAAAAATTTTAACGAGGAAATTGGTTCTACAAATATAAAAGAATCTTTTCTACATCAATTACGAGCACAAAACCAATTAACAAAAGTGGATATCATTGAAAAAACTTGTAATGCTAGTCCAGTGAGAACAAAGCGAATTCTTAAAAGTATACCAACTCCGAGCGATGCAAAACAGTTCACAAATGAGGAGGCATTAGCATTATTTCTGGATTTGAAATTAACAAAACACCAATATATTCAGCTCAGATTGCGTGCGATTGAAAAAGGCTCAAATATGTATCCAGCATATCATCACATAACAGCTGCTAAAATAGACTGTTTGCCATCAAAGGACACTATTACAATCACACCAATTTCGGCAGAAGTACAACTACAATCTTTACTTGATCACACAGCCAAACGCTTGCTACAATCAATAACAGGAACTGAGTTAAAGAAATATGGAAACACAAAGTTAATTCTATTTTGTAAATGGGGATGTGATGGTTCTTCGGGACAAAAACAATACAAACAAGTTGTATGTGAAAATATTTCGGACTCAGATATGTTCATGGTATCATTTGTACCATTGCGATTGAAAAAGATTTTGGAAGATTCGGAGCCTTCGAGTAGTACAACGCAAACAATGGATATTTGGAAAAATGAGACACCATCTTCTACGAAATAATGCAGGCCAATCAAATTTGAATTCAAAAAAGAAAGTCATGATGCCATTAACAAAGAAGTTAGTGATATCAAGGCCCAAATAGCAACACTACAGCCATTACAATTACAGTTAGATGGGCAGCAAATTGAAGTAAGCTACCAATTAGTGCTGACAATGATAGATGGAAAAGTAGGTCAGGCTTTGACTAACACGAAGGCTGCATCCAGCTGCATTATATGCCAAGCAACATCAAGCCAATTAAACCAAGTCCCGACAAAATCATTCGATAATACCGATGCCTTCGAATTTGGATTATCACCACTACATGCAAGAATACGACTTATGGAACACATACTAAAAATCAGTTATGATTTGGATTTCGGGCCTTCAGGATCAATAAGAAACAACGAAACCAACAAAGAGTTAAGAAGTTCAAAAAAGAAACATGTTCAAGATGAATATCGCAAATTTGGATTGATTATAGATCAGCCAAAACAAGGGTCAGGCAATACAAATGATGGCAATACCGCAAGAAGATTCTTTTCAGATCCAGAAACAGCATCTGAAATAACAGGAGTGGATTTAAACCTTATTTTCAGATTTAAAATAATCCTAGAAGTACTTGCGTGCAATGAAGAAATTGACTCTAGAAAATTTGGAGATTATGCTAAGGAAACTGCAAAAATATATACAACCAACTACCCATGGAGAAATATGTCTGCAACAGTCCACAAAATCCTTTATCATGGAGAAGATGTCATTAAATATCATTTGGTGCCACTTGGAGATCTATCAGAGGAGGCTCAGGAAAAAAGGAACAAGGATTACAGATTTTATAGACAGCACAATACTAGAAAAATGTCACGAAATTCCACAAATGAAGATCTATTTAATATATTATTGGCAACGTCAGATCCGTTCATCTCCAGTATTCGAAATCAATGGAAAGTGGAACATCGGGATTTAGATGAAGAAGCCAAAAAACTACTAAAGAACAGAAATAGCACAGAACAAAATATGGAATATTTGCAATCAATATTTGAGTCTAATGAATAATAATTATAATTGCCTTTCATTGTTATTTAAGTACGAAAAACATAGTATTAGTAAAAAATAATAATAAACAGAACCTACCATTGTTACAAATGCTATTTAAATCTATTGCAGTTTTTATTCTTAAAAGGTTTCCCACATATGAATGCAATGTTTTAATAGATAAGAAAGATTCAAAAAATAAGAACCCATATTTTCATATCAAAATTAAAAAAAAAATTAGAATCATTGCGCTAATGTTTAGCAGATTTATTTAGCTAGTGTAACAAATTAGGCAGCAAACACTAATAAATTTTTCTATAGTAATAATAATATTCCTTGAGTGTCAGCAAATTGCAAATTTGATAGCAAACATTTTTAATTTTTTAGTAATACTAGTTAAATTTCTAGTGAATTTTACTATTTTGTTGCGTGTAAAAATTTTTTTGAGTGTAAAAATTTTTTTGAGTGTAAGCATTAAAAAAATTTCATTATTACAAAAAATGTTTATAATAATTATTTAACTCCAAATATGACACTTTCTAATAAATAAAAATAAATAAAAAAAAACATATATCACGCTAAAAGTTAAAAAAAATCAAAAGTTAAACTTTGACCTAGAATTCCTTAAAAAGTACTCAATCAATTTAAATGAAATTCACACTGAGTCAAGATCAACTATCTATCTATCTACCAAAAAAACAGTACTAAAATATTTTGATCGGTTCAAAAGTTACAGAATTTTGGCCAATGAAAAATGATTTTCAGCCACTGTGCGACGCAGTTATCCTATTGAGGGCGTGATCGTGACAAGAACAACATAGACAAACCATATTTTTTTCAAGACTTTTTTTTTACTTCTTCATTCAACTCTCCGGACCTAATCAACCAATGTGGACGATTTTAAATAACAAACTTCTCAGGACGTCAATGAATTATTTTTTATGCCAACGAGCACCATAACTGCCGGATTGAAGCCGTCATCATAATTTCCACAGACGGACAGACGGCCATCTCTATATCGACTCCACTTGTTATAAGGATCAGAAATATATATATTTTATGGAGTCCAAATTCTTTTTTTTTTTTTCTTATTATTACAAACGGAATGACAAACTTATATTTACCCTCGCAACTAATTTTTAAATTTAAAATACGATGAATCTATTAAAGATTCACTACCTGAAACCGATCAAGAAGGAATTTAGTTTTTAAGTTAAAGTTAATTATATTTAAAACCATTGAATTAAAGGTTAAAAATTATTTATATATATGAAAACTAGCAGTGAAAATTAATTCTGTACTCTGAATTATTTTTCATATTCAATTTAATTATACTTTATTTTTGATCAAAACCAATGGTTAGGGTTAAAAACGTTAATTTTTACTTTTGTACACGAAAATAATTTAAAACAAGTAAGAAATTTATAAGCGGTCTTGGCCTACTATACGATACCCTATACCATGCGTTTAGAGACCCTATCTCTTAAATACTACTAACTAGATATAGAAAATAAGCATAAAGCAAATTTGAGTGGCATTGCTATTAATTTATTTCCCTTCGAATATGAAAAAGTTCATATCGGATGCTATATATTTGACCATATTTGGTAAGGTCACTTATTTTTTGCAAAAACATATACAAACCAAATCTGTGTAATATTTTTGTGTTTTTTATAGATTTAAGTTTAGATCGGAAAGCAGCTATATATGGGGCTATGACAAAAAATTGTCCTAAAGGTTTTTTTTTTTTTTTGACTACTGATTAATGAGTGTAATAAACAAACACAAGCCCAACTTCACCGAGATCTATATGGTAATTTGGATCTCATAGCAATTTAAGGTGATCTCATAATGGCCATTTTTGTGGGGACTAGGTCTGAACATGGACCAATTTCAGAAGCGTTCGTCCTATGACCGACAATAGCTTATATACAAAATTTAATCGAAATATATTCATATTTGCGACAGACGGATGGACGGACAGATAAACATTGGTAAATCGACTCAGAAAGTGATTTTGAGAAAGTGATTCTGGTGTTTACAAACATCAGCAAAAAGTCATTGTACCCTGACCACATAGTGGTATAGGGTATAAAAAATAAAAAAATAAATCAGAAAGTTGTTTTGAATAAAATAATTTGGACGTAACCGCCTTAACATAAACTAGCAAATCGCAGCCCTCGAAATTCGAGTGCAAATTCTAGGAAATTTAATTTTTTAATTTTATAATGACCCTGAAGTTATGCTAATCAATTTTGTCCAATTTACAATTCAACACTTTCTAAATATCGGTTTATGTCCAAACCGATTTTTCAATTCAAACTCATTTTTTTTTTTTTTTTTGCAAACACATTAACAAATTTAATAAACATGTATGGCTCAGTAGCAACTTTAAATGAGCATAACTCCAAAAAAAAATTTAAAGATTTAAAAATATGTAAGTCTGGTGGACAGCTAAGAACAATTACCTTTCCAATAAGATACGCTTAGTCAAAAACGGAAGAAACTGTGGAACACACCATCAGTCCCAAGAAATTACCTTACATATTAATATTATAGATTAGTAGCTAGCCAGTGAAAGCGAAAAAGACGTAAGTGACATAAATACCCATTGTCTTGGAAATATATGACATAAAATAATTGCGCTGTATAGTTGATTTGCATACTTAATTTCATGGTAATACGTAGACCTGAACCTGTAAAATTTGGTTTGCGGCGCTTCCGTCCTTTTGGCGGTTATGGCTCAATACATTTAATATATATTAAAATAAATCAATAATAAATGTACAAATTTTTTAATTTAAAATGCAAATTTTAAAATTGATGCCTACCATATACACATTAAAAACGTTGTTTTATGCATGAAAAAGCCTAGGCCGAATTATTACATATTTTTCTTACAGGCACTAATTCATTGCAGTTTGTCCATTGTGTCTATTATGCGTACTACGTATCGTATGAGTATTTTTACGAGAGCAACACAAATTTGTTATTTATCACTCAAAGGCAATGTTGTAAACATTATAGATTTTACGGTAAAGGCCTGTACACAGCTTGCTGAGGAATCAAAAACTTCATATAAAAAAACGCTTCAGAAATGCTTAAGGAATTTTTCTGTCAAAAAATTTCTGTTGATAGTCCGCAGCTTTTTAAAAAAGTAGTATTGTTTTTACTACTTTTTTTTGACGTAAATGAAGTTAGGCAACCCAGGCTTTGAGCAGGAATATCAAATTTTTCGTTCTTTCTGAAAGGAATTTTGACAGGAGAGGTAAGCATAAACAAAATGTAATATGCTAAAAAAAATAAAAGTTGTTTTTCAGTTGCAAACCTGGGAAAAAACGAACAAAAACGAACAATAAGCGGATGGGTAATTTTGATACTGAGCTTAAAAAGCGTTTAGCAGGCCAAATAAAGCAGAACTGAAGAATTGATTTGTTTTCAATTTCACAATTCTTAATAATTGACAGAAAACAGCTGATTTCTAGCGTCGCACTGAAAGGTACTTTTGTGCTTTTTTTTCTTTAAGAAATATATGAAAATTTTCTGTTAAGATTCCTTAACAAGCTGCGTACAGCTCTTAACTGCCGTGTTATACTTATTTTAGCCGTAACTGATTGTAGTTTATTGCAAAAATAATTTATAAAGTAGTTTCTAAATAAAGAATTAAAGTTGTAAACATTTATAAATAAAAATTAATGAAATATATTGATGTCCTAAATGGAAATTGAATGCAATATAAATGTATACTCTAGATTTTTTCATTTGGAATTCATCAAGACGTATTAATAGTTTGGTTGGCTTATTTATCGATTATTTGGCGATTAATTAAACAGTACAACAGCGAAAAAATATACGGACTTGAGAGTATACTCAGTTTGCCGATATTGGTGACAATTTTTTTTTAATGGACCTCAAAAGGTTTTGAAAATCAGTGGGCCCCTCAAAACAAAGTGTCATCAGTTTTTTTTTTCCACCAGCTAATTCAGACTTGGTGATACTGCTTATCTATATCTAGCAACAATATACATAGAGATGGGTTGAACAAATCTTATTAGCATTTCATGAGCAAGAAACCATTATTTCCCGCACTGTTTTTAAAAAAATATAACAAAAAAAAATTTTTTTTACTTTTTTCAGCATAACTTACAGGAATTCCTAATTTTTCACTAATAATATTTAACAAAATTGTAGCCACGGTAAAACTGAACAAGCTTTGTGAACAAATTTATACAATCTGAACGTGCTTACTTACCCTAACTAGCTCCTAAAAACCACTTTGTATCTTTAAAATTGTGTCTTTGATTAGACTATATATACTTTTATTGAGCTTTTTAACTTTCTTTGTTATTTTTACATTTCTCGAGCTGCTGACTAAATATTTAAGATTTTTAGGTTTTGTTGCTCTTTTGTCCAGTTTAAGTTTTTGTTATTTATTAAGCTTCTTTTCAGTGACATTTTTGCGATTGCGAGGAATAGCATTACAATTAAATGCTTAACAATGCTCATATAGAAATAATCTATTCAATTAAAACATAACAATTATCACAATATTAAATAAATCGCTGATGAAGGCTGAAATGCCAGAAACCGGTCCGATTAAGAATACAGTGCAGTTATGAATTTTTGATATATATGCTTTCTTAAATTAAAATTTGCATATTAATTACAGTAGTAATTGCAATATGTCTGAAAAATGACTATAAATCTAACAAAAAATTAATTTGTTTACGTGTTTCAATTTTGAATGAATTAGTAAAGTGCTTAAACAAAACAAAATTTTAATAAAATTTTTCAAAGATTTTCTAATCCAAAAACAAAACCTTTTAAAAGAAAAAACATTGTAAAGTGATTCATAAAGGTCAGTACGACGAAGCCTTAGTAAAGAATTTAAGAATGTAAACATCAAATGCTATAAAAAACAGTTACTGAGACTTAGAAATTTGTACCCAACTTAGTGTGCATATCATCCAATACTAATCTTCTTCATTGCAAAGAAGGAAATCAGCATTTCTCTCTTTTGACTTCCATATGATTAGGAAAAATCCGGATATGAAACATAATTCAGAAAATTAGTATGTAAAAACAAACAAGGATGATTCGGAAAAAACAAAAACTTTCATATACCAGTCCGTTCCTAGTGACCAACTACCAAAAATTAGTTCAGCTGACGTTCCGGTGCCAAAACAACATCTGCAGATTAAACCTCTTGCGACTAGTCATGAAACTACGCCAGTTTTCAGCTGCGATAGTGATAAATGGAAAAATCATTCCCAGAAGATCCATCAAGCAGCATTGTCATTTGAGTTTAGGTAATAAAAATGCCGTAATGACAGAAAATTTCTGGCCCGAAAAAGTATTTTAAGCAGATAGCAGTAGATGGCAAAAAACAGGAAGCTCAAGACCACAATTAACTATCATTATTGGAGGATTACGAGGATTCAGAGTACGATGATAAGCATGATTATATCGAATAGTTACATATGTCTAGTGATCTTTCTGATGAAAATTAAAAGTCTCAAAATGTTTTAAATATACCAAATAAATAGCATAGCATAATACAATACAATAAATAAGTTTGGACTTACTTACATTCTTTTCCAAAAAAAAATTAATATTTAGTGAAAAACGACAAAGTGGTTTTTATGAGCTTTTTAGGGTGAGCCAACACCTTCAGATTATACTGATATATCCACAAAAGTTGTTCAGCTTTATCGTGGCTACAATTTTGTTAATTATTGTTTGTAAAAAAAATTTGTAGTACCTGTAAGTTATGCGAAAAAATTTAAAAAAAATAATTTTTTCCTATATTTTTTCAAAAAAAAAAAATTGCATGAAATAATGATTTTTTCGCACAAAGTGTTAATAAAATTTGTGTAACGGATCCTTAGCTACATTAATGTCCAATATAGCTAATATCACCAAATTTGAATTAGCCGGCGAACAAAAACTGACGACACCTTCTAATAAGGGGTCCACTGAGTTTCAGAAACTTTTGAGACCCATAAAAAATTAGGTCACATCACCAAACCGACTACAAGGTTTTATTACACTTTGCTAGTAGTATCGAACCTATACTGTGAAGACGGTGTATTTTTCAAAAAGTCATTATTTGTTGCACAGTGTTATTAAACTGAATAAAAGCAAATAAGTTTAGTTTTATACGACTGAATCCAAATGTACATGTTTCAATTACTGCGTAATATAAATTACTTATCGTTCACATAAATAATTTTGATTATATTTTTTAAATTTTTATTATTACACCTTTTTTGGCATTTATCATTATTAGGCTTGCAATAAATTTTTACCAAACAAAAATATATGTCTAATTTCAGTTACGTTTCACTTAATCATTTACATTTATAAAAAAAATAAACGAAACATATAAAAATATTTTTTAGCTCAATCTATAAAATTAAAGGCTAGAAATTTTTATGAAAAAAATATTTCAAAAATTGTAATTTCTAATAAGCCTGATGTCCTTTTACCATAATTGGCAAAAACGCGATGCTAATTTTATTAATTTCCCATCAGTTGTGTTAATGTTTAGCTTTTTAACAAACAAACTATCTACTGCTTTTGGCTACTGTTAACCGTACGATTCATAACCAGCAAAACTCCTTTAATTTCATAACCAGGTACCCGGGTACCCGAAGTAGGTTGTTTTGCGTTTATTGAAATAAAATAATATTTTCCTGTAAATATTTTTGTTGTTGACTATATTTTGCGTTCTCAACTGTACAAATTTGATATTTGGAAAAAAAAACTGGTTTCTGTTAGTATATAAGTACCTAAAGCGACACAAGTAGGCAGAAACTGGTTTTATGTAAGGGTTGTTTATTTGCTTATTTTGCTTATTTTCGGTACCTACTTGCTTAATTGCTTTTGAATTAGATAGCAGATGTTCATTTGTGTCGTAAAATTGAAATATTTCATTTGATTCGCCAGTCTGTGTTGAATATTTGAACAGTGAAGTTGGTGAGCCGCAACGATCGATATTTGTCTACAAGGGAATACTGGAATTTGAGTGATGAAGCAAGAAGCACATATATTCAACGTTTATTTGAGGAAGCGACTCAAGATGAGGACCTTGAAGTGGACCCTGTGGAAGACCAAAATGAAGGAAATGTGTCCTATACTGGCGAAGTTTCGGAATCAGAGAATGAAGATTTGAATGTTGACAACGCAAACGAAATTGCAGCTGCTATTGACGCACCAGACGAAATTTTCTTTGATGATGAAAGTGAAGATGATGATATGCAAGAAGATGCACCAACAACAAACCCAGCAGACTACATGACTGCACGTGACGGCACACAATGGCAGCGAACACCACGTAGTTGCCAACAAGTGAGAAGCCAAAATATATTCAGAGACCGCTGTGGTCCAGCGCGGATTACTGAAAATATGACGCCTTTGCAGTGTTTCAAATCATACCTCACAGTGGAAATGGTGGATATAATAGTGCGCCACACAAATAGAAAAGCGCATGCCACATATAATGCGTACAATGAAGAGAATCCCAATAGACGTCAGTTGAAGTGGAAAGACACGACAATCAACGAAATTTATGCGTTCATTGGAATGAGGCTCACCCAATATTCCGCGCCACCATGGGAATAAACAGGTTTTTCGATTTGCTGCGTTTTAAGCGGTTTGACGACCCCAGAACACGGGTAGAGCGACATCGTCAAGACAAAGCGGCGCCAATTCGCGATATTTGGATAATGCTCAATGCAAATCTTGCCAGATATTATGTGCCATCAGAATATTTGACCATTGATGAACAATTATATCCATACCGTGGTAGAACCAAATTCACCCAATATATATCCTCGAAGCCAACAAAATATGGCATAAAAGTATGGTGGATTTGCGATGCCAAAAACTCATATCCACTTCATGGCCAAATATATACTGGCAAACAAGAAACTGGTCGTGAAGTTGGTGTTGGCGAAGGAGTGGTGAGAGATTTAGTTGGGCCATACTACGGTAGCGGACGAAATATAACAATGGATAATTTTTTTACGACACTGCCGTTGGCTAGGCAACTAAAAGTAGAAAAGTTCAACATTGTGGGTACACTCCGCCGCAACAAAGCTTACATCCCTGCGGAGATGAAAGAAGACAAAAAAAAAGACGTTGGTTCAAGTTTATTTGGCTTCTACGACAACGTAACACTGCTCTCATATAAGCAGCGGAAGTCCAACTCGGTCATCCTTCTTTCTAGTATGCATGATGATGCACAAATTGACCAGAATGGGAAACCAGAAATTATAAATTTTTATAACCAAACAAAAGGTGGGGTGGACGTAATGGACCAAACGCTCCAAGAATACACGACCCAGCGACAAACAAGAAGATGGCCGATGGCATTTTTCTATAACATCATTGATGTGAGCGCATTTGCATCACACATCATATATTATGGAAATATTCCAACTGCACGATACACCACGACGCGCAGGAAGAATTTCCTGCGTCAACTGGCAGAAAACCTGTGCATTCCTGCTATAGAAAATAGAATTTCAAATGTGCAAAGCGTGCGCCAATTTTCAACAAAAAATGCAATTGAAAGCATCATCGGAAGGCCGTTGGAGAGTGTGCTTTGTGCTGCAGGTCCGTCAACATCTCCGTCAGCACGACAAAGGGGCAGAAAAGTACATACGGTCGTGTGCTACATGTGCAACTTTCTTCCAAATAAGCGCAGAAGAAAAACTAGAAAAAATTGCAGCATATGTAGCACGCCGATATGCGATGAGCACGCCATAACAATTACTAAATGCTACAATTGCCACAATAACAACGATAGTGATTCGGATGAATTATAATATAATATATATAAAATATGATAAAATAAATAAAAAAGACATTTATTTCCAATAAAAACAACACAAAAAAATGTTTTTTCATTTACATGTCAGGCATTTACATAGGAATTTCATTAGGGTACCCGGGGACCCGGTTGTGTGTTTATGGCGGAAAAACATTTAAAATCATTTTTTAAAGATAATATTGAAATCATTTTGAATTTTTTCGTATTTAAATCTTAGTTTAGCCAAAATCTCTCATGATTCGGAGTTTTATGTCCATATCTCAAAAATTATAGGCACAGCAGCACTTTAAAGTCAAAAAAGGTACACGGGTACCCGGTTATGAATCGTAGGGTTAAGGGTTGGTGTCTCGACCAGAAATAGCATACCGATCCGTCTTGTAGAATATAAATCAATTTTTTAAGCAAATGTGCCAAAATTATAATATTGATTTTAGACCAAACTTATTTGTTTTATGTATTATAGAGTGTACGTAGGGCTTTTTTGGTCAATTTTATTAAATGTAAAATAAAAATTCTTTATTTCATTATTTCCCGACGTTTCGTTGAGTTTTTGTCAACATCTTCAGGGGTATTTTATTTTGAATCTAACACAAAGAAGAAAAAACAATCAATATAAAGACATAAAACATTAAAAATAATTTTCCTTTACATGAATTTTTAACTTATAACATTAATAAAAAATTATTGGTGTATTTTGACATCACAAATTGATTGATTTTAAAACACAGTATATATAAATAAACAAATAAGTAAACTATTGAAAAACTAAAACATTTATATCACAGAATTTAACTCTAGTATCACAGTGCAAACGAATATATGAAGTTTATGTTGTCTATGTCTTCCTTGTTGTTTATTGTCTTTTCTATTTTTTGCTGTATTCTCAGGCTTTCTATTGTATATCTTGTGTTGCTATTTTTTTCCTTGTCTAATATTATAACTTCGTTTAGATCAGCTGTATGATTGGATGCTCTTATATGTTGTGAGAGTCCAGTTGTTTCTCTCCCTTTTTTGATGTCTGTTTCATGTTCTTTGATTCTTGTTTGTAAGTTTCGTTTTGTTGTGCCTATGTATACTATCCCACATTCTTGTTCTTTGTTTCCCAAACATTTAATTTCATAAACTACGTTGTTTTGCTGAAATTTGTTTATTGTTGATTTTGTGTTTGTGAATATTTTGTTAAGTGTTTGATTTGGTTTGTACGCTGGGATTATATTATTTGTTGTAAATTGTGTTTGTTTGTTAGGCCTGGAATATATCGTATACTGCAATATTTTAAAGATTCATTGCTGTCTATGGTTTTAGTATTTGATTTTTCTATGGTGCATTGTTTTTTCTGTAATAAGGTGTTTATAAGATTGTTTGGATAGTTGTTCCTTTTGAGTATATGTCTAATTTTTTGTATATTTTGATTGTGAAATTGTTTGTTACTGATGTCTAGAACTCTATTTATGAAATTGGTGATTGTGTTTATTTTTTGGTTTTTCGGTTGTGATGAAAAATAATTAATCATTCTTCCGGATGAAGTTTGTTTTGAATACCAATCTGTAATTATTTTGTTTTCTTTGCGAATTATTTTCATGTCAAGATATGGAAGCCTATTGTTTGTTTCAGTTTCAATTGTGAACTGTAGTTTGTTGTGGTATTTGTTGAAAATTGTTAGAATGGAATCTATGTCCTTTTTCTTCACAATTGCAAATATATCGTCAACATATTTGACTAATAGTATCATTTTAATATTGTTGTTGCTTAGTTCTATAATCGTTTCATCCAATAATTTGTCGAAGATAATGTCAGCAACAGTTGGAGAAAGTGGATTTCCCATTGGCATCCCATAAGTTTGGATATAAATGTTGTCCGTATGTTTGAAATAGTTGTTATCTCTGAGGCAAAAATTAAGAATTTGAAGAAATTTCGATTTTGTAATGTTGGTGTGATTTTTGAGTTCTTCCCATTTTTCCATTATATTTTTTATTGCCAGATAAATGGGTATATTTGTGAAGAGCGAGACTACATCAAGAGAAATTAATGTGTCGTCTTCCTCCAAAGAAAGGTTTTCTAATTTTGTTTTTAATTCCGTTGCATTTTTGATATTGTAATCATCTGAAATTATATTTTGAAGTATGCTGCCTATATGTTTTGCGAGGTTGTAGCATGGTACATTTATTGATGAAAAAATGGGTCTAAGTGGTATGTCTTTTTTGTGGGTTTTTGGCAATCCGTACAATCTTGGTATGTTTGCTGCTGTTCTATATAGTCGATGTTTTAATTTTATGTTTATTTGTTTCGATTTTAATAATTCTATTACAATGTTATTGTTGATTTTTTGTAGTTTTGTTGTGGGATCAGTTCTAGTTAGTTTATAGGTATTTTTATCTTCTAATAGTTTGGCCATTTTCTGTTGATATTCCTGTTTATACATTACTACACTTTTGTTTCCTTTGTCTGCTGATGTGACCATAATTTTGTTCTTGTGTTTTTTCAAAAATTTTTGAGTATCTTTGTATATTGCTAATATGTATTTTCCTCGCTCAGTTTGTTTTATCTTGCGTTTGAATATTGATATATTTGTTGATAATTTAGATCTTGCTATATCTTTGTCTCTATCGTTTTCGATTGTTTGTATCCCCTGCTCAATATCAGCTATTGTGTGAATTGGCGAAAAATTATTTTTGTCTATGGGAATTGCAAATTATTTCCCTAGGGATAACAACCATTTCATTTCATCTGGGAATTCTATATCAGTTAAATTTATAAACCAATCTTCATTAAAGCTTATTCCAAGTTTTTGTTTTTTCTTTGCCATTAATTTGAGAAATTTGAATTTGTTGATTTTTTGTTTATTGTTTGTTTGTAGCTTACTTTTTGTTTTTAAAGAAATTTGTTGAATTCTTCTTTTGATATCATTTTTTCCATTCGTTTAAGTGTTGCTTTTATATTGTTCTGTAGTGATTTGATTGAAATATTCGTTTGTCTGATTTCCAATTTTTTAATTCTTATGGAAAAATTGAATGTTGTTTTTTCATATTCCTGTTGAATGTAGTCTGTATAAAATAATGTTTTTAATTTGGAAGTTAGGTTTGTGATATGTGTTGGTATTATTTTATATTTTTGACATTCTAGTAGAAATTTTAGTCTGCATTGCTTTTTTACTAACTTTTGCATAAGGTTGCAATAGTTGTAACAACGCAAATGCCTCCTGCTTTTACATTGTTCATAAAATACCACATCATCTTAAACATCAATAGCCAAACCATCATTAAACATGTACAACCAACCACACATTAATAACAGCAGCCTACTGTCTACAGCCATACACAATCGATCACACATCTTAAACATCAATAGCATACACAATCAACCAAACCATTAGTAAAAGGGTCCAGGATGTATTTATAGAATTGTAATGTATTATGAATTATACATTAGGTTGATTATAATTCTCATTTGGTTACAATAATACTTTGGATAAGAAGGCAACGTTGTGCTGAGTGAAGGAAGAAATCGTTTCGATACGAAACATTGTGGGGACACATTGCTGAAAAGCGAACTATCCTTTTTAGACGATCGGTACCGGTTGTCAATAAATATTACTCCAGCGGCTTAACGGCTGTCTGCTCCCGATTACTCCAGCGGCTTAACGGCTGTCTGCTCCCGATTACTTCAGCGGCTTAACGGCTGTCTGCTCCCGATTACTCCAGCGGCTTCACGGCTATCTGCTCCCGATTACTCCAGCGGCTTCACGGCTGTCTGCTCCCGATTACTCCAGCGGCTTAACGGCTGTCTGCTCCCGATTACTCCAGCGGCTTCACGGCTGTCTGCTCCCGATTACTCCAGCGGCTTAACGGCTGTCTGCTCCCGATTACTCCAGCGACTTAACGGCTGTCTGCTCCCGATTACTTCAGCAGCCTAACGGCAGTCTGCTCCCGAATATCACCGACACGATCACCACCATTCATCGAACCGCCCGAAGTGACCACTATCAGCTGCCGAGTGACTACTACTACCGACACGGTCGCTATCACTCACCGAGCCATCAGCATTGCCGAAGTGGTCGCTATCATTTGCCGAAGTGGTCGCTATCATTTGCCGAGTGGCTAACACTAGCGACACAATTACTATTATCTGCCGAGTGGCCAATACTTCCGACACGACCGTCATCGCTCACCGAGCCATCAGTATTGCCGAAGTGGTTACTATCATCTGCCGAGTGGCCAATACTGCCGACACGACCGTCATCGCTCACCGAGCCATCAGTATTGCCGAAGTGGTCACTATCATCTGCCGAGTGGCCAATACTGCCGACACGACCGTCATCGCTCACCGAGCCATCAATATTGCCGAAGTGGTCGCTATCATCTGCCGAGCGACCACTACTACCGTTATCGTTCACCGAGCCAGCAGTATTGTCGAAGCGATCGCCATCATCTACCGGGCCGACCATACCACCGACCACTAATATTCACCGAGCTACCACTACTGCCGTCATCATCTACGCTGCCAGCAACTCTGCCAACATATATCATCAACGATTACTGTCATTCGTATTGTATATACATATATATATCTTAAATAAAGTTATTTTGTAACCCGAAGAGGGACACGAATTAGCGAATTTCCTTGCATAAGTTTTGAGGGTCCTTAAGCTGACCAAGGAAACGACTTATTTACCCCAGCCGTTGAATAAAACTCTGTTACATAGTGTTTTAGTGTTTGGCAAGTTTCCCCATTGTATTTAAGTTGTATGTGCTTATAAAAATCCTTCATTTTGTGCGAATCTATACATATTCGATCGGCAGGCCCTTCCGATGGCTTAATAGAATATTGATTTTAGACCAAATTTATTTGTTTTATGTATTATAGAGTGTACGAAGGGCTCTTTTGGTCAATTTTATTAAATGTAAAATAAAAATTCTTTATTTCATTATTTCCCGACGTTCCGTTGAGTTTTTGTCAACATCTTTTAAAAGTTAAAACATTTGATCTTGAGATTGATTCATTTCTCAATCACTAAAATGATAAAGATCGAAAGAAACATTTTTTTTTTAATGTACAAAATAACAAGTTAGAACAAGTAAGAAAATTATAGTCGGTCTAGACCGACTATACGATACCCTATACCATGCGTTTAGAAACCCTACTCTTAGGCCCAACTAACTGGACATTGAAAATAAGCAAAAACCAAATTTGAGTGCGATTTTTATTAATTTTTTTGGCTGCAGATATCAAAAAGTTCATATCGGATGCTATATCTATAAAGGGACTAGGTCCAAAAATGGACCGATCCTGATCATGTTTGGTAAAGTCTCTTGTATTTTGCAAAAATATGTACAAACAAAATTTGAGAAGAATCAGTGCAATATTTTTGTTTTTTAATAGATTTAAGTGAAGATCGGGAAGCAGCTCTTTATGGGGTCAAAGGGATCATTTTTGGACTACTCATTAGTGGATATAATGAACGCATACAAACCCAATTTGAGTAAGATCTATATGACAATTTGGATCTTATGGCAATTTATGTCGATTTCATATGGGTAATTTGTATGGGGGCTAGGTCTGAACATGGACCGATTCTCACCAATTTCAATAGCGTTCATTCCATGGCCGATAAAAGCTTATATACCAAATTTTGTCAAAATATATTCATATTTGCGACCTGCAGTTTGATTACAAGCTTTACATGGACACACAGACGGACGGACGGACGGACATTGTTAAATCAACTCAGAAAGTGATTCTGATTCGATCGGTATAATTAAAGATGGGTCTAGGTCAAATATTTTTGGTTGTTACAAACAGCAGCACAAAGTCATTATACCCAAACCACATAGTGGTGTGGAGGGCTTCGCCGTTAACGCTAAATATGAGATTAACAAACACAAATCTTTTTTTCAAGGCCATATTAAAATACAATATTGTAGTTTGCAATGTCTACTCATATACAGACATCTTTGTTTCAGTTATTTTATAATTTAGTTTTTATATTGGAAAAACTTAAATATCACAACTCTTTACTTGGATTCTCGTTAGGTTGTTGACTCGACCCGAAACATGATCATCCTGCAGGATATAGATCAATATATGAAACAAATGTGCTACGATTTTTGGTATATATGTATATGAGCTTGATTAATTTCTTATTATACCATTAATATCACAGTGCAATATTTTGAAGTCATCGAGTGCAAACTCCTTCTAGTGTATGATTTTTCGAAGAATTTATCTACAATTTTTCGAAATTTTAGCAATTATGAGACACAAGATGCAGTTTTTTTTTTTAGTTAGTTTTTTCTTGAGTTAAATTTTTCTCTCATAGTCTATAGATAAATTGTGCTGAAGACAGGAAAACCCAATTTAAATTGGTTCTCGAAATATATCCGTGAGAAAAATTGCATGCTCTTTGGACATATTTAGTTTTATCCAAAACATGAGGCCATAAAATCCGTTCAGCAACTAAATTAGCAAAACCCAAATGGTTTTTTGTTCGTTTCGATAAGTACTTCGCATACGTGAAGGAATTTGCATTTTGTGTATTGCACTGTGTATTTATAATATTTAAATAATATTTAAGAGGAATTAATCAAAATTTATTTCTGTATTTTTACCAAAAACTGACATTAATACAAACTTACAAGTTCTTTGCAATCTCTTAATATATTTCAAAAATATTGATGGAAAAGTGCCTATAGCTAAACTAGTGTTGCAAATTATTCGTTTTTTGTGTGAATCAAAATTTTGCTGAATAAATTCTAAAAATTGTTCGACTAATCACACGAATAACAAAAACAGGAAGAGATTCTCTTATTTTTCAAACTTATTACTAGAAAAAAATAACAATTCATACAAAAAACCGTAAAAAAAAATAAATATAAATTAACATAATGTTCCCATGTTTTAAAAGTATTTCACAGAAAAATTTAATATACACACACCGAGAGACAATTTTTTTTATTTTATTTATTTATTAAGTCTATGGTAAAACCTTACAGACTATTAAGTATAATACAGAGAAAAACAAATATAATATATACAATTCCTTTAATCAAAAATTTGAGATTATGTCTTTAAAAATAATATAATATAATAATATTATCATTTAAAGAAAAATCAATTAAATTGTATCGGTCATTGAAATCATGGCACATTCTTCTAAATGGATCAGCATCGGCAAACTTTTGACGACAGATTGGGATAAACAGTGGAGTGTAAAAACGTGTTGACCGTGCCGGAACGTTCATGAAGATACTGTCCATAAGAAAATTTGAGCATATGTCATCTCGAATTAAGTTAAATAAAACAAGTAAGAAAATTATAGTCGGTCTAGACCGACTATACGACACCCTATACCATGCGTTCAGAAACCCTATCTCTTAGGCCCAACGAACTGGACATAGAAAATAAGCAAAAACCAAATTTGAAAAAATTTTGAAAAAGTTCATATAGGATGCTATATCTATATGGGGACTAGGTCCAAAAATGGACCGATCCTGACCATGGTTGGTAACGTCTCTTGTATTTTGCAAAAACATATACAAACAAAATTTGAGAAGAATCAGTGCAATATTTTTGTTTTTTAATAGATTTAAGTGAATATCGGGAAGCAGCTCTATATGGGGCCCAAGGGAGCATTTTTGGACTACTCATTAGTGGATGTAATGAACGCATACAAACCCAATTTGAGTAAGATCTATATGACAATTTGGATCCTATGGCAATTTATGTCGATTTCATAAGGGTAATTTGGGGGCTAGGTCTGAACATGGACCGATTCTCACCAATTTCAATAGCGTTCATCCCATGGCCGATAAAAGCTCATATACCAAATTTCATCGAAATATATTCATATTTGCGACCTGCAGTTTGATTACAAAATTTACATGGACACACAGACGGACGGACGGACGGACGGACGGACGGACGGACGGACATTGTTAAATCAACTCAAAAAGTGATTCTGATTCGATCGGTATAATTAAAGATGGGTCTGGGTCAAATATTTTTGGTTGTTACAAACAGCAGCACAAAGTCATTATACCCAAACCACATATTGGTATAGGGTATAAACATAACATTAAGCATTGTTCTTCGGCTTTTTAAAGACGGCAGTTTAATTTGAGAAAGTCTAATTGTATATGATGGCAGATTAACAAAACTTGGATAGGAACGTCTTAAGAAGAAAAGGAGAAATTGCTTCTGGACCGATTCAATTTTGGCACTGCTAATATTAGATAGTGGTTCCCAAATAACAGACCCGAATTCTAAAATTGGTCTTACTAGGGAGATGTATAGTTGTTTGGTAACTGTAGGGTCATTGAATTCCTTTGCCCATCTTTTAATGAAGGCCAGTACACCACGTGCTTTAATAATTATCATCGAAATGTGTTGAACAAACTCTAATTTGGCATCTAAAAGAACACCCAGATCCAGGATTTTATTTACTTGCTCCAACTGGTAATCTCCAAATTTGTAACAACCAAATGCACATAATTTTCTAGTAAAGTGCATGTGTTTGCATTTTTTTAAATTTAATTCCATTAAATTTATGTGGCACCATCTATAAAAATTATTTAAATCATGTTGTAGGTGAATTTGTTCAAAATAATTCTTATAGCTTAAGAAAATTTTGACGTCATCAGCATACATAAGAACATTTGAGGCTTTTATTATACTTTGTAGATCATTTATAATCATTTATTTATGTATAGAGTAAATAAAATTGGTCCAAGATGACTTCCTTGAGGCACACCAGATTTAACTATAATATTCTTTGAAGTAGTATTATTAAAATAAACACGTTGATTTCTGTTGATCAAGTAAGATTTTATCCAGCTTATGCTGTTTGCTGTAAAGCCCATCAAATATAATTTTTTGAGTAAAAGATCCTGATTTACTTTATCGAAAGCTTTACTGAAGTCAGTATAAATAAAGTCGGTATGTAGCCCATTGACGAAACCCTGATTTACCAAAGTTGTAAGTTGTAAAATATTAGTTGAAATAGAGCACCCCTTAAGAAAACCATGTTGCGAGTGTGATATTTTAGAAGAAACCTGATGACAGAGATTATCCGTTAAACATTTTTCAAATAGTTTGGAATAGCACAAAGCTTAGCTATTCCTCTATAGTTAGCTACATTTGATTTGTTTCCAGATTTAAATAAAAGAATAATATATGAATCTTTCCATAATGTAGGAAAATGCCCATGTTTAATGGATGAATTAAATAAAATGCATAATGGAACAGCCAAAGTTTGGGCGCAGTTGATTAAAATGCAGCTAGGAATACCGTCAGGTCCTCCGTTAGTTGAATTCTTGAATGTTTTTAAGTTATTTTTGATATCCGAAGTCTTTATAAAAGGAAATGAAATTGATTGATGTTCCATAACTGGAAATGGATATATGTTTGAAATGTCATATTGAACATCAGAGTAAGTTGTGCTAAAAAAATCAGCAAACATATCGCTAATATCGCTCATCACGGGATTCACGATTAAGATACTTCATTTCAGTTGGATATCCAGTAGATTTCCTTTTAGAATTTACAAATTTATAAAATGATTTTGGATATCTCTTGAAATTTATTTTTATAGTTTCCATGTAATTCTTATAAAGTTTTGTATTTAGAATATTATACTCTGCACGTGTAACTGTAACAATACATTGGAAACTTTAGAATATTATATATTTACTAAATTTACGAATTTACTATCGCAATTAAAAAAAATATATAAACTAAACAATTAAACTACTGTACCAAAATTGGTTAAATTTATAAAAATAAAGAATTGTATTAAAGAAACTTTATAAAATCTTAACCCTTATTTTAATATTTATAGTCTCTGTCAATATCTATTAACTGTTTTAAAAAAAAAAATTGTATTTTTCACAAAAATCTTATAATTAGTTATTATAAAATAATGGCACGATAAAGTTTTGTGAAGAGTTAAACACCAGAATAATAGATTATTTTAATGATGGTATTAAACAAAAGAAAATTTGCGGGAAACATTTTATGGAATTATCGTGAAAGAGGTACGTTTACGACTCAACCTTTAAAATGGTCAAAGACAGAATAATTTAAAATCTCTCTAAAAATGTCAAAATTGCAACCTAAAAAGGTTATTAACAACATCAAACTAAAATAAGTAAGAATAAGTAGACCGACTATACGATACCTTATACCATGGCTTAGAGACCCTATCTATTCGGTTAAATTAATTCGATATAGAAAATAAGCATAAACCAAATTTGAGTGGCATTGTTATTAATTTTTTGGCTGCAGATATGAAAAAGTTCATATCGGATGTTACTTTTATATGGGAACTAGGTCGAAATATGGACCGATCCTGACCATATTTGGCAAAGTCACTTATGTTTTGATAAAATAAATACAAACTAAATTTGAGAAAAGTCTGTGCAATATTTTTTGTTTTTTGAGAGATTTATATGGGGCTATGACTAAGAGATGTCTTATAATGTTTATATTTGGACTACTGATTAATTGATATAATAAGCACACAAATCCAATTTGACTGAGATCTATATGATAATTTGGATCTTATGGCAATTTATGTCGATTTTATAGGGGTCATTTGTATGGGGACTAGGTCTGAACATGGACCGAATTTCACCAATTTCAATAGCTATGGCTGATAGTGGCTTATATACAAAATTTAATTAAAATTTATTCATATTTACGATCTGTAACTTGATTACAAAGTTTACAGGGAAACACAGACGGACGGACGGGCGGATATCGCTGAATCGGCTCAAAAAGTGATTCTGAGTCGATCGGTTTAATATAAGATGGGTCTAAGTCAAAGTTTTTGGAAGTTACAAACAGCAGCACAAAGTCAATATACCCAAACCACATGGTGGTATAGGGTATAAATGCTCTAACTGGAATTGGGTTCAGAAAATTTATTCTTACACGGATGCAAATATGCAACTGGTATGAAAGTTGCAACATGACAAAGACACAAAACACGCCTGCAAAGTTGTAACTGAATGGCTGCAATATAATACAGTTAGTGTTTCACAATGGCCAGCCCAATCACAAGATCTCAATCCTATAGAAAATTTATGGGAAATTATAGATCGAAAAATACGTACTCGAAATTACACAAGCAAGCAGATCTCATAGAAGCAGTTAATTCAGAATGGCAAAGGATTTCAATGTAAATAAACAACATGCTTCGGCGTTGTGAAACAGTACTTAAAAATAATAGATACTCAACAAAATATTGAAGCCAAAAATAGAGGGAAAGTTTTCAGTTATTGTATAGTAAAGGTTTCCAATGTTTTGTTATTTTTTCTGAACTTATGCCATTTAATGTTAATGATTTGGTCTTTTTTCAATACGTAAAACATACAAATTTTTAAAATCATAAAAGAGTGAGTTTGAAATTATTCAGGCTCAAGATCAAATGTTTTACTTTAAATAAATCAAAAACATTGCCACATCTGTTCCAAAAAATTTATCTATATTCTGCATGACAGGCTATACAGCTGTTTCGGGAAGAGTCACCAACAAAACAACCGAATGTAAGGTGCCAACTATCAAATGTGCTAATTGCAATGGCGACCACAAATCATTTTCCGATAATTGCCCAAGTAGGTCTACGTACTTAGAAATAAAACAACGTTTAAAACCAACACGGTCTATTCCACGTAATAATAATAGATTCAACCCTATAAATTACAACAGAAATTTTCCTAACACCCTACGTTAAAATGTTCCTAATTATACAGGGGTATGGCAACATAACAACAACAGCAATTTTAACGATAATTCTAGCAGTGATTTAATCACGTTGAAAGAAATTAAAAGCTTAAATCTTGAGCTTATTACTAATCTTCGTAATTGCAGAAGTAAGGCAGATCAATTTGAGGTAATAACAAACCTCGCATGTAAATTTCTTACATAATGGCGAATGTCCTCAAGATTGTTACTTGGAATGCTAGAGGCATTCGCAACAAAAGTTTAGAATTGTTCCAGTTCTTAAAAAACCACAACGTGGATGTATGCTTAGTGTCAGAGACGTGGCTTAATTCAAATATTTCTATAAGACATAGAGATTTTTTTGTCTATAGAAACGATAGAGAAGTCGTAAGAGAAGGCGGTGTTACAATTATTGTTAAAAAAAACATTCAACACAATTTATTACCAATTATTAATACTAAGTTAATTGAAAATATTGGAGTCAAAATTTTTACTAATATTTTCGTGTTACTTTCCAGGTGGTTCAGCTGGTGTAGACAGAAATAGAAAACAACTTTTTTCATCTGATATACGCATGTTGAGTAGCACAAGTGAAAGATATATTCTTGGAGGTGATTTTGATAGTAGGCATCGGAACTGGGGCTGTTTAAGAGCAAACTGTTGGGGAAATACCTTAAATGAGAAGCTTACATCATATAACATCAATATTATTTATCCTCGTGAACAAACATATGTACCTGCTAGTGCTAACAGACAGGGATCTACTCTAGATTTTTTCCTAACTAATGTACCTAATGTAATTTCTTCGGCAGTTGTTTTGAATAGCCTTAGTTCTGATCACCTACCAGTTCAAATAAATCTCACTAGTGAAGTTACCAGGTCTTCTTTAGTTTTGCTTGACTATAAAAATGCAAATTGGTTATCTTTCCAGATATACCTTATAAGAAATACTTATATTCCCGATATAAGGGATATTACTTCTAATGGTCAAATCGATTTGGCGATTACACAATTTAAGAACCTTATAAATGAGGCCAACGATATAAACATTCCAAAAAAAACACCTTCGTTTCAACGGAAATCCCTACCATTGTATTTGAAAATTTGCATACAACAACGAAATGCTTGCCGACGAAACTGGCAACGATATCGTAGCCTGACAGATTTTTATGATATGAAAATCCTCAATAGAAAACAAGTAAGAAAATTATAGTTGCTCTAGACCGACTATACGATACCCTATACCATGCGTTTAGAGACCCTATCTCTCAGCCCAACTAACTGTATATAGAAAATAAGCATAAACCAAATTTGAGTGGGATTTTTATTAATTTTTTCGGCTGCAGATATGAAAAAGTCCATATCGGATGCTATCTCTATATGGGGACTAGGCCCAAAAATGGACCGATCCTGGTCATGTTTGGTGAAGTCTCTTGTATTTTGCAAAAATATATACAAACAAAATTTGAGAAGAATCAGTGCAATATTTTTCTTTTTTGATAGATTTAAGTGAAGATCGGGATGCAGCTATATATTGGGCCTATGACTAAGAGTTGTCCAATAGGGATCATTTTTGGACTACTGATTAATGGGTGTAATATATACATACAAACCCAATTTGACTAAGATTTGTATGATAATTTGGATCTTATGGCAATATATGTCGATTTCATAGGGGTCATTTGTATGGGGGCTAGTCTAAACATGGACCGATTCTTACCAATTTCAATAGCGTTCATCCCATGGCCGATAAAAGGTCAAATACCAAATTTCATCAAAATATATTCATATTTGCGACCTGCAGTTTGATTACAAACTTTACATGGACACACAGACGGACGGACGGACGGACGGAAGGACATCGTTAAATCGAATCAGATAGTGATTCTGATTCGATCGGTATAATTAAAGATGGGTGTAGGTCAAATATTTTTGGTTGTTACAAACAGCAGCACAAAGTCATTATACCCAAACCACATAGTGGTATAGGGTATAAATAGGCGAGGAAATGGAAAAACTAAAAAATAAGTATTGGTCCAATTTATTAGCAACTTTGGACAAAAATGCAGCTCCTTTCTGGAACCTTACCAAAATAACGAGAAAAAAATATAACACTATACCTATTTTAAAACGCAACAACTCCAGATTAACTACAAATGTTGAAAAATGTAATATTATGGCCCAAACTTTTGCATCTAATCACTCAATTTTCCATAATTTAGGTGACACTGACACAAACTCGCAAGTTAATGAATTAGTTCAATCGTTTAGATTAAGTGCTCCTAACATCTCCGATGATATATTAATAACTACATCCCAAATTAGTGATGTATTTAAAAGGCTAAAAGCAAGAAAGGCTCCTGGAATTGAGGGAGTTAATAATAAATGTCTTAAATATCTTCCAAAAAAATCGGATAAATTTTTAACCGTTATTTTTAACTCATGTTTAAAACAAAGCTACTTTCCGCTAGCTATAAAGATAGCAAAAATTATTCCAATTCGAAAGCCGAACAAACCTGCAGATAACCCCTCTTCATATCGTCCAATTAGCCTATTGTCGTTTATAGGTAAAATTTTCGAGAGAATTATAAATGAAAAACTAATGTTCTTTATTGAATCTAACGGAATTTTTCCTAACCATCAATTCGGCTTCCGAAAGGAGCACAACACAGTTCAATCCTTAGTACGAATCAGAAATTTGGTAACCAAAAATTTTGACCTCCAAAAATCAACGGGTGTGGTACTACTAGACGTCAAAGCTGCCTTCGATTCTGTGTGGCACGATGGCCTTATTTATAAGATGATTTTTTTAGTTTTAACGTCCCCAGTTATTTAATTAAAATAATCGAAAATTTTCTGTCTAGTCGCTCCTTTAAAGTTTATATTGGTTCATTATGTTCTGAAACTTTTAGTATACCTGCAGGATGTCCCCAGGGCTCCTGTCTTTATCCTATTTTATATAACTTGTATACTTCAGATTTGCCCCATCTTGAAAGTTGCACTATGTCCGTATTTGCAGATGATACAGCAGTATTATGTTCCGATATACTCTCTGAAAACATTATTTCCAACCTTCAAAGGGATTTAGAAAATTTAAAAAATTATTTCAATAAGTGGAAAATAACACTCAATCCTGATAAAACGCAGTCTATATATATTTTACACGAAAAAGAAAATCTTGTTATATTCCGCAAAGAAACATTATTTTTTTAAACACGGAAGTTCCATGGGAACAAATAGTAAAATATTTAGGAATAATTCTTGATCCAAAAATGAAATTTAAAGAGCATGTACAGTACATAATATACAAAGTGAATTTTCTGACCCGACTTATAAATATGGAATTAAAACCACAATTTATTTATTTTATTTAAAATATTTATTTAATATTTTATATTTTATTTAAAAATATAAACTTCTTTATTTGAAGACGGTTTATTTAAGACTGACTAACTTAACGACCAAATTACAATTAGGAGTTCTTAAAATTAAATTTGATTGAAAAGAGTGAAAGCTTTAGGTGAATAAGAAAGGAAAGAGTAGAGTTAAAGTAAAGTAAAAGATTAACCCTACGATTCATAACCGGGTACCCGTGTACCTTGTTTGACTTTAAAGTGCTGCTGTGCCTATAATTTTTGAGATATGGACATAAAACTCCGAATCATGAGAGATTTTGGCTAAACTAAGATTTAAATACGAAAAAATTCAAAATATTTTCAATATTTTCTTTAAAAAATGATTTTAAATGTTTTACCCCCATAAACACACAACCGGGTCCCCGGGTACAATAATGCAATTCCTATGTAAATGCCTGACATGTAAATGAAAAAACGTTTTTTGTGTTGTTTTTATTGGAAATAAATGTCTTTTTTATTTATTTTATCATATTTTATATATATTATATTATAATTCATCCGAATCACTATCGTTGTTATTGTGGCAATTGTAGCATTTAGTAATTGTTATGCCGTGCTCATCGCATATCGGCGTGCTACATATGCTGCAATTTTTTCTAGTTTTTCTTCTGCGCTTATTTGGAAGAAGGTTGCACATGTAGCATACGCCCGTATGTACTTTTCTGCCCTTTTGTCGTGCTGACGGAGATGTTGACGGACCTGCAGCACAAAGCACACTCTCCAACGGCCTTCCGATATTGCTTTCAATTGCATTTTTTATTGAAAAGTGGCGCACGCTTTGCACATTTGAAATTCTATTTTCTATAACAGGAATGCACAGGTTTTCTGCCAGTTGACGCAGGAAATTCTTCCTGCGCGTCGTGGTGTATCGTGCAGTTGGATTATTTCCATAATATATGATGTGTGATGCAAATGCGCTCACATCAATGATGTTATAGAAAAATGCCATCGGCCATCTTCTTGTTTGTCGCTGGGTCGTGTATTCTTGGAGCGTTTGGTCCATTACGTCCACCCCACCTTTTGTTTGGTTATAAAATTTATAATTTCTGGTTTCCCATTCTCGTCAATTTGTGCATCATCATGCATACTAGAAAGAAGGATGACCGAGTTGGACTTCCGCTGCTTATATGAGAGAAGTGTTACGTTGTCGTAGAAGCCAAATAAACTTGAACCAACGTCTTTTTTTTTTTGTCTTCTTTCATCTCCGCAGGGATGTAAGCTTTGTTGCGGCGGAGTGTACCCACAATGCTGAGCTTTTCTACTTTTAGTTGCCTAGCCAACGGCAGCGTCGTAAAAAAATTATCCATTGTTATATTTCGTCCGCTACCGTAGTATGGCCCAACTAAATCTCTCACAACTCTTTCGCCAACACCAACTTCACGACCAGTTTCTTGTTTGCCAGTATATATTTGGCCATGAAGTGGATATGAGTTTTTGGCATCGCAAATCCACCATACTTTTATGCCATATTTTGCTGGCTTCGAGGGTATATATTGGGTGAATTTGGTTCTACCACGGTATGGATATAATTGTTCATCAATGGTCAAATATTCTGATGGCACATAATATCTGGCAAGATTTGCATTGAGCATTATCCAATTATCGCGAATTGGCGCCGCTTTGTCTTGACGCTGCCGCTCTATCCGTGTTCTGGGGTCGTCAAACCGCATAAAACGCAGCAAATCGAAAAACCTGTTTATTCCCATGGCGGCGCGGAATATTGGGTGAGCTTGTGACGTCCACAAATCTCTTGCGTTTTCGTCATTAGAATGATTTGTGCCAGCCATCAAAATCATTCCAATGAACGCATAAATTTCGTTGATTGTCGTGTCTTTCCACTTCAACTGACGGCTATTGGGATTCGCTTCATTGTACGCATTATATGTGGCATGCGCTTTTCTATTTGTGTGGCGCACTATTATATCCACCATTTCCACTGTGAGGTATGATTTGAAACACTGCAAAGGCGTCATATTTTCAGTAATCCGCGCTGGACCACAGCGGTCTCTGAATATATTGTGGCTTCTCACTTGTTGGCAACTACGTGGTGTTCGCTGCCATTGTGTGCCGTCACGTTCAGTCATGTAGTCTGCTGGGTTTGTTGTTGGTGCATCTTCTTGCATATCATCATCTTCACTTTCATCATCAAAGAAAATTTCCTCTGGTGCGTCAATAGCAGCTGCAATTTCGTTTGCGTTGTCAACATTCAAATCTTCATTCTCTGATTCCGAAACTTCGCCAGTATAGGACACATTTCCTTCATTTTGGTCTTCCACAGGGTCCACTTCAAGGTCCTCATCTTGAGTCGCTTCCTCAAATAAACGTTGAATATATGTGCTTCTTGCTTCATCACTCAAATTCCAGTATTCCCTTGTAGACAAATATCGGTCGTTGCGGCTCATTTTTCACCAACTTCACTGTTCAAATATTCAACACAGACTGGCGAAGCAAATGAAATATTTCAATTTTATGACACAAATGAACATCTGCTATCTAATTCAAAAGCAATTAAGCAAGTAGGTACCGAAAATAAGCAAAATAAGCAAATAAACAACCCTTACATAAAACCAGTTTCTGCCTACTTGTGTCGCTTTAGGTACTTATATACGAACAAAAACCAGTTTTTTTTCCAAATATCAAATTTGTACAATTGAGAACGCAAAATATAATCAACAACAAAAATATTTACAGGAAAATATTATTTTATTTCAATAAACGCAAAACAACCTACTTCGGGTACCCGGGTACCTGGTTATGAAATTAAAGGAGTTTTGCTGGTTATGAATCGTACGGTTAAGAATAGAGATATGAATAGAAACATAAGATAAGTTAATTAAATTAACGTAACTCCCGCGTTCTTTATACTTTTATAAACCGAAACTCTGCTCTAAGTATAGAAAACAAAAGATTAATATTCAAACTAATTTTTCATGCCTTAATATTTTATGCAGCTCCTATGTAGGCTAAAAGTGCAGCCTGTCATATTAAAAAACTTCAAATCGCACAAAACAAATTACTCAAACTTATATATAATCTTCCATTGTTTTTTCCAACACTAAGGCTTCACACAATTTCGAATATAGATCTTGTTGTTTCTAGGTTAAACAAACTGACTACAAACTTTTATTCCAGATGCTTTTGTTCTGAACACCCCTATATTAATGAATTGACATCAGCTTAGCTAGCTTGCAAGTAGATCTTTAAGTGGTTTTTATTAAAATAAAAAAAAGCTTCATATAGGTTTTTTTAAATTTTGCCTCCAATATTATTATATGTATATATGTATATAATTTTGTAAATTACTATTAATTATTAAGAAGAAAAAGTACAAAAGCTTGAACTATTTATATATGTATATTTTTAAGATGAAAATGTAAATATTATTTAAACAAAATAAAGAATTGAATTCAATTGAATAAAAGAGTGAGTCTGAAATTATTCAGGCTCAAGATCAAATGTTTTACTTTAAATAAATTAAAAACATTGCCACATTTGTTCCAAAAAATTTATCTATATTCTGCATGACAGGCTATACAGCTGTTTCGGGAAGAGCCACCAACCCTCATCAGTAAGCAAAAGCAGTAGATAGTTTTTTTTTTTTAATTTTATGATCCAATTTTTTGGTATTAATCGTTCAAATTCTCCAAAATATATATTGCTAAAATTTTTCATTATATTGTCAATAAAATAATGAACTCTAAAAACTTTTATTTATTTCTAAAATATGTGTCTGCATTTGTTTTGCATTTTAAAAAGTTTTATTTAAAATTAAAAAAATATAGCAATAAAAATTTACAAATATATCATAAGATATAAAATAACTATGTACTCGTATGTATCAAGGCAATAAATCAACCATTTATAGAATTTAACTATTTTTCGATGTATTAAAAAGCAACCATGAGAATAAATATTCTGGCAAACTTGTTGTCTATGCTTGTTCAGCTTTGCTTCGTGCAAATAAAAACTAATTTTTAAATGCATTTACAATAATACATAAAGCACATGTGTTGGATTGGATTTACTTAGACTAGGGATATGACTTTTTAAAATTTTTGCAAATACAAATATTGATATTACCTAGTAAAATAGCATAATAATCAAAACTATACATTAACTAAACTTTAAACTTTAAGAAAATTTTTTAAAACTTAAAAAAGGAGTTTTTAAAATTTTATCAAAAAAATTTCCATCTCTGGTCCCATTTCGTAATAGGTTAGCAACTTGGTAATAAAACAATACTTTATATCTGAGTACATATAGGTATAGGGACCCAAAAAAAAAATGATGGCTTTAAGCAATTTGTTAAAGTTGAAATAATGTTAATCACATTTCATGACCAAGAAATTTTCTGGCACAAAAGTAGTCTGGGCCATTTGTTATTTCTTGGTCAGTTTTTATTAGATTTTGAAGTTATATAGCTTTTTGGCAAGATAATTTAGTACTCATATACCAATTTGCCGAAAAAATTTAACTATAGAATGAAATTTTCGTAAAATCTAAAAAAAAAACTCATATTTTCCCCATATAAACACACTTGAAATTTTCAGTCACCTTGAGAAACCTCTAAATTTTTTTTGATTGACCCAAAACTTTATATATCTCAGTTCTATTGCTATTCGCATATGTCTAGGAGCTGAGACCGAGAGTTTGAACACTTTTTTTTATTAAGGGCCACCCTAATGGATACATGACTTATGTAAGCTCCTGTATATAAAAGAGCAGAAGAGTCCAAAGACCAAAATGCTATCAAATAATTTGTTAAAATTTAATTAACCAGAAAAACAAATGCAAAATTCATACACAAATAGAATGCACATACAAGCCATTACACTTACACATATGGAAATAGACAACAAAATATGGCCACTACCATTGAAGTTGGTGTTGCTGTTTGTTGCTCCTCTCTTCTATTTAGTATTGAATTTTAGTACTCAGAAAATAATATAAAGGCTTAGTGGTTATAAACTGTTTCTTTCGTGTTTCTTTATATTTGTAATTTTAAACACAAGCATATACAATAAACATACATATTGTTATTCTCGGTTATTCATATAAATTGATATGTCTGTAAGCCAACATATTGTTATACACTCACGCAAAGTATGACTGCGAATGAAATAGTTGTAGTGGTAGTGGTAATAAACGCTGTACTAGTTGCAATAGGAGTAGCAGTAGTCACAACACAACTAAAACTAATATAAACACACATAATTCATGTGTAAATTAAGTTTCAAAGTTTTTGGCTGCTGTTTGTTTTTGTTTTTCAACTCCATCGATGTGAAAAAATGTTGAGGCAAAAAAAATAATAATAATTGTTTGTTGCACACTATGGGAAAGAACATTCAAAACAAAAATTATAAAAAAAAACTGATTTTTCAATATTATGAATAACCGGCCTACAAAAAAAAAGCAGATAATAAGATGTGTGTGATAATGACAAGATGTGTGATAAGGCAGTTTAAGCAAAAGTTCAAAGATTGACCATTTTTTCATATCGAGGGTTTATATTCAAATAGTGCTATCTAACACTTTCTCGAAAAATGAGTTTTTATGGCAACGTATTCTGTAGTATACTCGTGAACAGAGGGTCAACTGTAAACCCAAATCGATGATTCACAAGTATACAAATAAATATGTACATTCATGGTGACGATTGATCTGGGTTTACAATGTATGTGTTTGTATGTTTGCATGTCAAAAGAATGTAGAACGCAAACGAGTATATTGTAAACAAAAGTTTAATGACATATTTTAAGTATCACCAATTTGTGTAACATTACACCAAATTGGGAATGATCGATTTACATTTTTTATTTTTAGTGACGATTTGACGAACTGACCTTTTGACGAAAGAGAACGTACTCAATGAGTGTACGTACATGAATGTGCATGAGTAATTTTAAGATTGAGTAAATTTTATTCAAACCTAGTATTAGTAAATTAATATATAAGTTTTTACAATTTTAAAATAAGGTCAGTCTTAATTGAAAATTAAAGAAGAACAAGTCGTTTCAATAACCAAACCAAATAATAATAATTTGTCATCTTTAGTTTTAATTAAAAAAAATATTTCCAATGCTTTTTTTTCATCTAACACACACGTTCTTTTGTTAGTAAAAAATTGCTATTTACATTAAAAATATTTGTGTGTATACTAAAAAAATGAAAGTAATTTTTTATAAAATATATACATATATGTTGCAATTTCTGATCAACCAACAATCAGCGTATTGCAATTGATTATACATATTTCATCTAAAGATGAGGATTATCTTATAACAGGTTTGTTCTTCAAAACTCGTCACAGTTATAATTGCAGCTAAAAATTTATTCTGCATTCCGAGATTGAATATCTTAACCATAATGTAGTCCTGTTGTAGAAGAACTAAATGCTTTATCTCTGTCCACATTTGCTTTTGGTCGCCCGCATTATTTATTTGTTCATTAATATAATTATTTTTCGCAAGTTCAATTTTCATTTTGTAATAGTTTCTAATTGATTTGTAGTTTTCCCATGCTTCATTCGAATTTTATAATTTTGCTATTTGATACTTGAAGATTTTTTCACGTTTTTAAAGTCTTAATTCTTGATTATACCATTTATTAACATTACTTTGTTCTTTAATTGTTCTTTTTATACTAAATTTGTTTATTGTTTGCTCAAAGCATTTATCATTTTCGTTTAAGCTTTCATTGTCCTCATATTTTAATATTGCATTTATTTCTCTATTAAACACTTCTTTACGATATTTAAATTCTTTTATTTGCTTGTCACACGCCTTTAATTTCTAATTATAATTTCAATTATTTCGTGATCTGATATTTTATTTTATTTTTACTGTTTTCCACAGATACTTTAACACTATCTGTAATAACATAGTCAATTATTTTTCTAGTGTTTTTTGTTTTTCTTGTAAATTTATTTACAATCTGTTTAATAGCCTTATCATTTAAACATCTTTTAAGTTGCTTTTTGTAAACATTATCCTTTGACCAGTCTATGTTGAGGTCTCCAGTTATTATAAAATCACAATTTTTTCATTTGTATCTTCGATGGTTTCTTCGAAAATATCACAAAAATCCGCTGCTTGATCACTTGGTGATCTATATACTGCTGCAACAATTATAATTATATTTTTATATTTGGTTCTACAAATTGTGATCCAATATTTCGAACTTTTTTTCAAACTTTTTACCACGTTTTATGCTTTTTTTAAATAAACAATTACACCTCCTGTTCGTGTGGAGTCGGATAATGCTATTATTTGATTATAGTTTTGTAGCTAATGTGTCTCTGAGAGTATAATAAAGTCCGGGTTCTCTGTTGCTGCTGAAATTTCCGCCTGATACCTGGTTATAACCTTTCATTGATACATGGTTATAACCTTTACATTTAAAACATTGTAACAGATCTGTTCCATCAAAAACTCTACATCTATCCCAGCCTAAGTTCACCCTTTGTGCTTCGCTCAAATTAATATATGTTTAACCATCAGTTGTTAATTTTACTTATATATTGTTCTATTATTTCTTTTATGTTTGTAGGTTTTTATTATTTTCATCTCACTATCCCTTAAGATCGCGTTTTCATTATTTAATTTTACAATTATATCTGCTTCTGAATATTCAAAAGTAATGTCAGTTATTACAACATTTAACGCTATTGGATTGGGGACTGTGATTCCATATTTTTCGCTTATATCACTTTGTATAGCAGTTTTTATTTTTTCACGTTCCTCATCATTTTCACTCTTTATCACTACGGTTCCATTTCTTCTATTTTAAACGTTTGTTATTTTCAAATTAATCGGATCCACTTTTTTATTCAGTTCTTGTTTGGTTTTTTCAACACGCTGTTTTTCTTTTGGTTTAACAATTATTGGGACTATATTTATGTCTGGCTGTACTGATGTTTTTTTTTTACTTGTTCCGCGTATGATGTATTTGTTTCTTTGACACTTGTTTCTTTTATTAGTTTCTTAATTTCATCACACATTTTACCGTTCTTTTCTTCAATTACACCGCACATTTCTTTGTTTTTGTTACCGAATTCATCTACATGGCCATATATTTATACCCTATACCACTATGTGGTTTGGGTATAATGACTTTGTGCTGCTGTTTGTAACTACCAAAAATACTTGACCTAGACCCATCTTTTATTATACCGATCGACTTAGAATCAATTTCTGAGTAGATTTAACGAGGTCCGTCCGTCTGTGTGTCCATGTAAACCTTGTAATCAAACTGCAGCTCGCAAATATAAATATGTTTTGATGAAATTAGGTATATAAGCTTTTGTCAGTCATAGAACGAACGCTGTTGAGATTGGTGAAATTCGGTCCATGTTCAGACCTAGTCCCCATACAAATAACCCCTATGAAATCGACATAAATTGTCATAAGGTCCAAATTATCATATAGATCTCAGTCAAATTGGGTTTGCATGTGTTTATTATATCCATTAATTAGTAGTCCAAAAATAATCCCCATAGGATAATTCTTAGTCATAGGCCCCATATACAGCTGCTTCCCGGTCTTCACTTAAATCTATTAAAAAAACAAAAATATTGCACAGATTTTTCTCAAATTTGGTTTGTATATATTTTTTCAAAAATACAAGTGACTACCAAATGTGGTCGGGTTATTTTTCGACCTAGTCCCCATATAAATATAGCATCCGACATTAACTTTTTCATATCTGCAGCCAAAAAAAAATTAATAAAAATTACACTCAAATTTGGTTTATGCTTATTTTCTATATCCAACTAGTTGGACCTAAGAGATAGGGTCTCTAAACGCATGGTAAGGGGTATCGATCTAGACCGACTATAATTTTCTTACTTGTTTCTAAAATGTTTTTTTACCCACATATGTATGAAATGTGTTAATATATAAGAAAGATTCAAAAAATAAAAACCCTTATTTCCATATCAAAAACAGAATCATTGCACTAATGTTAAGAAGATTTACTTTGCAAAAATTAACAAATTTGAGAGCAAAAATTATAAATTTTTCTGTAGTAATAGCAAGACTATTAGATAATATTACTAACGTTTTTTTAAGTGGAAATATTCTTTGAGTGTAAACAAATATCCAAATTTGACAGCAAAAAATTTTTAATTTTTCAGTTGTAATAGCAAAATTTCCAGTTGATTTTACTTTTTTTTTTGAGTGTATAAATTTTTTTGAGTGTAAACCTTTAAAAGAATTCCATTATTAAAAAAATGGTTGTAATTATTATTAAAATCCATATATGACATTTTTTAATAAATAAAAAAACCCATATTTCACGCTAAAAGTTAAAAAAAAAAATTAAAAGTTCAACTTTGACCTAGAATTTCTTAAAGTCAATTTTAATGAAATTAAAATAGACTCAAGTTCAACTAAATATCTACCCACTAGAAAAAGAATTACTAAAATATTTAGATCGGTTCAAAAGTTACAGAATTTTGGCCAATGAAAAAAATGTTCAGCCACTGTGCGGCCTACAAAAAAAAGTTGAAAACAAAAAGGAGCGTCATAATGACGCTCAAATAGTGCTATCTAAAATTTTTCCGAAAATGAGTTTTTATAGCAACGTATTCTCTGACTAATTTCTCATCTTTAATTTTAATTTAAAAAAATATTTCCAATGTTTTTTTTTTCATCTAACACTCACGTCCGTCAATCAACGTATTGCAATCGATTATATTTCATCTAAAGATGAGGACGATCATATAATAGGTTTGTTCTTCAAAACTCGTCACAGTTATAATTGCAACTACATTCCGAAAATGAATAATTAACCATAATGTAGTCTCTAGCCGTAGAAGAAACCGAGTCCGTTTTTCTGCTTTAAAAAACCTACTAGAAAATAAGAAAAAGCGTGTGAAAGGGCTGCAATATTTGGGGTTTTCGACAACCGATAAAGTTATAAAACAAAATGTAACAAGAAAAAAAAGAGAAATTTGATTCGCATGTTTATCGAAAACTTGCATAGTACAGTAAATACAGTAAAGCACTGTCAAAAATTAGACGGCGGCACTAGAAAAGCTATATTTGAAACGTTTTGGAGTACTTCCTGGGGAAAGTAAGCAAGTTTTTGTAAAGACCCATATAGCACAGATTCCTACAAAAAGATATTCTGTGGAAAATTTTTTAGCTTCATGTATAAATAACCCCGAATTGTTTCAAGTATGTAGAACTATGTTCCTTTCCACTCTTGCTATAATAGAAATATGAAGATATTGGCTGATCAATAAAACGCAACTTACATCGTTTCACTACAAAAACAAGTGGCTTCAACGTGATTTCAATAAAGCTGGCTGTTCAACATACCTAAAGCAATATTTCGAAAAACTAAACAAAATAGAAAGTCATTATTGCTACAAAGACAGTGGTAAGACATACAGTGCAATAATATTCAAAAATAAAGCCGATATATGTAATGACTATAAATTTAAATGTTTCGAGAATAAGGTTCGTGCGGTATCAGCTTTTACGTTTTATAATTTTTTTGAAGAACAGAATATGGCTCTATATAAGACCCGCAAAGATGAATGTGATATACGTGTCGGAGTCAGAGCTAAACAAGTTTGATTACATGAATATAATGTACATATTTTGAAAAAAGACAAAATTGTAGCTCAAGAACGAAGATGGCATGTTTTTACCATGGATGCATAAGCAGTAAAACTTTGTACCGTTCTTTACTATAAACAGCGCCTTCAAGTACACAACTTTACAATTTACAATCTCGCAACACATCAATGTACAAATTACTGGTGGAACGAAACTAATGGGGATCTGCTCACATCGATGTTCATTTCGTGTATAATACATCATTTATAGATACATTGTTTGTCAGATACATTACCAATCATAATATATTCCGATGGTTGTGGCTATCAGAATCATAGCCATTATTATCAAATGCACTCTCTGTTTTTTTCTGTAGAAAATAAAAAAATTATTGAGCAGAAGTACTTACAGAAGCGGCACGCTCAATTGGAGTGCGACAATTTTCATTACAGCTCATTTTTCTTTTTGTTCGAATAGTGCTATCTGCTTTTTCCACTGTTACAATCGATGAATATCAGGAATTAATAAAAAAAAATTAACATATGTAGGATTTAGACGTCGTTTTTAAATAACATTGTAAAATAAACTTAAAGTTATTACTCTTAGCGTTATCGAAAAAAACAGTTTTTTCGCTTTGCAGATAGCACTTTTTATATAAACCCTCGATATTGTTTTATAAATCCGATTAGGCATAGAATTGATTAAGTGTTCTAGTGTTTCTAGTTTAACATCTCTCCAAGCATTTAATATTGCCACTTTCAGCTCTCCCACCGAATTGTACTAACGGTTTGCGACATAGGCTTGCCACATCAAGTCCCCACATATATTTTCCATGACATTCAAATCTGGTGAACGTGCTGCCCATTCCGTTACTGGGATTCAATGTTCCTCAAACAAGGTTTTAGTTGATCGACTGAATGAAACCATTTCGCATTTTACAGAGAGATACGCGAACAAGTAATTTGAAAGTTACTTCAGGCTATCCATTCTTGTCGAAAGAAACGCTAAAGATAGGACCCTACTAGATAAATACATGGGTTCACTTCTCAATACTAGCCAATAGCCTCTTAAGCCAACTGGACCATCGAGATAAAAATTTTTTATCAGAAAACACAATCTTTGAAACAAATAATTTTAAAGTTTTTTTTAATAACCAAGTAAGAAAATTATAGTCGGTCTAGACCGACTATACGATACTCTATACCAAGCGTTTAAGGATCCTGTATTTCTGGTCCAACTATTTAGATATAGAAAATAAACATAAGCCAAGTTTGAGTGGCAAGTTGTTTTTTGCCTTCGGATATGAAAAAGTTCATATATTTATATGGGGCTTAGGTCGAAAAATTGACCGATCCTGATCATATTTGGTAAAGTAACTTATTTTTTTCAAAAACATATTGAAACCAAATTTGGGAAAAATCTGTGCAATATTTTTGTTTTTTGATGGATTTATGAGAGGATCGGGAATAAGGTTCATATGGGGGCTATAACATAGAATTGTCCTATAGGATTTATTTTTGGACTACTGATAAATGGATATAATGAACATAAAGAAACCCAATTTGACCGAGATCAATATGATAATTATGATATTATGGCAACTTTAGTTGATCTCATAGGTATCATTTGTATGGGGACTAGGTCTGAACATGAACCGATTTTCATCAATTTTAATTGCGTTCGTGCTAGGGGTGATAGAAGTTCACATGCCAAATTTAAAATTAAATAGACTCAGAAAGTGATTCTGAGTCGATCGGTATAATAAATGATGGGTCTAGGTCAAATATTTTTGGTAGTTACAAACATAAACACAAAGTCATTATACCCTGACCACATAGTGGTATAGGGTATAAAAATTTGCGAAACTGTCACCTGATGCCAGTTAGCCAATTTGCATATTTGAAGAATTTCTCGCACAGAAAGAAATTTCGGTCGAACAGAGATTTTTTTTCCATAATTTTAGAAATGATTCAAATAATTTTGCAATACACAAAGAGAACGACCCAATTTTATAGCAATTTTTCGAGTCCATGATTGCTGGTCGAAATATGTGTCAATCTTAGCATTTGCTTAAATTGGAAAAAGACCTTATCCCTATGACGTACACTTTATATATCAAACTAGAGACCAAATGAGCTTTAGTAATCTTTCATTTTTAAGCTCCAAATGAATCTATAATATTAATATGCTAGGCGATTTCTTGTGACTGATGTTTTGTTCTACCGTTTTATCCCGATTTTGACCAAACGTATATTATTTGAAAGGTATTTCTTTTTAGCCGATTTGCAGATTTCCAGATTTTTTAATTTTTTCCTTTATTTTGAGTAAATTGCATTTAAAGTTGCTACTAACACATACACAAAATTATACAATGCTATGTGTGTGTTTATTAAATTTGTTAATGTGTTTTAATAAATATGAGTTTGTTTTTTGTGTTGATTTGTGAATTGGCTATAATTGATTAGCATACTAATTAATGAAAAAAAAATTTTTTCTAGAATTTGCGCTCGAACTTCGGGGGCTGGAATCTGCTAGTAATACATAAATGATATAAACATATTCCTACCCCATAGTTGTGACTTAAATTTTTTTTTATTAAGAATACGGAAGAATGCATGTTTGTATATAAAGTTGGGGCATCGAAAAAAAAGAAAGAATAATCAAATTTATAGCGTGCATTTTATTGCTTTATTATCAATAGCAAGGAATTAATAGTTATTTATGTAAGCAAAAACCAAAAGATACAGCTCTTCCTGTAGCAGCAATATGCCGTCACTATTTAATAATTGCTACCACAATTTTTTGTTTTGTTCGTACGTAACTATTATGTTTTCAATATATGTATTTTTTTTTTTGTTTTGTTTGCAAGCACTTCAAGCACTTTTGGTTATAATAAGTTTTTAAATTTATATTGTTTGTTGCATAGTTTTAGGTGCTCATAACCGTGTTTTTATTATTTTGGATTCCCCAAATATCGTCTTCAAGAGCTGACTTTTTTTTAAATGTTGTTTGCTACGTTGTTGTTTGTGTTGTTGTTAATGCTAGACACATCTGTTGTATATGCTGCTTATTGACCTTAAAAATTGTTACTGCTGTTGGTGTTCGTTGCTACTAAGGTGACTTACAAACATGTACTATACACTTATGTATATCAGTGGCAACCCTCAACATGTGCGGTTAACATAAATTTGTTACATTTTATGCTTAAGTTTTGTAAGTTCCCTTTACTTTGTAGGTGTTCATGGTCGGGTCAGGTCGGTGGCATGCATGTTGCAAGTTGTGTGTTTTGTAAACTTTACCTACAAAACAAGTTATTTTGCTCTTACCATAAACTCTGTGAAAATACGTATGTTGCTTTTATTTTATATTCACATGTGCTGCAAAATAGTGCGTTGGCAATTTGTTAAGATGTTGTTTATTCTTCTGGAATTTGAATATGGAAATTTATATTAAAGTTCGTTTTAAGAACATCTTTTAGTAAAATTAATAAGAATTTTTTTAAGTTCACATTCCCGTATGTATATGGGACTTCAATAAATATCGTCAAGAGCTGAATTTTTGAGCTAGTCTTCATATAAAAATTACTTTCTATTAGATCTTTAACACATATCTCGAATGTCCATTAATAATTTGCGAACGGACCATTTCTAAAACTGAGACACTTTACCAAAACTCTTGGCCCTAGTAAATCATTCTTTTTAACATTTCTTGTGTATGATCCATGCCGGATTCAACCGTATGAGAGGTTGTAAAAACAGGCTTTGATAAACCGGCTATTTTGCAAATTTGCAAAATCTTTTTTTTTGGCAAATATCAAAGGTTATATCTCAGAAAGTGGAATTTTAAAATTCCTAAAAAATTTTCTTGCATATTCTGGGGTGAGAGAAATTCCAAGTCAGGGTGAAAGTACTATTCTAGTTTAGCTACAACTCAAGAACCATTGATGATTTCACATTTAATTCTTCAGAAAAGGCTCAAATAAATAATTTATAATTTTTAGGGTATAACCCTTCACCACTGTGTGATTAGGTATAATTACTTTGTGCTGATGTCTACCATCAATTTAGCGATGTCCGTCCTTCCGTCTGAAAATCGGTTCACGTTCAGACCTATTCCCTATACAAATGACTCCTATGAGATCGACTTAACTTGCCACAATATCAAAATTATCATGCAGATCTCTGTAAAATTGGGCTTGTGTATGTTTATTACATCCATTTATCAGTAGTCCAGAAATAAACTTTATAGGACAATTCTTAGTCATAGCCCCCATATGAAGCTAAATCCTATATAAAATCTATCAAAAAACAAGTAAGAGTGTTAAATTCGGCTGTGCCGAATCTTTGATACCCTCCACCTCGGTTTGAGTATTGATAATAAATGTAAACAAAATATTGGAAAAAGTAAACAATTTGTTAAACTTAATACCAAATTATTCCAGAAAAGTCTTTGGGTTGGTTTTCGTCTTTTCTATTATTTCGGATTTATTTCGGTGTTTGCTTCTTGGTCATCGTAGTTGCTGATCGGCATGCATTTAGGTTATATACCTATATGCATGCGTTTCCGGTTATATGACATACCTTCTCGTTTAATTTAGTTTTTGCTAATTAAATAGCTCGCCCTAACCTCCATTGCAAAGGTAATGGTTGTGTAGAGTGGCTATATGCATTAAATCGTGCTAATTGGAGATGGCTGTATAGCTTCTTTTAACTGGCCAAATATTTCTTCATTGTGGCCATATAGGTCGGATGGAGTAACAAAATAATAACCAAAAAAAAAAGCTCTCTCAACTTTTTTTAAAATATTGCCATATTTTGAAAACATAGAGAATAAATTTATAATAATAAATAATCAAATTAGGGATGAAAAACGCAAAAAACGAAAAGTCCCAAACATTTTAAATAAAATAATTTAATGTTATCTTTATTTTCTGAAAAACTTAAAATTTTCATCCAAAAAAAATTGTGAAAATTTATATATAAAAAATAACATTCTCATAAAATTACGTTTACTTATGTAACAATTTTTATGTTAGCAATTCTTAAATATCATTTGAGGTTTTCTTAAATTCATTGTTTTTAAATTAATATCGACAAATCTGTTTTTCTATTTATTTAAATTGTAAAGAAGTGGCATCTCTGTCAAAATAAGCGAAAAACACAAAGAATAGAAAAAAACAAATTACTTCGTGTTTGACAGGATGATTTTATGTTTATGTTTAATATCTTTATTTTTTTACTAATATTTCTGTTTATTTATTTGAAAATGAAACAATGAATTTAATTTTTTTATTTATATAAAAAAGTTTTTTAATTAAAGCAAAATATTATCACTATTTCATGATTTTTATTTATGTATGACGACATTTCAACCTAAAAATTTAAGTTTTTATCGATTGAATAAACAACACAAAAATGGTTCTCTTTGATAACAACAACAGCTGACTTTAACAATAGCGAATATCGTTTAAAAATTTTACTGATAATTTTGCAATTTTCTTTTTTTTTTACGATTCGACTATCGTTAAAAGAAGTTACTGAATCGCGGTACTGAAAAGTTATTAATATCTCCTGAATGGCAATATTTTTTTTTAAATGTAAACATTTTTAAATGTAAACATATTTCTAAATTTAAAATTATTATTTCCGACGTTTTGATATGATTTTCTGAAATTCAATTAATATTTTCTAATTTATAATTGGAAATTTTATTTTCAGTTTTTATTATAATTGATATTTTCTTAAACTTGAATGGAAAATTTAAAAAGTGAAATTTTGTATTTATGTGAATAATAATGCTTCATTAATTATAAACAATTTTTAAAAATTAGATGTAATCGCAATCAGATATTTTATAGGTAAAGAGAATAATAATTCTATATAACTATGTAGAACTGTTTTGTAAGCAAAAAACTCATTGACTAACTCGGTAACTCTATTTTGTAAAGACAACAAAAAGTTAATATGCCAAACTTATGTTCATATTTGTAAAAGAATAATGAAAAAACGTATGAAATAAAAGACCAGCCCGTGTATACTCTTAACATTGTTCTGTATGATATCTAGTTGAAAATATTAACATTCATGTTAAAATAGAAATAACTATTGCAAAGCTAATTAGAACAAACAAAAATTATGGCGCCATCTACTGTGGCATAGTCACGCTGAGCAAAATGAAGTGATACTCTGTTAATGCAAAAGAAATGTATTTTCCCCACAACAAAATACTGCAAAATTTTATGTAAATAAAATAACCGATTTATTTCTAACATGCAGTTACTATGAATATATATATACATACATACATATATATAATATATGTATATTTTTTGTATTATTTAATATGTGTATGTATGTATATTTAAATATTACACACAAAAAATACAACATCAAACGTTATTTTTGTGTTTTTCTCTTTAAATAAATTAATACATAAATTTTTTTGCTAAATTTACATTTGGGCAATTCACAACAGGTGTTGTATATTGTATGTTGTATTGAAATACACAATACAATCATTTGTTGTGAACACTCAGTTGTATTTTCATATTGTAAAATGCTTTCTTTAGTAATTTTCGATCCAACGAGGAGAGATCGCTTCGTCGCTTCTGCTATTTTGTATAAGAGAAAACACTTGTCAGTGTTTGCTTTTTGGTCGTGAGATATACCCTGGAGTTTTAGTTACGTACCTCTTGCATTTTAATTTATAATGAAAAAAAAAATGTTAAATGTTTTGGTTGGTACTGAAAGAGAAAATACACACTAAAAAATATAAACATTAATTTTTATATAAATAAACTTATCGATGTATTTGCGTTATTTGCATTATTTGCCATATTTTATTTTATATTTATTTATGCTGATAAAATTCTATGAATTTGTTTTTTCTTTTTCATAAAAACTGGCATTCACTTGGAACTGATATGTTATGATACAATATCGTGGATCGTGTATCAGATTTTTCAGTGAAAATTACCAACAACAATTTTACACTATTGTAAAGTGATACACGATACAACAGATACAACGATACATTACCCATTGTGAATTGCCCAATTGTTTTTTTTATTAACAACTAGGTATTTTAGCATTATTTGCTTTAGATGTTGGTGAATTTTTACTCCCTGGAGTGGAGGGTATAACAAAAGTATTGCACAGATTTTTCCCAAACTTGGTTTGTTTTTTTTTTTTTGCAAATAAAAAAATATGTGAACTTACCGGTTCATTTTTCGACCAAATCCCCATATGAATATCGCATCCGATATGAATTTTTTCATATCCGAAGGCAAAAAAAACTTGCCGCTACAACTTGGTTTATGTATATTTTCTATATCTATATAGTTGGACCAAAGAGATGTGGTCTTTAAACGCATGGCATATGGTATCGTATAGTTGGTCTAGGCCAAATATAATTTTCTTATTTCTTATTAATATATGCAATAGGGTAGCCCTTAATAAAAAAAAAATGTTCAAACTCTCGGTCGCATCCCCTTAAAATATGCGAATAGCAAAACAACAGAGAAATATGAAGTTTTGGGCCAATCAAAAAACATTTAGAGGTGGCTCAACGCGATTGAAAACTTCAAGTGGGTTTATATGGGACAAATATGACTTTTTTTCATATTTTACGAAAATTTCATTCTATAGTTTATTTTTCCGACAAATTGTTATATAACTCGGGATCAGTATTAAATTATTTCTTCGAAAAGCTATAAAACTTCATAATCGAATAAAAACTAGCCTGATATTTGATGGCATTTTTTTCAACTTTGAGAAATTGATTAAAGCCATAACTTTTTTTTGGTCTCTATACATATAAGTACTCAGATATTAAGCATTGTTTTATTACCACGTTGTTAACCTATTGCGCATTGAGACCGAAAATGGAAAATTTTTTTGATAAAATTTTGAAAACTCCTTTTTCAAGTTTAAAAAAGTTTTCTTAACAAAATTTTAAAAAATGGATCTGGCACTTTAAGCAATAACCAGATAATTGCACCAAAGATATATCAAAAATTAATCGAATTATTTTTCGTAAATTCTAAATAGTGGTTTCATCGAGTTTAATAGAAAAACTCGTTTTCGATAATTTTTATTTAAAAATATCTTAAAATCCAAAGCTGGCCCTGGCAAATAATGAGTTAACGTTGTTCGATTTATTCCAAATTTTTAGCATGGTAGACCTGCGCATTTGGATATTATATTTGAAGCGTCCCATCGAAAAATTCTACAGCACTTATAAAATATTAGAATTTTTAATAATTTGTCTTTTATGTGTTTGGGGTTATATGTGACCCAAAAGGAATAATGGGGTCATATTACTTTTTTCCGAAACCCTAGGCTATTAAGATAAAATATAGCATTCAAAAGTAGAGAATTGATTAATTTTTAATATAAAGTGTTTAGAAAGAGTACATTTACAGAATATTTTACAAAAATCCCATTTTTCTCGAAATCCGCAAAAATAAAATCCTGGTCAAAAAAATTTTGGCATAGGGATTTACCCAAAAATTCACACAGTTAATCTGTAACATGTGCTTCGATTTTGAAGTTTTATGCCTTTTTTAAAGGAAATTTAATATAGATCCCGAGTTATGTAACAACTTGTCGGAAAAATTAAACTGTAGAACGAAATTTTCGTAAAATCTATAAAAAGTCATATTTTCCCCATATAAACACACTTGAAATTTTCAATCGATTTCAGGCGCGACTTTTCTTTATCTGATTGTCCCCAAACTTCACATTTATTAGTTTTATATGGAAAGGTAACAAACTGGACCCCGCCTATCCCCAAAATCACATTTTCATTTTTTAAGGACCACTCTAATACATTAGGGCAGGTCGATTTGTAAGGAGGCAAAAAAATCGACAAATGACAAGGAAAATCATATTCTAGTGATCAAAATAAGAAACTTTGCCCAAGGAACAATACCTCTAAAACAAATTCTGATGTCCCGACTTTTGACCTGTCAATGAATTGTTTTTTCATACTCATACTCACAATAAGGTTGATTTATAAGTATAAGTAGCAATATATATGAATCCGGTATCACATTGTACTCATACCATATATTCCCCATATAAACACACCTGAAATTTTCAAGCTCGTTGAGCCACTTCTAAATGTTGCTTGATTGGTCCAAAACTGTGTATTTCTTTGTTTTTTCGCTATTCTCATATTTCTATTGGGTGCGACCGAGAGTTTGAACACATTTTTTTCCTCCTAATATCCTTGTAAAAAATCAAGTTGGACTTATTTTATCGAACGAAATCTTCAGAAAAAAAGTGTAATTTTTTTCCCTTATGCAGTAAAGCCGCTTGCTAGCTAAGCACTTCCATGAAAAGCTATTCAAACAATCATTAAGCCAAAGAAAACAAGTAAGAAAATTATAGTCGGTCTAGACCGACTATACGATACCCTATACCATGCGTTTAGAAACCCTATCTCTTAGGCCCAACTAACTGGACATAGAAAATAAGCAAAAACCAAATTTGAGTGGAATTTTTATTAATTTTTTTGGCTGCAGATATGAAAAAGTTCATATCGGATGCTATATCTATATGGGGACTAGGTCCAAAAATGGACCGATCCTGATCATGTTTGGCAAAGTCTCTTGTATTTTGCAAAAATATATACAAACAAAATTTGAGAAGAATCAGTGCAATATTTTTGTTTTTTAATAGATTTAAGTGAAAATCGGTAAGCAGCTCTATATGGGGCCAAAGGGATCATTTTTGGACTACTCATTAATGGATGTAATGAACGCATATAAACCCAATTTGAGTAAGATCTATATGACAATTTGGATCTTATGACAATTTATGTCGATTTCATAGGGGTAATTTGTATGGGGGCTAGGTCTGAACATGGACCGATTCTCACCAATTTCAATAGCGTTCATCCCATGACTGATAAAAGCTTATATACCAAATTTCATCAAAAGATATTCATATTTGCGACCTGCAGTTTGATTACAAGGTTTACATGGACACACAGACGGACGGACGGACGGACGGACGGACATTGTTAAATCAACTCAGAAAGTGATTCTGATTCGATCGGTATAATTAAAGATGGGTCTAGGTCAAATATTTTTGGTTGTTACAAACAGCAGCACAAAGTCATTATACCCAAACCACATAGTGGTATAGGGTATAAAAATATAAAAGGCCTGAGAACGATAAACCCTTTGGAGGTTTTACTACACTGGTCTAGTACATTCACCATGATTTGAAATTTCTCACCCCCTGACAATGATCCCAAAAATTGTCCACAGTGTAACCGGTTCCATCATTTGGTCTAATCCCAAGAGCGAGCTTTTATTGGTTCTTTAGTTATAATTAAAAATTCAAAGACTATTTTAAATTTTAAAAATAGTTGGTATAATAGTCACACACACACTGAACTTAATAGATATATTTTTGATATTCTGGGTCTGACGACCATTGTAGTCAGCTTGTAGGGGTAACTTGTATGAGAGCAAGGTCTGAGTTTGCACTGATTTTCACAAATTTCATCGTATATCATATAAAAATATACTATTTATATTCATATATTTAATGGACACATAGACGGACGGATAGACAGACAGAGATACAGACGGTCGGACATCGCTAAATTGCCTCAGAAAGTGATTCTGAGTTGATAGGTATAATCAAAGGTAGTTCCAGGCCAAATATCTTTTACAATAAAAATTCACTCATTACATATATTTTTCTAAAAATATTTTTTAATATTTTGACATTTCGCAAAAAAAATTTTTGCTGCATATCAATATTATTCAAATAAGATCTAGAATACTTCATTAAATTTTTTATATATGTATAACTCACTTCTGGTGCAATATCGACGTAATTGTAATTATCCTAAACTTTGAAAGATCACGTTCAAAGTTTTTTAGCTTATTCAAAATACAATTAGGCCCTAAAATAAAACTACAGAATTGACTTAGGAGTCTTTAAGTCAATTTCTGTTGGCATATTTTAAGCTTCGAATGCCAGATTCAGTTTTTGTACTTCCGATAAAATTGAGTCGAGTACATTATACAAATATAGTTTTTGGAATCATTGTGCATATTTTTTAATATCGTCCTCTCAAACGATTTTTCAATAAATTTAGTTTTAATCTCAGGCCTCATATCCAGAATTGGTTAAATTGCTCCATCTATAGAAAAGCATCTGGTTGGTGCTACCATCGAACTTTTTCTTGGAATATTGGAATCTTTGTTAATCAACTTATATATCTTTTTGTATAATTTTTATCTTACTGATGGATAAGAGAGCCCATTTTGAGTCTTTTTGACCAAAAACACAAATTTGGAAATAATTTGTTAAAATATGTCCGATTTTGTTTAACATGAACTGTTGTATTTGAAAGACGCTAAAATCGCAAAAAAGATTTAACGCCAATTTAGAAACTAATATTAAGAAATCAAATTTTAATCAAATTAAAATTAAAAAATTATATAAACCAATAAATATTAAATATGGACTAAAGATAAAAAATGTCTATTTTAATAATTATAAAATTCCATCAACTGTTTCTATTAAAAATATTAAAAAAAAATTTAATTTTGTATATAAAGAATGTGGAAGAAAATGACGCGTGTTTATCTTAAAAATAAAACACACAGATTCCAGCCCTTGGAATTCGAGTGCAAATTCTAGGAAATTTAATTTTTTCATTTTCCTAAGGTATGCCAATCAATTTTAGTCAATTTACAATTCAACTCGTTTTAAATATCGGTTATTGCCGTTATTGGTTTATGTAGAATCATTGGTTTATGTCCAAAATTATTTTCTAATTCAGCATAATTATTATTGTGAATGAAGAAAAGAAACTCACAAACACATTAACAAATGTAATAAACACAAATATATAATAATAATAATAAATTCCCGTCGTTCCTATAAGGAGCATAGGGCCATAACATATCTGTTCCATTCAATTCAACGCCATTTTCTTCTAAGAATTTCATTACTAATGGGGGTTTGATTTGTTTCTCTCCATAGCCTTTCGTTCGAAATTGTTTGAGGCCAAAATATTCTTAGAACTCTTCGTAGACACCGATTTATAAACACTTGCAATGAGTTTATATCACGAACTGCTGCGTTCCAAGACTCGCATCCATAAAGAAGCACGGATTTAATGCAAGAATTGAAAATGTTAATTTTTGTTCTTTTTGACATGTGAGGAGATCGCCAAATGGGATTTAACCCTACGATTCATAACCGGGTACCCGTGTACCTTTTTTGACTTTAAAGTGCTGCTGTGCCTATAATTTTTGAGATATGGACATAAAACTCCGAATCATGAGAGATTTTGGCTAAACTAAGATTTACCCTAATGCAATTCCTATGTAAATGCCTGACATGTAAATGAAAAAACGTTTTTTTGTGTTGTTTTTATTGGAAATAAATGTCTTTTTTATTTATTTTATCATATTTTATATATATTATATTATAATTCATCCGAATCACTATCGTTGTTATTGTGGCAATTGTAGCATTTAGTGCTACATATGCTGCAATTTTTTCTAGTTTTTCTTCTGCGCTTATTTGGAAGAAGGTTGCACATGTAGCACACGCCCGTATGTACTTTTCTGCCCCTTTGTCGTGCTGACGGAGATGTTGACGGACCTGCAGCACAAAGCACACTCTCCAACGGCCTTCCGATGATGCTTTCAATTGCATTTTTTGTTGAAAATTGGCGCACGCTTTGCACATTTGAAATTCTATTTTCTATAACAGGAATGCACAGGTTTTCTGCCAGTTGACGCAGGAAATTCTTCCTGCGCGTCGTGGTGTATCGTGCAGTTGGATTATTTCCATAATATATGATGTGTGATGCAAATGCGCTCACATCAATGATGTTATAGAAAAATGCCATCGGCCATCTTCTTGTTTGTCGCTGGGTCGTGTATTCTTGGAGCGTTTGGTCCATTACGTCCACCCCACCTTTTGTTTGGTTATAAAAATTTATAATTTCTGGTTTCCCATTCTCGTCAATTTGTGCATCATCATGCATACTAGAAAGAAGGATGACCGAGTTGGACTTCCGCTGCTTATATGAGAGCAGTGTTACGTTGTCGTAGAAGCCAAATAAACTTGAACCAACGTCTTTTTTTTTGTCTTCTTTCATCTCCGCAGGGATGTAAGCTTTGTTGCGGCGGAGTGTACCCACAATGCTGAGCTTTTCTACTTTTAGTTGACTAGCCAACGGCAGCGTCGTAAAAAAATTATCCATTGTTATATTTCGTCCGCTACCGTAGTATGGCCCAACTAAATCTCTCACCACTCTTTCGCCAACACCAACTTCACGACCAGTTTCTTGTTTGCCAGTATATATTTGGCCATGAAGTGGATATGAGTTTTTGGCATCGCAAATCCACCATACTTTTATGCCATATTTTGCTGGCTTCGAGGGTATATATTGGGTGAATTTAGTTCTACCACGGTATGGATATAATTGTTCATCAATGGTCAAATATTCTGATGGCACATAATATCTGGCAAGATTTGCATTGAGCATTATCCAAATATCGCGAATTGGCGCCGCTTTGTCTTGACGCTGCCGCTCTACCCGTGTTCTGGGGTCGTCAAACCGCATAAAACGCAGCAAATCGAAAAACCTGTTTATTTCCATGGTGGCGCGGAATATTGGGTGAGCCTGTGACGTCCACAAATCTCTTGCGTTTTCGTCATTAGAATGATTTGTGCCAGCCATCAAAATCATTCTGCCTACTTGTGTCGCTTTAGGTACTTATATACGAACAGAAACCAGTTTTTTTTCCAAATATCAAATTTGTACAGTTGAGAACGCAAAATATAATCAACAACAAAAATATTTACAGGAAAATATTATTTTATTTCAATAAACTCAAAACAACCTACTTCGGGTACCCAGGTACCTTGGTTATGAAATTAAAGGAGTTTTGCTGGTTATGAATCGTACGGTTAAGAGACCAAATGATCGCTTACCAAGATTAATGCGACGCTGTATATCATTACTGGAACCACCCGTTGTTGTTAATAAACTACCCAGGTAGGTGAATTTGGAAACATCTTCTAAGACTATATCATTTATTGAAAACGTTCTGTTGTTTAAAGAGTTGATGCGCATTACCCTGGACTTTGCTATGTTTATTTTCATACCGGCTTTATCTGCTTCTTTCTGTACTGCTGTGATCTTTGCCGCCATGTCGTTGTAGTTATGTGAAAGCAGACAAATGTCATCAGCATAGTCGAGATCCTCAAGCCTTCTATGAAATCCCCATGAAAATCCTCTTTCTTCACGGGTTGCTTTATTCATGATGTTGTCTAAGACTATGTTGAAAAGCAGGGGGGGATAAAATGCAACCTTGCCTCACGCCAGTATTTACGGTAAATCTATCACTCACGCAACATTCATGCATCACTCTGCAGCACACATTATTATCGAGGGCTTGAATCAATGATATAATCTTGGTGGGTGTGCCTTTACAGGCGAGGGCATTCCAAATAGCCGAGTGTGAGAGGGTTTCAAAGGCCTTCTCGAAGTCTATGAAAACGAGGTACAAAGGGGATCTCCACTCGACGGACTGTTCTATTATAATCCGGAGGCTGTTCACATGGTCTATGCAGGATTTTTGGGGTCGAAAGCCAGCTTGTTCATTGCGAAGATTTGAAACGAATGCGGCTGAGAGTCGTTTGTTTATAATCTGTGTTATAACTCTGTTTGCTACGTTGATGAGTGTGATACCACGCCAATTTCTACATTGAGATAAGTCTCCTTTTTTTGGGATGTTAATGATTAACCCTTCCTTAAGTTCATCGCATAGTTGATTAGACCTCCAAAATTCCTCAATAATTTTATACATAAAACGGGCGCTTGTTTGTGGCGCTGTTTTGAAAAGCTCGGGGGAGATGTTATCTATACCTGGGGACTTGTTGTTCTTAAGAGCAATTATGGATTCTATAATTTCGGGTATATCAGGGCATTCTGTAGGTATATCATTCCTTATATCGTGGTCGTCGCAGTCACAAAGATCGTGCTGTATGGATACTGTATTTGACAACATAGTAGAGTAATGTTACAACCATAATTCCATTTGGCCACTTTTTGATGTAATTATTTCGCCGTTGTTGGATTTAAGAGGTTTTGCCGTTGTAAAGTTTTTCTGAGTAAGTTTCCTGGTTATATTATATAGATCCTTAGTACGGTTATTCACAGATGCGATTTCTGCTTCTCTAGCAAGATCATCAAACCATCTGCGTTTGTCATTACGTGCATTTCTTTTCACACTCTTATCAATAGTCCGGTATATTGTGCGTAACCTTAGTTTTTCATCGTGCGTCAATGCAGTATTTATTTATGCTTTTGTATTCCTTCTTTCAGCAATCAAGTCACAGGTAGTATCTGAAATCCAATGCTTCCTATTGTTGGTTTTGAATCCTATATGCTCTTTAGCAGCCGATGTAAAACATTCTATAGCATTTTATAATTTTATGTATGTGTTAGTAGCAATTTTAAATGCATTTTACTCAAAAAAAAAACTCCAGATGGTGCAAATCTGTAAATCTGAAAAGAAATTTTCAAATAAGTCAAAATGGTCAAAATCGGGAGAAAACTGTTTAAAAAATAATCGGACACAAGAAATGATTCATTATGTACTAAATGATCTCAGATGTGCAGATATTTTATAGTTTTTTTGCATTTTTAATTTCAATCTAATTTAGCGCCTTTTACCGCTTTTTGGGGTATTGTTTTGCCCTTTCTGCTTGGAAAAAGCGGAAAACTTTATATTAACATCTTTAAACATTCTTCCTTTGGAAGCTATAAAAAAGTCAATAATTTAGAAAAGCTTCATTCTTTTTTCTGAGAAACTGTGAACGATGAATCTTAATTAATTCATGACATAAAAACATATAAATTGTAATCAGATTTCTTTCTGGTATGTCAATTTAAGTTTCATTAATACATATTTAAAGTGCATGTATGAATATATTATATATGCAATATAACCAATCGTGTATCCTTTAATTAAGTTAAAAATAAATATATTGTATATGTAAAATAAATATATCATAAATTAACTGATGCATAAAGCAAGAAGACAACAACAGCCGCAGAAAAAAAAAAGAACACGAAAAACCTTATTACAACATATGTACTGTAAAATACATTTAGCTTGTGTTTTATCATCACGCCGTAATTGAAAAACACAAAACCCCATAATAAGAGTAAATTACGCGTTAGTAAAAATGTCAAAGAGTAGAAGTGAAATCGAATTGAATGGAATGGAATGAAAACGAATCGAACAAGTAAATGTCTTTTATTCATATTTACATATGCATACATTGGCGTTCAAACAACATAATACAACTTACAACAGCAATATTAACCAAATGCAGTACAATCATTCATCTTACTTGTACATGGTTTACATGCAATGTTCATTGAATATATGAATGTATTACAAAAAATTACAGCCACTGCTGACGACCAACTATTGAATTGAAAAGATCGGTCACACTTGCATTAACAAGAGGGTAGTTCAGTTCAAGAGTTAATCAAATATAGGCCAAATAAAGATGGAGAGCAGAAAACTAAAGGACTCGTAACTTTTCTTATTAAAGAAATCTTAAAATTACAGAATAAAATTTAGGTACAAAAAATTTCGTTCTCTGAATTGTTTCATATATGTATTTTATACACCACACCGCCTTCAAAATACATTGAGTTCAATGGTCAATTTTTGATTGTTTTGGAAAACAAAAAGGAAAAGATCTATCTAAATACAAAGAAGAAAATTATAGTCAGTATAGATCGACTACGTAATATCCTATACCTTGCCATTCGAGAGAGAGTCTTGGATTTAATTTTTCAAATGCAATAACTGGATAAAAAAATAAGCATGAACCAAATTTTGGTGGTATTGTTATTTATTGGTGGCGCATAGTGAGTTCGATGGTACCCAAAGTGCCGATTAATTCAGCGAAGCCGTAGTTTTAAAATATTGTTATTTTTATTGATGGATATTCACAAATACATAAAAAACTAGCATATAAAAAAAAAATTTATTTCACAACTTTGACCGTAACTTTGGAACGGAAAGCGATAAATAAGTTTGCAAATTGGAGCATATTTAATGTGCTTTTAGACACGTTTTTAAAAATTAAGATATGAATAAGTATATAATATGTATTTATATTAGTAAAATCTTAAATTAAAATTTTCTCCAAATTCCATAATTTAACTCAAAAAAGTCGCATTAGGACATAATATAACAAAAAATAACAAATTCAAGAAAAAATTTGGAAAAAAATTTCATTGGTAAGCCATTTTTTTTTTTTTGGAAATTAAGAATTTATCATTTTAATCATCATTAATGTTAAACTTATTATTTACTTCATAATCACCATTATCTTCAAAATTATCATTAAATTCATTATCGTCGCCATTATCATTTTCATTGTGGGAAGAATAAGTAACCGAAGCTAACATGTTATCGATGAATTCTACATACTGCAGTTTAATACAAACTTTACATTCTTACATAATTTTACCATATTCCCATTTAAAACTCCATGAATATTTTAAAAATAGCCTAAATTTAATTTGGTTTCTATTTATTTTTTTAACAAGTTATTAGTATAATTCTGCATTATCAAACTCATCATAGATATCCCAATTAGCATATTCTTCATTATCATCATTATCTTCATCATCGTTATCAGAATCCTCATCGCTATTATCATAATATTCTTTATCGCCATCTTCATTTAATTTTCTTTATCATAATTTTCATCAGAAATAATTGGCAAAAATAAAAACTCTAATTCCGAAATTGATAAACAATTTTTTTTTTCATATTTCTTGCTAATCCTTGACATAAATGGTTCGGATCTTATGAAAAACCTATTGAAAATATCTGCAATAGACTTTTTCCGGCTACATTTACAAGCTAAGTTCTCTCTATAATCTTTAAAATCTTTGTTTCTTACTTCTTGAGCTTCTTCCAACAATTCTCCAATTGGTAAACGTGCGTTCTGTATAATCTCCAGCCCGTGAATAAAAAAATGTATGCAAAGTGGGATGCAGGCAAAACCACGGATGTTTTTCAACGAAGTATGTAGCTGTGTTATGAGCAAGTGTACGAAAATTTTCCAAATTAATCTCATGAACACAAGAAACAACAATCAGTATTGTATGCATTTTTGTTATCAGAGTTAAGTACACTTTCTTAATTTCAGCAAAAATTTCCGCATTCTAAAAAAAACGTCTAGCGGTACTCACGTCATTAGAATTATCAAATCTTGGTTTTGGCTGATCTACAATCAAACCAGTTCTTTCTCGAAACTCTTTTTACGTAATTTTGTCTCAGCAAAAATTTTTTTAAGCCTTCATCAATTTTTTTTTGTCATCTTTTAATAGAAATATGAACAACCAAAACTCCAAAGAATATGTTTTTACTTCTCTCGCAATCATGCTGTCAACTGACAGATGTCATATTTATATGGGGACTAGGTCGAAAAATGGACCAATCTGGATCATATTTGGTATAGTTACTTAAATTTTGGAAAAATATATGCAAACCAAGTTTGAGAAAAATCTGTGCAATATTTTTGTTTCTTGAACAAGGACCGATTTTCACCAATTTCAATAGCTTATATCCCAAATTTCATTAAAATATATTCATATTTGCGACATGTAGTTTACATGAACACACAGACGGACGGACGGACGGACGTAGGGACATCGCTAAAACGACTCAGAAATTGATTCTTAGCCGATCGGTATAATAAAAGATGGATCTAGGTCAAATATTTTCGGTAGTTACAAACAGCAGCACAAAGTCATTATACCCAAACCACTTAGTGGTATAGTGTATAAAAACTTGATTTCAAAATTTCAATTAATCGCCACCTTGGGACCATTTGAACCCAAAGTGTGGCATGAAGATATAAAAAGTACATATCTAATTTGATTGTAGTAATGTCACTTACTTTGCCAATTAACTTTGTTGACATTTCTATCTTGGAAATAACATACATTTAAATTAAATTTTTTGTGGTTTCTGCTTTATTTTGTGGAAAAAATGGGCAATGCTTTAAAAAATATCGTAAAACCCATGGAAGGTAAGAAACAATTAAATAATATTAATAATTATTTATTAAATATTAATATTTTAGATATATATATATTGTTTAAAATATGTTCAAATAATAATTTTAAGCAAATAAAAGTTGCTTTAAGATTGTTGGTCCATGTACTTTACAAATAACTCTATGCTCATAGCACAGTTTTCATCGATAAAATTTTACAGGTTTACATTCGTCAAAACATTCAATGAATTATTTGCAAGTTACTGATATACTACATGGAATGAAAACTCCGCGGCCTAACAATGAAAAACCAGTTTTTCAGGTTTGAAAACAATTTTATTCTTTAACTCAATCTCCGTTAAGTGAAATAAATTTCTTCGAACGATCCTCTAACATCGTGATACCATTGAAAAAGTACGATTTGTCAAACCCTTCAAAATAGGCTTCCGTCTCTGATGTGACTTCTTCTATTGTTGAAAATATATTTCTCATGTTGGCGAACACATAATAATCGCTGGGGGCCAAATCTGGAGAATACCGGGGGTAGAGAAGCAATTTGCAATGTAAAGACTTAAATTTTTCTGAAGCCAAAGCAGACGCAGGGGCATTGTCATGATGGTACAGGATTTTTTCTTTTTAAGTGGGGTAGTTTTTTCTTAATTTCTCCTTCCAATTTGTCCAAAACCTCAACATAGTATTTGGCAGTTATTGTTTTAACTTTCTCTAAGAAGTCAATAACTATTACACCACGTGCATCCCAAAAAACACGGCACATAACTTTTCCATCCTACTGTTGAATCTTTGGCCGATTTGGTCGGATTTCGCAGGCTTGTAACCACTACGCAGACTGTCTATTGAACTTCGGTGTATAATAATGACTGAATCCACGTCTCATCCATTGTTATAAATCGATATAAAACAAGTAAGAAAATTATAGTCGGTCTAGACCGACTATACGATACCCTATACCATGCGTTTAGAAACCCTATCTCATAGGCCCAACTAACTGGACATTGAAAATAAGCAAAAACCAAATTTGAGTGGGATTTTTATTAATTTTTTTGGCTCCAGATATGAAAAAGTTCATATCGGATGCTATATCTATAAAGGGACTAGGTCCAAAAATGGACCGATCCTGACCATGTTTGGTAAAGTCTCTTGTATTTTGCAAAAATATATACAAACAAAATTTGAGAAGAATCAGTGCAATATTTTTGTTTTTTAATAGATTTAAGTGAAGATCGGGAAGCAGCTCTATATGGGGTCAAAGGGATCATTTTTGGACTACTCATTAGTGGATGTAATGAACGCATACAAACCCAATTTGAGTAAGATCAATATGACAATTTGGATCTTATGGCAATTTATGTCGATTTCATATGGGCAATTTGTATGGGGGCTAGGTCTGGACATGGACCGATTCTCACCAATTTCAACAGCGTTCATCCCATGGCCGATAAAAGCTTATATACCAAATTTCGTCAAAATATATTCATATTTGCGACCAGCAGTTTGATTACAAGCTTTACATGGACACACAGACGGACGGACGGACGGACGGACGGACGGACGGACGGACGGACATTGTTAAATCAACTCAGAAAGTGATTCTGATTCGATCGGTATAATTAAAGATGGGTCTAGGTCAAATATTTTTGGTTGTTACAAACAGCAGCACAAAGTCATTATACCCAAACCACATAGTGGTATAGGGTATAAAAATGCATTTGAATTTACTTCAAACATCTCCGAAGCATACTTTGAATCATGATCACGTTTCAGTTTTTGTTCAGCTGTTAAAAATCGCAACACCCATTGAGCAGAAAGCTTTATCATATTTAAACAAGTAAGAAAATTATAGTCGGTCTAGCCCGACTATACAATACCCTATACCATGGTTTTGAGACCCTATCTCTTCGGTCCAATTAATTGGATATAGCAAATAAGCATAAACCAAATTTGAGTGGCATCTTTATTAATTTTTTTGGCTGCAGATATGAAAAAGTTCATATCGGATGATATTTCTATATGGGGACTAGGTCCAAAAAAGGACCGATCCTGACCATATTTGGTAAAGTCACTTACACTTTGAAAAAATATATACAAACCAAATTTGAGAAAAATCTGTGCAATATTTTTGTTTTTTGATAGATTTATGTGAAGATCGGGAAGCAGCTCTATATGGGGCCTATGACTAAGAGTTGTCCAATAGGGATCATTTTTGGACTACTGATTAACGGATGTAATATATACATATAAACCTACTTTGACTAAGATTTGTATGATAATTTGGATCTTATGGCAATATATGTTGATATCATAGGGGTCATTTGTATGGGGGCTAGGTCTGAAAATGGACCGATTCTCACCAATTTCAATAGCGTTCATCCCATGGCCGATAAAAGCTTAAATACCAAATTTCATCAAAATATATTCATATTTGCGACCTGCAGTTTGATTACAAGCTTTACATGGTCACACAGACGGACGGACGGACGGACGGACATCGTTAAATCGAATCAGATAGTGATTCTGATTCGATCGGTATAATTAGTGATGGGTGTAGGTCAAATATTTTTGGTTGTTACAAACAGCAGCACAAAGTCATTATACCCAAACCACATAGTGGTATAGGGTATAATGATCATGTAATATATGCCGACCTCACTCTGTTTATATGTTTATGATGCCATCAACCTCACTCACTTTAATTTCTCGATCACCCACTTCAACGTGAAGCACTTTTCCTACATTTTCTTCGGTAACTGCCTCATTTGGACGACCAGGACGATCTGCATCATTTGTGCTCGTACGACCTGGTTAGAATTCGGAATACCATGTTGTAACCATCAAATATGATGGCGAAGATTCACTGTAATGTTTATCAATCCATTCTCTAGCTTGGACAGTATTTTTTTCCACCAAAAAATAATGTTTAATCAAAACACGAAACTCTTTGTAATCCATTTTTTCTCACACTTTAAAAGCAGCACCATTTTTATATCAGTAACTTTTTATACCATACACCACTATGTGGTTTGGGTATAATTACTTTATGCTGCTGTTTGTAACTACCAAAAATATTTGACCTAGACCCATATTTTATTATACCGATCGACTCAGAATCACTTTCTGAGCCGATTTAGCGATGTCCCTACGTCCGTCTGTCCGTCTGTGTGTCCATGTAAACATTGTAATCAAACTGCAGGTCGCAAATATTAATATATTTTGATGAAATTTGGTATATAAGCTTTTATGGGCCATAGGATGCTATTGATATCGGTGAAATTCGGTCCATGTTCAGACCTAGTTCCCACACAAATGACACCTATTAAATTGACATGAATTGCCATAAGATCCAAATTATCATATACATCTCAGTCAAATTGGGTTTGTATGTGTTTGTTATATCCATTAATCAGTATTCCAAAAATAATCCCAGTAGAACACTTCTTAGTCATAGGCCCCATATAAGCTGCTTCCCGATCTTCACTTAAATCTATCAAAAAACAAAAATATTCCATAGATTTTTCTCAAATTTGGTTTGTATATATTTTTTCAATATATAAGTGACTTTACCAAATATGGTCAGGACCGGTCCATGTTTCGATCTAGTCCTCATATATATATAGCATCCGATATGAACTTTTTCATATCTGCAGCCAAAAAATTAATTATAATGCCACTCAAATTTGATTTATGTTTATTTTCTTATCGAATTAGTTGTACCGATGAGCTAGGGTCTCTAAACCATGGTTTAGGATATCGTATAATCGGTCTAGACCGACTATAATTTCTTACTTGTTTTTAATTGAAGAAGTGTAGGGAATTTCTTACACAATTTTTCTAACAGTTGGCCTTACGGAATAAACAGTTAAAATTTGCACTTATCAAGCCATTTCTATGTGAGGCCACGTACTTTTCACTCCATGTAGCATATGCGATTCCCCCTGGATGAATGTGTTACAGATCAAGATTTTGATGAAAGTGACGATGAGCATGAAGCAGACCTCAATCATCTTGAACGAGGATTGTTAAACACGGAGTATAAAATTCGACGGGTTGGAAATGAGTCTGTTTCGTGGATGGAAGCGACAATGAAAAGTATGCACGAGCCCCCAAAACATTCCTTCAGATAATAATTGTTGGTCTGAAGCAAATTCTACATACCAAATATCAACTAATGCTACAAATGCTGCTAATATAAATGTTTGTATTTTATTTTTGACAGGCTGTAGTCGTGCAGCCGCTGTTGTCTATGTGTTTCATGCATAAATGCGAAAAAAACATTATCAGCGACCGAAGCTTATTCTGCCAAAGCTCCAACACTTTTTTTAACTGTTCAGAAAAACATTGATTTAGGAATGACTCTGGATGGAGAAAAAGAATTTATTGGTTGCTCTCAGGATATCAAAATACCCAAACAAACGTCTATGAAGAACCTTCCAAAAATTATTACTTGGCAATAACAAGCGCTTTAACGGATTCAAAAAAATTTTTCACAATTTTCATACAAATGATAACACAAAATTTCAGGGCAATGATCTAAATTGAGTTTTTCTAAAAGTTGGTGGATTATGGAAAACATTATGCAAAGCAATATATTCAGGATAAACCAATTATATTTGCAGTCGTTCTGCAAGAGGCCAAGGAAAGATATAACCACTACAACCGAGATTATTTCAGCGCTATTATCAAGGTATGGGTGCTGTTGATTAACTTAAATGGGAAGTACAAAAGACGGGACATAACCATATTATCAGATAGTCAAGCTGCTATTCGAGCACTAGGCTCCTATGTAGTAAACTATAAGTTAGTATGGGACTGTCTGCAGAGACTGAATGATCTAGGCACACACAAGAAGGTCAGCCTTTGTTGGGTCCCGGGACATATTGGGTTCCGGAGAAATGAGCCAGCGGATTCTTAGCAAGGGAGCTTCCACAAAGCTAATGGGGCCGGAACCGTTTTGTGGAATAGGAAAATGAGTATGGGAAGGCGTACTCAGAGAATATGAGAATCATGTCAGACAGGAGCTTTTCTCGAGCCACCTAGGCTTAAGGCAATCAAAACTCTTGTTAGGTAACTACAACAGTAAGAGATTTGAGTCATGTATCGGATTATCAAAGAACGCACTGAGAATACTAACCGGGATTTTCATTGCTCACTGTAGGATCAGGGAGCATATGAGCAGGTTAGGAATTGAAGCGAACCCCATGTGAAGATACTGCGATGAGAAGGCAGAATCAGCGGAGCACAAACTGGGGGATTGTGGAGCTTTAATGCATAAGAGGAAAAAGCACCTGGGTTCTTTCCAAATACCAGGGAGCGAAATTAAGTCACTAGAACCAACCAACATCCTCGAATTTCTGAGGGCTTCAGGATTGGGTGAGATTTTATAGGGACAAACTATTAGCAGAGGGCAGTACAATAGATCATTGGCTAGCAGTACTTTTGTCACCTCTTTTATACAATACAATTCAATATATGGGTGCTGTTAATAAAATGATTCAGTTGGTGGCTGCATATAGATCGAGAATTAGATAGCGTAAGTGGTGTTGGCTAATATTTGCGTAGTTGATGGATGTATCGGTTGTAAATGGGTTGTTGCTAATGCGAAATCATCAACACCAAATGATTCTAATTCCGTTAGTTTGCTTAAATTTCGCTGCTTTATAGATTCCTCTTACCTTACAACATGTGGAGTTCTCTCAGTGAGAAATTCATCTAGAAACAATAAAAGCACTGAAGTACGATACGATGGTACGAATTACATTGTGGATTACTACGAATTGCAACGGAAAACAAATTATATTTGTATTATGCCTTTATATAGTGTCCTTTATAACGGATATATCGTAAAACTCAAGTTACCTGTTTATTGTCAATAAAGGTTTCCAAAACTGTTTAATTACGTCTTTTTGATCGAGAATGACATAAAAAAAGTTTACAAAAGTTGCTGGAGATCCTCATGGTCTAAAGGGGTAACCAAAATTTAAAAAAAATTTGTGCAACAGTTTTGTTTTTTTAATAGACTTAAGTGAAGATCGGGAATTAACTATATATAGGTTTGGTCCTACAGGGTACATTATTTAAATTCATTATTTATCTCTGGACACACACACCAAATTTTGTCGAAGTTTAGTCGGTTTGATAGGGGTTATTTATATGGAGCTAGGTCTGCACATTCACCGATTTTCTCCAATTTCAATTGCGTTTGTCCAAGGATCACATGAACATACAGACAAGCAAACAGGTATATGGACATTGCTAAATCGACTCGAAAAATGATTTTAACTCTAAGGTTTAAAAAAAATTAATTGAAAAATTTTGTTCTTGATTTATGAAAGAAAATTTTTAAAAATCACTATTTCTATTCCACATAAACTTCTCTTATGGCTTCACTGTTAATTTAAGGTTTCTATATCCATTACTTAGTCCACTATAAATTTAACTGGTCTGACAATAAAGATGCATTAACATAAATTTTTAAAAATATTTAATTTCTGAACTGCCTTAGTAATCAATCATATGCAAACATATGACTACAAAATAAATGTATACGTACATGTATTAATTGATTAAGTTTAATTAAATTAAGCTGAAGCGACATTTTTGCAATTACGATACCAATGAAAAGTGAAAAAGGCAGCATACAAAATGAACAACAAACCTATACATACGTTAATATATTCATGCACTGATTTACTTACACACCCACACAAACAAGCAAGCGATCGATCGTTGGTCATTTAAAATCCCAGTGTTGCTTGTATAATTACCATCCCAGTGGTAGTCCAGTACTCGTATACGTATATGTAGTATTTGTGGTCGATACATTTACGTTATTTCAATACTAAGAAATTAAATTAATTTGTGGGTGTATTTGTTTTCTTATTCATTCATTTATTGATAAATGTTTGCATTTCTGTAAAGAAAAAAAACTTTGTTGTCTGCCCAAAGTTTATGGTAGTCCTTGACTTAATTGTAATTCCTATAAAGACGTTTAGTAACTAATGTTTACAAAGAAGTAAATTGAAATGTAACTTTAATGTTTTGTTTTATAATTATAGAAAAATTAATGGAATCGCTTCAATTGTGAACTTATAAATTATCGATAAAATTCATACCAAAGCTCTTCAATACTCAAGTATCGCTCTACGAATAGCTCGAGCCGAACGAATAGCTCGAGTAGTAAAAAGTAATATTGAAAGCATGAGAAAGCATAAATATAAGCCTTTAGTATAAACAATATACAGTTCTTGGAATCGTAAAAGTACGAGGAATACTATCACTTGATCGGACTGAAGTACTGGCATAGACAAACAATTACTAGAAAAAGCTTAACCACTGTCCGTACAAATATATGAAAATAAGAATTCAGTGGATGGTTCAAATGATTTCACAAACTCAAAAAGATACATGTATGGTACAGGTATCCCTCCTACAACACGGTAACCCACAACGTGATTTCACTCTAACAAAATTAAAAAAATTTCCGAAAACATCTTATAACACGGTACTTCTACAACACGATTTTTATTTTTTTTTTTAAAGAAAATTATAATACATATTGACATAAAATACAATTTGGGGAATACCCATATTTTATTATTTCAAGAATGCAAGTCTTATTTTATTTTTTGTGTATGTACACAAATTTGCCGTTACAAAAAAAAATCTCAGTGTGCTGGCTGGATTCCTAAATTTAAAAATTCTATGCAGGTGTTTTTGTATCCAATAGTTATGAATTGTTTTTGTAACATATAAATTTGTAATAACATATATTTTAGCATTTTGTGGAGACCATCGCAAGAGCGCAGACCATATTTTGTAAAATAGAAAATAAATATTGTGTGGAATTGTGAAATAGTAAAAAAAAATATTTAAATAAATTTTAATTTAAAAGGAATCGATTTTATTACATTTTTTTGAGGTAATTAATAAGGAGTTAGTTTTTTGTATGTAATTAAGTAAGACTATTTTTTGAAAAATAAATTTCAGTTCTAAACTATGTCTGGTGAAAATATAAAAACAACTCGGAATTGAAAGTTTATTTCTTTAGAAGTAAAAATACAAATTTGAGATCGTCTGCTAAAAGGAGAAAAAGCATCACACATTGCAAAAACACTAAATTTAAATGAGGCGACAATCCGCACAATTAAGAAAAGTGGGAAGGAAATTAGGAGTGCTGTTGTTACTGGATCTTCGAAATCCGCAAAGTTTTCAGCTCGTCCCCGTGTGCCAATAATTGAAAAAATGGAGAAAGCACTTAGCATTTGGATTGATGATAGCCGTCAGAAAAAGATTCCATTGGACAGTAATATAATTGGGCAAAAAGCTCTTAAAATTTTTAACCATCTTAAACAAAATGGAGAATCGTCTGTGAATCCAGATTTTCTAGCCAGTAAAGTTTGGCTTGAGATATATAAAAAGCGTTTTTCACTTCACAATATAAAAATTCAAGGTAAAATTGCATCAGCAGATCATGAAGCTGCCAGGTCATATCCAGAAAGTTAAAAAAAATAATTGAAGAGCAAGGATACACATCAAAACATGTTCTCAATGCAGATGAAACTGGGCTTTGGTGGAAAAAAATGCCCAATAGAATATTTGTATCAAAAAATTAAAAAACTGCCCCTGGATCTAAGGTATCAAAAGATCATGTAACCTTACTTTTTTGCAGTAATGCCTCGGGAGATTATATGACAAAACCCCAGCTAATTTATAGAACTTTAAATCCCCGTGCACTTAAAGGCATAAATAAGAAGTAAGAAAATTATAGTCGGTCTAGACCGACTATACGATACCCTATACCATGCGTTTAGAGACCCTATCTCTCAGGCCCAACTAACTGGATATAGAAAATAAGCATAAACCAAATTTGAGTGGGATTTTTATTAATTTTTTCGGCTGCAGATATGAAAAAGTTCATATCGGATGCTATATCTAGACTAGGCCCAAAAATGGACCGATCCCGACCATGTTTGGTAAAGTCTCTTGTATTTTGCAAGAATATATACAAACAAAATTTGAGAAGAATCAGTGCAATATTATTGTTTTTTGATAGATTTAAGTGAAGATCGGGAAGCAGCTCTATATGGGGCCTATGACTAAGAGTTGTCCAATGAGGATCATTTTTGGACTAATGATTAATGAATGTAATATATACATACAAACCCAATTTGACTAAGATTCGTATGATAATTTGGATCTTATGGCAATATATGCTGATTTCATAGGAGTCATTTGTATGGGGGCTAGGTCTGAACATGGACCAATTCTCACCGATTTCAATAGTGTTCATTCCATGGCCGATAGAAGATGAAATACCAAATTCCATCAAAATATATTCATATTTGCGACCTGCAGTTTGATTACAAGCTTTTCATGGACACACAGACGGACGGACGGACGGACGGACATCTTTAAATCGAATCAGATAGTGATTCTGATTCGATCGGTATAATTAAAGATGGGTGTAGGTCAAATATTTTTGGTTGTTACAAACAGCAGCACAAAGTCATTGTACCCAAACCACATAGTGGTATAGGGTATAAAAACGCTTTAGCCGTATATTGGAAAGCAAATTCAAAAGCTTGGGTAAATGCAGATTTATTTAGAAATTGGTTTTTAAATTGTTTTGTGGCAGAGCTAGAAATTTATTTAAAGTACACTAATTTAGACTTCATGGCGCTATTACTAGTAGATAATGCGGCGATTCATCCGCAAAGCTTATGTCATCCTAACGTCCAAATAGTGTTTCCACCTCCTAACACCACTTCATTGCTGCAGCCTTTGGATCAATGTATTATTTATAACTTTAAGACTTATTACATAAGAAGGTCATTACAATGGATTTTAGACATAACTAATTCAAAATCTATTGATGTAAAGGAAGCTTGGAAACAATTTTCAATTAAGCACTGCATCGATATCATATCCTTAGCACTAAAAGAACTGAAAATTACTACATTAAATCGATGTAGGAAAAAGATATGGCCAGAAATAGTTGAAATAGAAAACGTGCATGAATCGGGAGAAAATGAAATTGGTGGCATATTAGAACTTGCTAGGTCGATCGGTGGAGAAGGGTTTGTGGATATGGCTATTGAGGCTGTACAAGACTTATTAGCGGAACAAGAAGTTGGGGAAGCAGATTTGGTAGAAATGGCATTCGAACCCCAAGTGAGTGAAATCGATTCTAGCTCCGACGAAGATAATGAAGGTAATAATTTGACACTAAAAAATTACAGGAAAGATTAGACTTGGCCAAAGAATTGGAATTATTGTTCTTGACCCTTGCGCTGAATGAAGCCGAAAATTCAAAAGGGAATTACAAAATTGCCTATCAGCATATCAAGAAATTTACAACAACCTTGAACGGACAAGGAAACAAAGCAAGATTACGGATTTTTATACCCTATACCACTATGTGGTTTGGGTATAATGACTTTGTGCTGCTGTTTGTAACAACCAAAAATATTTGACCTAGACCCATCTTTAATTATACCGATCGAATCAGAATCACTTTCTGAGTTGATTTAACAATGTCCGTCCGTCCGTCCGTCTGTGTGTCCATGTAAAGCTTGTAATCAAACTGCATGTCGCAAATATGAATATATTTTGATGAAATTTAGTATATAAGCTTTTATCGGCCATGGGATGAACGCTATTGAAATTGGTGAGAATCGGTCCATGTTCAGACCTAGCCCCCATATAAATTACCCATATGAAATCGACATAAATTGCCATAAGATCCAAATTGTCATATAGATCTTACTCAAATTGGGTTTGTATGCGTTCATTACATCCACTAATGAGTAGTCCAAAAATGATCCCTTTGACCCCATATAGAGCTGCTTCCCGATCTTCACTTAAATCTATTAAAAAACAAAAATATTGCACTGATTCTTCTCAAATTTTGTTTGTACATATTTTTGCAAAATACAAGAGACTTTACCAAACATGATCAGGATCGGTCCATTTTTGGACCTAGTCCCTTTATAGATATAGCATCCGATATGAACTTTTTCATATCTGCAGCCAAAAAAATTAATAAAAATCCCACTCAAATTTGGTTTTTGCTTATTTTCAATATCCAGTTAGTTGGGCCTAAGAGATAGGGTTTCTAAACGCATGGTATAGGGTATCGTTTAGTCGGTCTAGACCGACTATAATTTTCTTACTTGTTTAAAGATATCAGATGGTGAACAAAATATAAATGCAAGTACAGAAAGTGAAGATGTTATTATTTAGCCGAACAAACGTTCCCAATTAATTGAATTGAGCAGCGATGACGCAGAAAATTACTAAATTAAATTATAACATACATTCATATATCTGTGGTCACAAGCAATAACCGCCTATCTCGAAAATCATGCTTTTGAGAAAAATAGCTTTTTATATAAATGTAATATCGCGTTCATTACGACTTAGGTCAGAATATTTGTATTAATATCTTTTTAAAAAGCAGTGTTAGATAAATGGGGATTTCACGTAAATATAAAGATTTTTTAGTAGAATATGATAGTATACATAACTCAAATCGGCGAAAATAATTCTTTCGAGAAAAATAACTGTTAAATAAATATAAATGTAATGGGGCTTTGTTACGACTTAGGTCAGTATGTTTTCATTAATAACTTTTTAATAAAAAGTGTTAGAGAGATGGGGATTTCACGTAAATATAAAGCGTTTTTAGTAGAATATGACAGCACACATAATTCAAATCGTTCTGAAGTCGACTTAGGCGGTTATCGCTTGTGACCCAGATACATTTATGCCGATTTTTGTTTGTTTTTGGATTTATATTAGTTTTTTTTATATATTTAACTGGATTTTTATTAATTTTTTATTTATTTTGTTACTTTTATAATTTTAAATATTTTCAAATCTATATATATAAAACGATGTGTCTTAAGTCTTGCTAAAACTCGAGAACCTCTCAACCGATTTACAAATACATGAGTTCAAAGGTCTACTTTCACTGATGATTTAGCATCAGAAAATGTCTACGCATATGCATTTTACATACACTTTCGTGATGGTGTATTTTTCCCACATAAAATGTGTAAATTCATAATGGAAATTATTTTTACTCCCTTTACTTAAACTCGTGGTGACTGCTTGTCGACAAAACTTTGGATCGATTTTTAACCCTTTTCCCGTGATCCAGTCAAGCTTTGCAGGCAGACTCGTGGCGACGATAAAAATGATATAACAAATTTTCCCTTGCGAAATAATTATTCAATATCAAATATCTCCGTGGAAATAAAAATTAATTTGGTGGTGCTTTGATATTGTTAGCAGACAAACACTACCTGTTATCTCAAAATCAACACCAGCTGATGAAATAAATGCGTATTTGAAGCTATCAAATCCATAGAGATACGTTGAAACGTCAAGACTCATTACAAATGTGATGGTAAAATGCCAATTGATAATGATGGTTTCACTACAATTATGGGAGATTTTTGCATATTCACACAATCAAAAAAAGAACTAATTGAAAAAGTCTTCCCAGATATACAGCAGCAACACACAAATCATTAGGGCGCCAGCCATTTCTTTTTTTGGAAAAATTTGAGCCAAATCGCACAATGCTTTCTGGACGCGCATTGAGTTCAAAATTAAAATATGCATTTATATGTAACAATTATCAAAAAAAAAATCATTTTTCACAAACATTTTGATGTTAATAATTGCGTTTCATTTAAATTAATTAATAAACCACAATCAGGAGTAAATTATCTTCCTAATAAAACAACAAAACCTATTATCGATTGAAAAACAGGCAAGTTATATCAAGTTCCCCAGGCAATAAATGCGCCACAAACCACTTGATTAAGAAAATCGAGCTCAAATTCTTAAAGACATTGAAATAATTTACAACAACAACATTTTAGCATTCTCCTGATACCTAAATAGTCATATGTAAGGTATTTTGCATCTCGCCTATTGCTATGCCGTTATAAATTAACGCCAAAGCGGTATGTATTTTTTACCACTATTTCAAAATCTCCAATTTAACTTTTTCAAAAATTTTGTTCAAGAAACTTTTAGAAATCAACGACTGGACTTCAAGGTCTTATTAAAAAAAATATATGTGATTAAAAATGCCAACATAATAGGTATCATCTCCTTAATTTGGCGAGGGAAACGTTTTTATTTCAGCGGATTTGAAAAAAAATGTGATTTTTCATACTTTTTCAACTTTTAGGGTACATCTTTTTCGTGTTTTCAAATTTCAAATACCTTTTGTCCAAATATTATACTACTTGATATATGTTCTTAATCTTGTAAATTAAGGTTAAATTGAAACTCTATAAACTGTCCCCCTTTAAAGTCAAAGGTCAAATTTAAGGAGATTTACATTTTTAAAACAAAATATCGAAATAATTCCTAAAACTTGAGTCATTATGTTCGCAATTAACAATTTTTAAAGAATGTTTTTTATAAATTTCGGATAAAATGACGTGTGTAAGGTGCGACTTTATATTGATTTTCGCCGATTTAATTATACCATCTACTGCTGTGTGCTTAAGGTATAATTTTTCTTTTTTGTTAACCAACACTTAGGGAATGCCCCTACAAATGCAGTGCATTGTGTTGATTTCAGGAAAATAGGCTATGGGAAGGAGGAGAGAGGGATTAGTGTTTGTGCATACACGACTTAAATTTTATTAAATTATATCTGTCAGAAAAGACCTGTGCGGGGAGTTTATGAGTTTATGAGTTTTCTCTGTAATGCGTTCTGCGGTCAACTGGACAGTAGACTACAAACGGATGTGATCTACAAGAGAAGCGGTTAGAGCGAATTGAAACTCGGGCACTTGGATTAATCTCAGAAGAACATTTCCCATGGTAGTATCTATAAAACAGTGCAACACAACCCACATTCCGACGATGTTCCAATGAGTCAATTGAGTTGGAGACCCTACTATCATTGATGAGCGCCAACGTCTTCCTTTGCACACGGTGCACAAGCTCCAAGACAGGCTTTGAGGCTCCTGCCCATATATGGGAGTTGTATTCCATTTTCGGTTGGATGTAAGTGGTATAGATTTTAAGAAGATCAGAGGGAGTGAAGTAATTTTTGCACCGTTTTAGAAAATCAAGACACTTGAACGCTTCTTTCGACACTTGATAAACATGCTCGTTCCAACGAACATCACATTGAATTCTCATGCCAGAAACATCAAGGATATCCGATTCCTCAATACATATACCACCTATATATACAGATGAAATTGTTGAATCCATGGCCCTATGGGTCAACATACAACATTTAATCTTCAGCGCATTAAAATCAAAACTATTCGTTTGACCCCACTCGGAGATTGTTAACAGGTCCTGATTGAGTGTGACATTCATTGTCCGCCTTTTGGCTCCAACCTCCAAAAGGCTTGGTCTACAGTTAAAGAAAAATGAATGACAAATGCTGCTGTTATCTGCGAAAGAGTATACAGAATTAAAAGTTTGACCAAGAAGGTCGTTCAGAAAGATAATATACTTTTGGATATTATGGCGATTTAAGTCGATCTCATGGGGGTCATTTGTATGGGGACTAGGTCTGAACATGAACCAATTTACACTAATTTCATAGCATTCATCCTATTGACACAAGCTTATATACTAAATTTCATTAAAATATATTCTTATTTGCGACCTGTAATTTGATTACAAGGGTTACATGGACACACAGACGAACGGACAGATTCTGAGTCCATCGGTATAATACAAGATGGGTATAGGTCAAATATTTTTCATAGTTATAAACATTAGCACAAAGTCATTATAATATGATCAAATAGTGGTTTCGGGTATAAAAATCTTATCAAATGTTAGAAATTTAAATTAAAACAATACTGAAACAAGTAAGAAAATTATAGTCGGTCTAGACCGACTATATGATACCCTATACCATGCGTTTAGAGAAAATAAGCATAAACCAAATTTGAGTGGGATTTTTATTAATTTTTCTGGCTGCAGATATGAAAAAGTTCATATTGGATGCTATATCTATATGGGGACTAGGCCAAAAAATGGACCGATCCTGACTATGTTTGGTAAAGTCTATTGTATTTTGCAAAAATATATACAAACAAAATTTGAGAAGTATCAGTGCAATATTTTTGTTTTTTGATAGATTTACGTGAAGATCGGTAAGCAGCTCTATATGGGGCCTATGACTAAGAGTTGTCCCATAGGGATCATTTTTCGACTACTCATTAATGGATGTAATAAACGCATACAAACCCAATTTGAGTAAGATCTATATGACAATTTGGATCTTATGGCAATTTATGTCGATTTCATAGGGGTCATTTGTATGGGGGCTAGGTCTGAACATGGACCGATTTCCACCGCGTTCATCCTATGGCCGATAAAAGCTTATATACCAAATTTCATCAAAATATATTTATATTTGCGAACTGCAGTTTGATTCCAAAGTTTACATGGACACACAGACGGACGGACGGACGGACATCGTTAAATCGAATAGCTAGTGATTCTGATTCGATCGGTATAATAAAATATGGCTCTAGGTCAAATATTTTTCGTAGCTACAAACATCAGCACAAAGTCATTATAATTTCATCCTATAGTGGCTTCGGGTATAAAAATCTTATCAAATGTTAGAAATCTATAATATTAATAGGCAAGGCAATTTCTTGTGACCAATGTAAGTTTCACAGTTTTACCCCGATTTTCAAAAAAAAAAAAAAAATATCATTTGAAAGGTATTTCTTTTTAGCTGTTACCCAGATTTACAGATTTTCGTCGTCTGGAATATTTTTTTGGAGTTATGATCGTTTAAAGTTGCTACTAACACATATATGAAATAAAATTATACAATGCTATGTGTATCATTAAATTTGTTAATGTGTTTGTGTTAATATAAATGAGTTGAATTGTGAAGCATACCTTTAAAACGAAAAAATAAAATTTCCCTGCATTTGCACTCGAATTTCGAGTGCTGGAATATGCTAGTTTAAACTAAAACAATATTGAAATGAATATTAATATTGTAAAAGTTAGATGCTTTCAGACAATGCTTAATAACGAAAGAATTGACATGATGCTTCTAAACACTTAATTTTAATAAAATAGTTGGAAAATTTGTAAAAAAGTACTGGCAGAGCAGTTTTTACAAACATGTGTTTTTTTACCATCAAAAAATTCTCTCAGGTTATGAATCATAAGCTTCCATATTGAGCTTGATTTCGTCGTATAAAAAAAATAATTAAAAATAATTTTGAAATAAGAAAACTATTTATTACATTTAAAATAAATGTAAAAGTAACTAAAATGCTAAGAAAAAAATCTATTAACAATTATGCTAAAAATCTACTGGATAAAAAATACTTAAATTAATTTTTTTTTTATAAATAATTCATGATTTGATTCAAGTTTAAAGCATAAAAATTGCAATTTATAATTCGTTGGTTCGTTGCTTAAAACTAATTAAAATAACATCAAGTTTATATATAAACTGGGATTTGGGAAGACTCATTACATCACTAAGGTGTTGAAAAGCAACAACAAAAAATGTTGTACTTTAATTAGGAACGATTTAAATTTTTAGGTTTAATATTAATTAATTAATTTAATTGATGTGTAAAAATAAATGTTAAAAGTTACTACTTACTCAAAACGAACTTTGAGATCCGTGTAAATATTCTAAAAATAAAATATTTATTTTATTTTGTTTTCAATGTCTTTGGTGGAAACTGCACTTAATTGCTAGATTTAGAACTTAAGAAAGAGTATTGTAGTGTTTTTTTTTTTCATTTTCTGTTTTGTTTTGGTTAATGTCTTTGGTGGGTTTGTTTCTTTGCTACAACAATTGATTGTTAATTAAAAATTACTTATATTTACATAAAACTTTCCAGATAATCCATATTGAAATTATTTGTGAATTCTTGCTCATTATTATGTAAATTTTGAGTTTGAGATACATTAGCAACATTTTCAGTTAATGTCGCCGTAGTTGCTGCTGTTGTTGATGTTATTGTGGGCATATGTTTAAGCTCACTAATGACAGATATACCACCAGCCGCAGTTACAGTAGCAGTAGCAGCAGCAACAATAACATTAACACATGTTGTTGATGATGACAATGGTGCTGGTGGTGGTGGTGGTGGTGGTGTAGTGTCATCCTCATTCTCCATATAATCGAATGTTTCGGAGAGCAGCTTTTTAACATACTCAAATGATACGTATTCATGTGTATCAGAGTCATTAGATGTTGCTGTAGTAAGGTTGATGTTGGTGTTGTTGTTATTTTTGTTGTTATTGTTGCTGGCAGTATTATGGGTATTATTGTTGATGTTATTGTGGCATTGTGTACTAATCGAATTTGTGGTTATGCTGTTTGTTGATGTTGTTGTTGTTGTCGATGATAATGATGATGATGCTGCTGTTGCTGTTACTAACTGTATTGCCGTATTACCCATTATATATTTTGTATTATTGTTGTTGTTATTATTGCATTTTAAAGTATCACGAGCTAATGATGAAGTACTATTGGTATTATTGGTCACAGCTGTTTGTTGTTGTGGCTGTGTTGTTGTTGTTACATGTAACAATTGTTGAAATTCATTTAATTGATTGATATTTTCATTGCTATTATTGCTGCTTGTGCTAGAGCAACTAATGCGTCTCTGTTTTAAATGCTCACCCAAATTATATGTGGCTAGAATAGTGGTCATTGAGGTTTCATTTTGATCACTTCCATTCTTGTCATTGTCATTTGTGTTGCCAGCGTTATCTGATTGATTGTTGTTGTTGTTGTTACTATTATTGTATTGTTCAATAGTAACAATGCAATTTGACAACTCATTAAAGTTCATTGAATTGCGATTAGCTGTGGATAATAATGATGATGATAATTCAGTTGGTGTTGTTGATGCAGTCAAATGCTGCTGGTGTTGTTGATGATTGTTTGTTCGTGGCGTATTGTAAGCGCCATTTGTTAATTTCTGTTTATTTTCATAATTGTTATTTGCCGCTATTGTAGCATTGCTCGACAATGACATTTCACTGAAACTGTTGCTACGATGTTTATTGTGGTGTAGTTGTTGCTGTTGTGTTTGCATAACAAATTCTTGTGGTTGCATATTATTTACAGTAGTTGCATTACTTTTCGTTGTATTGTTGACTTGTGTCACTGATGATTCAGAGTGTCTGCGAGTTTTGCCAGTGGTTTTCTTAGTGCTCGCAGCCGTACTCGAAGATTTTCTGCGTCCCAGATGACCATTGGCATTGCGTAAGGCATGATTTTTAACATGTTTACGTAAGCTCGAGGGATCCGTATAACGTTTGGTGCAACCAGGCAATTGACAGGCATAAGGTTTCTGTAAAAGATGTAAGAGTAAATACTTTTTTTATTCATAAATGTTTCAATAACGATTTTATTATCATCATCAAAAGCAATATACTTTCGTCACAAAAAAAAACAACAAGCCGTGAGTGTTAAAATAATAAAGTTGAATACATAACAACAGTTTTATATCTCAAATATTTATCACGTACGTATTAAATTGTACCACAGTGTTGCAAATACAAAAAATAATTTTTAAGAACTCATTAAAGGGTGATAGGAAATTAATTTTTTGATTAAAAGTTCAAGTTACGAAAGCGGTCCCAAAATAACCAACCACACAAATAAAACATAACAACTTTGGGAAAAAATTTCTTTACTTCTCAACATAATCTCCTTTTAACTCGAAACATTTTTCCCAGTGATATTCAACAGCTTCGATACCCTCTTTAAAGTAAGAACTGCCTAGTTCCTTAAAATATCTATCAAATAGACTTCAAATTCTCTTCATTGTTGGCAAATCTTTTACCAACGAATTATTCCTTCAAGCTTAGACAGAGGGAGCCAATCTGCGTGATGAAGCACTTCAAGCTTTAATTCGTGGATTTTGGCCACCGAAATAATGGATGTGTGAACTGGTGTATTGTTTTGATAAAACAACATTTTCTTTTTAGCCAAATGAGGCCTTTTTTCTCCAATTTTATCACTTAAATGCTGCAATAAGTTGGCACAATATTCGCCGTTGATTATTTTTCCATTTTCAAGATAATCAATAATCCCAAAAAAACAGAAGAACTGTTATTCAAAACAGTCCTCTGTTTTAAATAATCATTTATCTCAGGTATAAAGTGGCGTTATTGTGGTGAAGCATCTCCAAACACTATTGAAACATCTTCACGAGACTGTATTTGTTCCATTGTGAGGAAACGCGGTACCCAAATAGTGGACAGCTTTCTCATCTCCAATTTGTCGGTCAATATACGTTATATAGCCGACTATCAACGTTTACCATTTCGTGCATTTTCTGAACCACCCAATATTTTATATTCAATAGCAAAGGAGCAGACTCCTCCAGAGTATTATTTGGATAGAGACCTTTCAAATGAAAATATTGAATTACATTTTTTTCCATGTTAGCAAATTCACTAAGATCGTTATTCTGATGGCTCCAAAAAAAAAAAGCTAAACAACATGAAGCTTTCAATTTTAAAACAAATATATCATAAGGTTGCCACTTAACAGCAACATATATTTTTTCAAACTACTGCCGTCATTTATACGTCAGGTCGGGTTGTTCTGGCTCTCGTTCTGAATTGTGATATTTTATAATTACTTCGTATGTGAGGTGCCATTACTCACTGTTTCAATCCCACCCATTTTTGGCTCAAAAATAGTTTAAAAACTCTTGTTATCACACTATTTTACATAAATCGTGATAACTATTTACTTTGTGTGGGATATTACCACGCCCACTGGTTCCATCCCACCTAATTTAAGCAAAATTTCTCAAACAAATGACTTATAAAAAGAAAAAAATTCATTACTCAGGCTCTTTTATTACTCCTGACATTTTATATTAAAAAACATTTTTTTCTTCGAGATGGGCACATAGACTCTGTTAAAGTTTTAAGAAGATGGGTTTAAGGAGTTTAAATATCCGCTTATATATACAAACTATCCCCTAATATATAAAATTTTATTATTGTGCGTAAAAAAGAAACAAACATATTATGCCATTAATGACCTTCCATCCTTTATTGTTGATTCTTTAAATTACAATGTGCCCATACCATACCCTCGCCAACGCATGCTTTACTGTACCTGAAAAATGTACTTTAGTTAATATAGCAACGGATTTTATTCCACAATATTTAAAAATACCCGAAAATTTTACCCTTTCCATGAATTCTGGAGACTTTTTTCGATTAACTAATTGAATGTTGGAGTTGTGCTATTAAACCCACTGCACAAACTGGCACTTCATTTTATCAGCCAATTCATAATGGTGGCCAGATAAAACGAGATCCGGTTTCTTTGTGTGAATTGATAACCCTTTGAGTCAGCGATACCAACTTATCGCGTTTTAATTAACCCAAAAACTCATTTACCTCACTGAGCGCCTTTTAAAACACAAAAATGTATGTTTTTTGTTATTCGTTTTTGTGCCGTTAGCGCCATTCAGTTCGAACCTCTTATCCCCAAATTGAAATTTGCTATTCTGATTATAGTCTTAAAAAGGCTTGTTTTGACAATAATACTGAAGAAACATACAAGCATTTAATCAATCAAAAGTTAATTGAGTTCACAAAATCTCTTATTTACGATTTTCATCTAATTTTAAAACATTAAAAAAAATTGAGTTTGAAATTATACAGGCTCAAGATCAAATGCTTTTACTTTGAATGAAGCAAGAAAACGGGCACGCCGTTAGCGCTAAATTTAAGTTTAGCAAAAACAAATTGTTTTTGTTGTTTTTTCAAGACAAAAACAAACATGTATATTATACTATGCAATGTGTACTCATATACAATCATATTTGTTTCAAAGTTGTTCGATATTTTAGTTTGTTATATTGGAAGAGGCTTAAATAGTATAACTTTTGCTTGAATTCTCATTTGGTTGTTTTCAACAAATATATATGAATTTAACTTTTTACCAAACAAACTATATACTGCTTTTGGTTACTGATGAGGCTTGGTGACTCTTCCTGAAATAGCTGTATAACCTGTCATGTAGAATATAGATCAATTTTTTAAACAAATGTGCCAATGTTTTTGCTTCATTCAAAGTAAAAACATTTGATATTGAGCCTGAATAATTTCAAACTCAATCATTAAATTGATAATGATCGAAAATAAGACTTTTTATTTTTATAAAAAGCAATAACATTAAAAAATTTTTTTTTACTCAATCGTTAGAATTGTTTTTTGTTTTTTTAGAAATCGTTACATTGTCTCAACAATTTAAAACTAGGTAAGTGGAAAAACAGAGACAGAATTGATTTATTTTGAATTGAAGCACATAACTTCAAAAGCTCAATCAATGAATTCCCATCTTTTAAAATATCAAGGTTCGTAATAGATATATATTGAGTTTTCCGCACGAAAGTGATGAAATCGAAAGAGTGTTTATTACAAGAATTTTCTTAAACAAAATAAGGAATAGAATGTCTTAAAATGTCTGAAAATTGTAAAATAAAACAAAACAATGACATGTATTTATTTGAAAATGAACAGGAGTGAAAACTCCGTGGCCTAACAATAAAAAAAACAGTTTTTTGGATTTGAAATCAACTTCATTCTTCAACGTGATCTCCGTAAAGTGAAATGAATTTCTTCTAACATCTTGATACCCTTGAAAAAATACAATTGATCAAACTCTGCAAAAGAGGTTTCCGTCTCTGATATGAATTCTTCATTTGTGTAAATTCTCTTTCCCTGGAGCCATATTTTCAAGTTTGGGAACAAATAGTAATTGCTGGGGGCCAGCTCTGGAGAATACGGGGGGTGGGGAAGCAATTCGTCATGCAAAGACTTAAATTTTTCTGAAGCCATAGCAAATGAATGCACCGGTGCACAGTCATGATGATACACGATTTTTTCTTATTTAACTCAATATAATACTTGGCAGTTATTGGTTGTCCTTTCTCCAAATAATCATTAAATATTATACTACGTGCATCGCAAAAACCACTGGCCATTACCTTTTCAGCCGATTGTTGAGTCGTTGGTCACTTTTGTTGGATTTCGCATGCTTGTAACCACTCCGCAGACTATCTATTGGACTCCGGTATATAATAGTGAATCCACACCTCATCCATTGTTATAAATCAACGTAAAAATTCAGTTGAATTTATTTCAAACATATTCAAAGCATACTTAGAATCATGGACACGTTTCAGCTAATAAGAATCGCGGCACCCACCAGGCAGAAAGTTTTTTAATTTTTGAATGCTCACTTTTCTTACGATTTCTTGGGCAACTGTCTCATTTGGACTTGCAGGATGATCTGCATTATTTATGGTCGTACGACCACGATTTTGTTCCGAATAGCCCCTTTGAACCATTGAATATGACGACGAAGATTCACCGTAATGTTTATCTATCCATCCATCTATCTAACGGTAACTTTCTTTCTAATTAATAAAATGTCATGAAATTTTTACACAATTTTTTTTTTTTTTTTGCCCTACTGAATAAACAGAAAAAATTGGCACTTAGCACGCCATCTCTATGTTAGGCCACGGAGTTTCCACTCCATTATTTTACTATTGATATAAACTTTAAATGCTTCATGAAAATACAATATTATATGAAATGTATGTACAATGTGCATATAATATAAGGTTTTTGAATATTAATAAAAATAATTTTATTTTTTACAACGACATAACTAGCGATTTTTAACGCTTTTAGGTTCATATCTGTTGTCATTTCCATAGGTCATTTTAATGAGTGTGTTCGGCTGGCAATTTCACTATGGACTATCGGGTATATGTTAAATTTGAAAGAAAATATACGTCCGTTATTTTTTTAATATTAAATTATAAAATTATTTGTTTGGACTTAAAATAAAGACGAAAGACTGGACGGAATTGCTGAAAAAAAGTGAGTTTAGGGTTTGATAACACCATATCACTGCTTTCAAAAAAAAAAACAAGTTTCCCTATACTAAGTGTTTAGAGAAAGGGTCTCAGGTCCAACTAATTGGGTATATAAAATAAGCATAAAACAAATTTTCGTGAAATTTTTAAATTTTTTTGCCTGCACACCTGAAAAAGTTCATATCAGATTCTATATTTATATGAGAACTAGGTCCAAAAATGGACCGGTGCTAACCAAATTTGCTAAAGTCAAATATTTTTTTGCAAAAACATATACAAACCAAATTTGAGAAAAATCTGTGCAATTTAATATAGGAGCTTTGCCTAAAAATTGGCTTATAGGGTTTGAACTACTGTTTAATGGATGCAATAAACATGCACAAATCAATTTTGATAGGTATCTTTATGATAATTTTCATATTATGGATTAGGTCTGACATACACCGATTTTCACCATCCTGCACCTACTGGAATCTTTTGTTCCGAATTTCATCAAAATATATTCATATTTGCCATCTGTAGTTTGATTGCAGGTTTTACATGAACACACAGATGGAAGGACAGTCACATAGACGGACAGATATCGCTAAATCGACTCAGAAAGTGATTCTGATTCTACTCAGGAAGTGATTCCGAGTCGATAGGTATAGTAAAAGATGTGCCTAAATCAAATATTTTTTCGATTTTTCGCTAAGGCCGAGGTCACGCAATGAGTGGTAAAGCGGCGAGCGGCAGAGCGGCGAGTTCGAGCGGCAAGTGGCTTATTTCTGAGCGTCATTTCTGAGCGGTCAGTTGTCAAAATGCCATTGTCAATGTTATTATTATTTATTTAAAAAGTTTTTATAATAAAAGCAAAATATTTTCACTATTTTATGATTTTTATTTATGTATGACTACATTTCAACCTTTTTAACTTTTTATCGATTGAAAAACAACACAAAAATGGTTGTCGTTAAGATAACAACAACAGCTCACTTTAATAATAGTGAATATCGTTTAAAAATTTTACTGAACACCAAAATCGATAATTTTGTTGTTTTCTTTTTTTAACGATTCAATTATCGTTAAAAGAAGTAACTAAATCGCGCTACAAAAAATTAGAACAAGTTCTATTCCTGAGCGGCGCCGCTTAGACGCTCAGAAATGCCGCTCACATGCCGCTCATTGCGTGGCCAGTTCAGCAGTATTTCATATGTTTTAATTTTTTCCGCTCATCGCTCTGCCGCTCGCCGCTTTGCCGCTCATTGCGTGGTCTCGGCCTAAGAGTTTTGTATGTGTTTTTGCTGTATTTATTACTTTTTTACGATTTTTTTTCTCGATAATAAAAAAATGTGCTTTAAAGTACTAAACAAACCCTATTGAAAAAAGAAAAGAAAGCTATCGTTGGAGTAACGGCTATTTATTTATTATTGTTTTTATACCTTATACCACTATATGCTTTGGGTACAATGACTTTGTGCTGCTGTTTGTAACTACCAAAAATATTTGAACTAGACCCATCTTTTATTATACCGATCGACTCAGAATGACTTTCTGAATCGATTTAGCGATGTCCGTCCTTCCATGTAAACCTTGTAATCAAACAAACTACAGGTCGCAAATATGAATATATTTCGAAAAAAATTGGTACATAAGCTTTTATGGGCCATAGGATAAACGCTATTAAAATTGATGAAATGTTCAGACCTAGTCCCATAAATTGCTATAAGATCCAAATTATAATATAGATCTATGTGAAATTGGGTTTGTATGTGTTTATTATATCCATTAATCAGTAGCCCAAAAATAATGCCTATAGAACAATTTTTAGTCACAGGCCCCATATAGAGCTGCTTCTGTTCGTATATATTATTTCAAAATATAAGTGACTTTACCAACTATGGTCAGGATCGGTCAATTTTTCGACCTAGTTCCCATATAAATATAGCACCCGATATGAACTTTTTCATATCTGCAGCCAAAAAAATTAATAACAAGGCCACTCAAATTTGGTTTATGTTTATTTTCTATATCCAATTAGTTGGACCGAAGAGATAGGGTCTCTAAACTGTGGTATAGGGTATCGTATAGTCGGTCTAGACCAACTATAATTTTCTTTTTTGTATTAACTTTTTTAGTTATATAAATTTTTATTTTATTTAATTATTATATAACATTACTTTCGGTTTTTTTAATTCATTTTATGTTTAAATTAATAACACAGTGCACGACTAAAAATCTGATTAGGTTCAGACCACAAAATTGTGAAAGTTCATGATGGTAGTACTAAAACCCCAGCTGGGTTTTGTTGGGGTGGCAGCCGTTTTTTTTTTTTTTTTTGATGTGTAAACATCTATACGCGCAGGGGGGTAAATTTCTATTTCACAATACAATCACAAAAACAGCGTAACTCATATCGGTGTGAGCTGAAGCAGATAACGCTGTGTGACTTATGATTGTATTGGTAAAAAAGTTATGATATAACATTGTTTTTTATGCCACTTTTTTAAAAGCGTCATATATGTATCACTTATATACGCTTAAACATTTTTAACGTTTACAGCAAAGGGTTGTTGAATTAGCTGAAACAGTTTTTGCTATAAGTGATACATAGATGACGCTTTCTGTTTGATTTTAAAAAATGACATAAAAAATCTCAAATTACTAGATGTTTACACATCTTCCCTGTGATCGGACTCACATTATTTTTTTTTTATAGCAATTTAAAGTTTTCGGAAGCGATTTGGGTCTTTCTATTGCTTCCCATGCCTGTATCTCGCAAGCTATTTAGAATTTTGCTTTGGCGCTTTCAACAAAATTGTAGCTACTGATTAGGCCTACAAAACATTACTTTATGTCAAATCAGTAATACATCATCTTCATGTTAAAAATAACCAAAAAATAAAAAAAAAAGAATTTTTTCCCTTTTATTACAGTTTGTCGTCGTTATTTTGAAAACCGTTATTTATTAGACCAATCAGTTAGAAACAAAATTGTAGATACGAGAAAATCTAACAACTCTTTTATAAAATAAAGTCAAGAACAATTTCAGTCTTCTTCATCTGAGCTAATATCTGCCCATTCAATGTCCATTCTTTCATCGTTTTTGGTGTCTTTATCCTCGTAAGAAGAAATTTGTTGGCTCCACCAACACAACTCCGCAAGCATCGCATCTAATTTTTTTCCTTTAAATCGTTTCTCCATTGGCACGATAACCTGGTGAAAATGCTCTCTTTGTTCATCGGATTCGGTGGGTAACTGATTTGCGAATTGCTCAAGGTGATTGTTCAGGAAATGTAGTTTCAAAGTCATGAAAACACGAATAACTTGAAATGACTGTAGCATTTTCTTCACCAGAACTTTGAAGTCGTTGTCGTGGTTCATTCCTAATAATTTTAATTTTCACACAAAATATGCTGTTATGTGGGCACTTCAAACAATTTATTGCAATCAGAGATATATGAGAACAAGCACAAAAATGAAATACAATTGATAAAATGGAACGATTCAAAAATGACTAAATTCAAGAAACAGTTACTCGGTCACCCAAAATAATTTTTTTAGTTTCTGGTTATTTTTAACATGAAGAATTACTGATTTGACATAAAGTAATGTTTTGTAGGCCTAATCAATAGATACAATTTTGTTAAAAGCGCCAAAGCAAAATTCTAAATAGTTTACGAGATACAGGCATGGGAAGCAATAGAAAGACCCAAATCGCTTCCGAAAACTTTAAAGTGCTATAAAAAAAAAACGACTGCCACTCAAACAAAACCCAGCTGGGGTTTTAGTACTAACATCATGAGCTTTCACAATTTTGTGGTCAAAAACTCATCAGAATTTTGAAGCGTAAAAATGCTGCAGTGTGTATTAAATAAAATTAGTAAATAAATTTTTTGTTATTAATTTCTCTTTATTATTGTTAATACACATTAAAAATATTATTATTATTATTTATTCATCATTTTCGTCCAGGTGTGACATATGAAAAAGTCGAAAGAAAATTTTTCAAATGGGGAAAAAAAACTCTTTTTCAAATAACTAAAATATGCTTCGTTTTGATGTTCTCTCTAAAAAAAATTTGTGTCGAATATTTTAAACCTTTTTTAAAAAATTCTAAAAAGAGCTGTTAAAATAGTAATTTCCACGGACATGCACGTATAAAAATTATTTAAGATTAATATTTATACTGTATGTTTTTCCTATTTCATATAGTATTTGGGGTCAAAACTAAAACTTTAAATGGCAATAAAATAAGCTTCAAATTGTTTAGCGGGTTTCCAAACATACCGAAAAAAAATTGCCCACCCAAATTGTTCTAAAGTTTAACAACTGTATTTTTGATTTTATGAACAAAATTTTAATAGCAGATAACATTATCGATTGTGATCAATTATTAACTTTTATAAATTTCTGTTATCAACTCCACCACAATTCAGTTGACACAATGAATCTGTTTTCTGTCTGTAAGTATAATAACCTAACAAAAGCGTTCGACATAAGATGTATAAAACCACAAAAATAGCGTTGCACTGTGCTATCGATAATTATTATTTTTTTTCTTTCTTATTATTTCATATTATTAAAAAAAAAGTATTTATTTAACATGACTTTACAGTAGCATAATGTTCTTTAAAAAAATTTCAATTATACATATGTAACTGCTATATCTAAATAAGTGCACTTTTAAACAATTTAAAATTGAAACCTTTCAAATTTATATTTTCAATGGTGCCACATTTTGTTGCAAGTTTAAAAGCTATGTGATTATTAAAAAATTTCATAATTCTCATTTCAATTAACATTTTCTGAACACGCCACATTTTGTGGCAAGTTTGATACTTTGAATGCTATCCAAAATTGCGTATGAAAAATTATAAAACGTTAAAAACAAACATTAAAAATTATTTTCCATATTATTAAAGTAAATGAAAACGAGCCAGAATGTTTAAATCGGCTATAGCGAAACTGTAAATACCCTGCACGATATTGTCCAAAAATTAAAGTTATATTTAATATTGTCATAAAAATAAGCAAAAACAAATTCTAAATCTTTACACGTCTGAACCGATTTAACTTATTTCTTTCGTAGATAGGCCAAAACCCGAACCACATGTTGTGGACATGATCACAACTTTTAAGGCCAGTTGGACATATTTCGATATGATACAAACTGTAAGGGAAACTAATGCATATGTTCTTTACATATAGTATTGAGTACGATATAATCATATACAATATGGTTCCATAGAAATAAAGTCAGTACATTTTGTAAACTGGATGTGCTTTTTAATAGTCACCCACATAACAGCTGAATGTACATTGAAAAAAAATTTTTTTTTTAACTTCTTGTCTTTACAGATCTTTTCAAAAAAATTTGTTAATGAGTAATGCAATATTGAATTTATATGTATATTCAGATCTGTAGCAAAGGACTAAACAGCCAAACGAATGTCTTATAAATTTGTATATTTTTCCCAAAGAAGTTGAATTTGATACTTATTTCCTGGAAACGTTGTTTAAAATCATTAATGATGTTACCTTAATTTTAGTTTCTAACTGTATTCACATGTATTTTCAATGTCCTAACGAACAACACATGCAACCATTTCATTGGCCTTTATAAGCCTTTCAAAGCCATACATTTAACAACAATATAAATCATAAACGTTTACTGCTTGCTCTCTGGTAAAAGAAGGGTTTCACATTTAACTTACGAAATTTGAAACGCACCTGTTCTAAATTTAGCCTACAAATGTCATATGTCATAGTATATGTTATAAATGTACTTCACAAAAATGCAACCATACGAAATACGAAAAAAAAATTTTCGAAAACATTCAAACTAGTGCGTTACGCACTTACACATCCATTTGTGCAGGCATATCCGTATTGTAGAAACTGAAGCTGTATTGCATTTTTGGTATAAATCCAACGTTTTTCAGTAATTTTTAAAGGCTCACTCACAGCAGTACGTTGTACGTATATAAACAATAAATCACTCATACAGATATGCTTAAATAACTCTAAAAATGAAAAAATATGACAACTGATTCTTTTATACAGGGTGTCTGATAAGTGTTGCTGTATTAAATACCTACAGCTAAAGCAAAAATAGTTTCCTGTGTCCTATATTTTGGATAGAGGGAAAAAGTTATCAGGTTTTCTTTTTTTTTTTTTTTGTAACGACACTCATCAGCCACACTGTAAGTAGTGTCATGTATAAAGCTTTTATTTGCATTTTCATTGAAATTCAAACTAAAACTTTATCTACTTTTATATCCACGTAGCAAAAATGGTCCCTACAAATTTTAACTTTTAACACCAATGCTGTTGCTGTTGTTGCTTGTAATGCCATTAGCATATTTTTGTGGACACTTACCGTATCATAGTGGGTCCTTTGATGTTTTGCACGATCTGAGCTATTGCTGAATGCTTTTGGACAACCTTTATATTGACAACCATATGGACGCTCACCAGTATGTGAACGTTGATGGATTTTTAAATTTTCTAAACGCGAAAATGCTTTATTGCAACTAGGAAACTGTAAAGAGAAAGAAGAAAATAAAGTTAGTGTGTTTGTAGCATTATGGTAACAGTTCGAGGGGAAATTAGAAACAGCAAGTACAGGCGACCTTAGCTTTTGATATGGAAATATTTTAATTTGTAACTTTAATGCTTATTGATGGTGTAAAGAAAAAGAAATTTCTTCTTTCGAAGATTATTTTTTTTTTCTTTTTTCAAATAAGTCTATTTTGCCACCTATTGCTGCACATTGAAATTTACAAGAAATCTGCTTGAACTTCAAACTATTTTCAAACTTGCCACTTAACTTGGTAAGTGGTGTTATGGTTATGCCATATTAGGAGTTTTAAAATATAATAGAACTTTATAAAATTTTTTTAACTTGCCACATTTTGTGGCATGTCAATTATTAATTTGTATCTTTTTTATATAATACGAAAATATTTTCATATTTGAAAAATCACCTTTTACAATAATTTCAATGTTGCCACATTATGTGGCATACTTAAACTTTCACTTATAAACAAGAAAATATTTTTTTAACAATATTATGTATTGCTCAAAGTCCTTTTCAAACTTACAACATATTTTGGAAAGTTGCAAATTCTAAAAAAAAAATCCTTTTACGCTGTTGAAAGAAATTATTTTTGCATATATCCAATAATACACGAATAAAACTTTTGCTTTATAATAACATACTCTTTGTGTTTTTTTTTTTTTTTTTTTTGTTTAACATAAAACAAATGGTGGCAACACAAGTTGGAGTAATAGACTATAATAAAGTTTTGTTTTTATAAAAACAGATGGCAAAAAAATAAAATTTTCTAAACCAACAAAAAATTAAATAAATAAAAATATTAAATATCTTTTTTTAAGCACTTTAAATAACATCACGTGCTACTTTTTTGGGACAATAGAAAAACTACTTGAGTTTATTTAGAATAAATTTATACATTTTTATCCTAGAAGGAAATCATAACCCTTTTTCGTACTTTGGGTGAAACTATTATATTATTTCGAAATATTTTAGTAAAAACAATAGTGAAAAAATACAAAAAAAAAAAACATTTAAATCATTTTCATCATCATTTATTTACAAGAATGAAAGACTAATATAATGAAATGTTATCTGTGACAGCTGCGTACGTGTATTAGTTGTACACATGCATATATATAATAATACATATTAAATACAATGAAGATAAAAATTTGTTTTATTTATAATAAACCGAAAAGAATACTTTAGGATTTCATATCAAATTACATTTTAAATTAAATTGAAAAAAAAATTATTTGTATGTGCAGCAGGTACATGTTGTATATACTCATATGAGGTACTTTTTTGTATAAATTTTATAGACTTCATTTTTAATAATGAATATTAATATATGTTATGCAGAATTTATTTTACAATGGTATATTTACAGAGATGACAATCAAAAGTTAATTTAAATTATTAAGCAATCAAATTCAGAAATTACCTTAGAGATAACATAATACGGCTATAAGATAAGACTACCAGCAAAAAAAAAAAAAAAAGAGGAACCATAGAAGTGAAATAGATGCTTTTTTGGAATACGGCTGTGGGGAAAAGTTTGATTATCACCCATGCAAAACATTTAGTTTATACTAGTGCTTCGTAGATCATGATAAATCATTTCACGGAAACGTATTTGGAACTGAACTAATGTGAGTATAATGAGAAAAATAAGGGTTTAATTTTTCACAAAAAATTTGCCGCACAAAAGGAGGATGGAAAAGACACTTTCTGAGTCGATTTAGCGATGTCCGTTCGTCTTTGTGTCAATTTAAACATTGTAATCAAACAACAGGTCGCAAATACGAATATATTTTGATGAAATTTGGTATATAAGCTTCTAACGGCCACAGTATGAACGCTATTGAAATTCGTGAAATTCGGTCCATGTTCAGACCTAGTCCCCACACAAATGACCCCTATGAAATCGACTAAACTGCCATAAGATCCAAATTATCATATAGATCTCAGTGAAATGGGGTTTGTATGTGTTTATTATATCCATTAATCAGTAGTCCAAAAATAATCCCTATAGGACAATTGTTAGTCATAGGCCCCATATAGAGCTGCTTCCCGATCTTCACTTAAATCTTAGTCGGTCTAGACCGACTATACGATACCCTATACCATGATTGGTCATAATCGTGGAAAACTTGGCATTAATATGAAGGAAGCATCCAATGTGCATAAAACTTACACCACTATGGTTTTTGGGGTCGCTGATTTCAAATTTGAAGTCAGATTTTTGAAAAACAAAATGGCGGATCCAAAATGGCGGGCATTTTCTTTTAAGCTGCTTGAATATCTTTAGGAATGAGACTGACGGGGTTTTGGGGGTCGCTGCTTTTAAATTTGAAGTCAGATTTTTTAAAAACAAAATGGCGGAAATTTTGTTTAAAACTGCTTGAATTTCTTTAGGAATGAGACTTAGGAGATTTTTAGGATCGCTAATTTCAAATTTGAAGTCAGATTTTTAAAAAACAAAATAGCGGACCCAATGTGGGGGAAATTTTTTAAAAAGCTGATAAATTTCTATACAATTGAAAAAGAGGAACTTAAATGCTTATAAGTAAAACAAATGAATTTTAATATCAGCACATTTTTATTTATTACTATTCAAAATCTTTATATTCTTCTGATTCAGATTCATAATCAGATTTCAATTTTGTTTCGGAGTTTTTGTCATCAGTTGTGTTCATTAACAGTGACAATACTTCCTGTGGGCGTGTTTGTTTTTTTGTGGCAAGCTCTCTTACTTAAATATATACTTAATATTAATGGATCAGAAGAATCTAATGCGCGATGGAAAAAATCTGCAAGATTGTGTTAACGATTATCTTTCCTTGCGTGATTTAGTCTGTCTGATTTGTACAGTCTATGGCGCTACTCAGAAGCCTCCTCTTTTAAAACTCTTAAGGGAACCTCTGCAATTTCCATTATTTGCTTTGTATGCACAAGCACTTTGTGCACTGTGGGCGTCATAGGTAACCAAGGATATTTTTTCTGTATCATGTTGCCAGTTTGAAAACAAATTATAGAATTTTTCAAAATAGAGAAAACGTCGCTTGCACAAATCAAAATTCTATGTCAATAATGGTAATCAAGCTTTAAATAAATTGTTTTGTTTTGCTTCCTTTGACGTTTCCACTTTTCGTTAAAAGCATGATATATAATACATTTTACATACATCAAACGTAGTCGTCTTTGGAAACTACACATGAAACTTTCGAAAAGAATGAAAATTAACGACATCGGGTACTTTCTGAAGATATTTCCCAATCTGGTCGTTTTTACGTGAGTTTTTGATGAACAATTTTAAAAACCGGTAAAAAATTTATAGCGGTCTGCATACAAAAAAGACACGAAAATAATATTGGAAAAAAAATTAGCAGTCTCAAAAAATCCCCTGTGCGGGAAAAAATAGAATAAAGGGGAATAGCCTGTGGTAACTTAGAAGGCTCCTCCTCGTAGAGGTAAGGATTTCGTGTGCCTAGGTGATCCAATATAAGCATAGCTCCAATAAACATTAACGGTTTATTTACTGGTATTAATTTTAAAGCTTCTCCATTATTTTCTTAATAGAAGAAAAAAATATATGCTTCCCCCATGCACCACGAAAGTAGAAGCTTTGAACTTTATTATAAAAAAAAAATTATATTTTTATTGAAAAACAACAAGTAAGAAAATTATAGTCGGTCTAGACCGACTATACGATACCCTATACCATGCGTTTAGAAACCCTATCTCTTAGGCCCAACTAACTGGACATAGAAAATAAGCAAAAACCAAACTTGAATGGGATTTTTATTAATATTTTTGGCTGCAGATATGAAAAAGTTCATATCGGATGCTAATCTATATAGGGACTAGGTTAAAAAAATGGACCGATCCGGATCATGTTTGGTAAAGTCTCTTGTATTTTGCAAAAATATATACAAACAAAATTTGAGAAGAATCAGTGCAATATTTTTATTATACCCTATACCACTATGTGGTTTGGGTATAATGACTTTGTGCTGCTGTTTGTAACAACCAAAAATATTTGACCTAGACCCATCTTTAATTATACCGATCGAATCAGAATCACTTTCTGAGTTGATTTAACAATGTCCGTCCGTCCGTCTGTGTGTCCATGTAAAGCTTTTAATCAAACTGCAGGTCGCAAATATGAATATATTTTGATGAAATTTGGTACATAAGCTTTTATCGGCCATGTGATGAACGCTATTGAAACTGGTGAGAATCGGTCCATGTTCAGACCTAGCCCCCATACAAATTACCCATATGAAATCGACATAAATTGCCATAAGATCCAAATTGTCATATAGATCTTACTCAAATTGGGTTTGTATGCGTTCATTACATCCACTAATGAGTAGTCCAAAAATGATCCCTTTGACCCCATATAGAGCTGCTTCCCGATCTTCACTTAAATCTATTAAAAAACAAAAATATTGCACTGATTCTTCTCAAATTTTGTTTCTACATATTTTTGCAAAATACAAGAGACTTTACCAAACATGATCAGGATCAGTCCATTTTTGGACCTAGTCCCTTTATAGATATAGCATCCGATATGAACTTTTTCATATCTGCAGCCAAAAAAATTAATAAAAATCCCACTCAAATTTGGTTTTTGCTTATTTTCAACGTCCAGTTAGTTGGGCCTAAGAGATAGGGTTTCTAAACGCATGGTATAGGGTATCGTATAGTCGGTCTAGACCGACTATAATTTTCTTACTTGTTTTTTAATAGATTTAAGTGAAGATCGGGAAGCAGCTCTATGTGGGGCCAAAGGGATCATTTTTGGACTACTCATTAATGGATGTAATGAACGTATACAAACCCAATTTGAGTAAGATCTATATGACAATTTGGATCTTATGGCAATTTATGTCGATTTCACAGGGGTAATTTGTATGGGGGCTAGGTCTGAACATGGACCGATTCTCACCGATTTCAACAGCGTTCATCCCATGGCCGATAAAAGCTTATATACCAAATTTCATCAAAATATATTCATATTTGCGACCTGCAGTTTGATTACAAGGTTTACATGGACACACAGACGGACGGACGGGCGGACGGACGGACATTTTTAAATCAACTCAGAAAGTGATTCTGATTCGATCGGTATAATTAAAGATGGGTCTAGGTCAAATATTTTTGGTTGTTACAAACAGCAGCACAAAGTCATTATACCCAAACCACATAGTGGTATAGGGTATGAAAAGTTACAGTAACTCAAACTTAGGCAATTTTTGTCTGCAGCAAATACAACAAGTAAGAAAATTATAGTCGGTCTAGACCGACTATACGATACCCTATACCATGCGTTTAAAGACCCCATCTCTCAGGCCCAACTAACTGGATATAGAAAATAAGCATAAACCAAATTTGAGTGGGATTTTTATTATTTTTTTCGGCTGCAGATATGAAAAAGTTCATATCGGATGCTATACCTATATGTGGACTAGGCCCAAAAATGGACCGATCCTGACCATGTTTGGTAAAGTCTCTTGTATTTTGCAAAAATATATAAAAACAAAATTTGAGAAGTATCAGTGCAATATTTTTGTTTTTTAATCGATTTAAGTGAAGATCGGGAAGCAGCTCTATATGGGGCCAAGGGGAACATTTTTGGACTACTCATTAATGGATGTAATGAATGCATACAAACCCAATTTCAGTAAGATCTATATGACAATTTGGATCTTATGGCAATTTATGTCGATTTCATATGGGTAATTTGTATGGGGGCTAGGTCTGAACATGGACCGATTCTCACCAATTTCAATAGCGTTCATCCCATGACCGATAAAAGACCAAATACCAAATTTCGTCAAAATATATTCATATTTGCGACCTGCAGTTTGATTACAAGCTTTACATGGACACACAGACGGACGGACGGACGGACGGGCGGACGGACGGACATCGTTAAATCGAATCAGATAGTGATTCTGATTCGATCGGTATAATTAAAGATGGGTGTAGGTCAAATATTTTTGGTTGTTACAAACAGCAGCACAAAGTCATTATACCCAAACCACATAGTGGTATAGGGTATAAAAACACATGCTTAATGCAAATGGCGAATTTGAAATTCTATAACTTCACTATAAAAGCAGCTAGATCAAATTTTTTTTGTTTCTCGGCTTAGTTCGAGTTTTATATTTTTCCCCATATAATAAAAAAGTCAAATTGGACAACTTTTTTTTGGACTTAATGCCAACAAAATCCAAAATATGACCAATGTGCCATGGTTTAACTAATTGGATATAGAAAATAAGCATAAACCATTTGAGTGCCATTATTAGTAATTTTTTTGGCTGCAGATATGAAAAAGTTTATATCGGGAGCTATATTTATATGGGGACTAGGTCGAAAAATGGACCGCTCCTGATAATATTAGGTAAAGTCACTTATAGTTTGAAAAAATATACACAAACCAAATTTAAGAAAAATCTGTGCAATATTTTTGTTTTATGATAGATTTAAGTGAAGATCGGGAAGCAGCTATATATGGGGCCTATGACTAAGAATTGTCCTATAGGGATTGTTTTTAGACTACTGATTAATGGATATGGGGACTAGGTCTGAACATGGACCGATTTTCACCAATTTCAATAGCGTTCATCCTATGGCCGATAAAAGCTCACATACCAAATTTCATCAAAATACATTCATATTTGCGACCTGTAGTTTGATTACAAGGTTTACATGGACACACAGACGGACGGATGGTAAGGACGGACGGACATCGCTAAAATGACTCAGAAAGTGATTCTAAGTCTTTCGGTATAATATGGGTCTAGGTCAAATATTTTTTGTAGTTACAAACAGCAGCACAAAGTCATTATACCCAAACCACACAGGGTATAAATATTGCACAGATTTTTCTCAAATTTGGTTCGTATATATTTTTTCTAAATATAAGTGGTGACTTTACCAAATATGGTCAGGATCGATCCATTTTTCGACCTAGTCCCCAAATTTGGTTTATGCTTATTTTCTATATCGAATTAGTTGGACCGAAAGATAGAGTCTCTAAACCATGGTATAGGGTACCATATAGTCACTCTAGACCGACTATAATTTTCTTACTTTTTTTCTTTTAATTGTTCAAATAATATGAAAAATTTTGTAAAATGCAGAAACAAAATTAAAAACATATATCAGTGCTAAAATCGGCTGTGCCGCCGAATTTTTGATGCTCTCCACCTGCGCTTTTCGTTGACATTAATATCTGTACTTGTTTTACTATTTATAGCAAATGTAAAGAAAATATTTAAAAAAGTAATTTGTTAACTTAATACTGAAAAATTATTACAACAAACACACTAAATTTTTAACATATTTAGAGGTGCCTTCACATTTTTGGATATATCTTGGCACAATGATGCCCGATTTAACCCTTTTTCAAAACCAATCTGCTCTAAATAATGACAAATATTATTATCATAACTTTACCTAGGTATATGATTTATTTTGTGACTTAGCGTGATTTCAACAGAAAGGCGGACGGACGGAAAGGTGGACAGACGGAAATATGGCCACACGGACATCGTTATATCGACACGAATCATTATAAGGATCAATAATATATGTATATACTATAGAATGCCTGAAATATATGTTTGTTATTGCCCCTCAAAGCAATAATTTTGTGTACACATTTTAGACTATATCTTAGCACAATGATGCCCGATTTATCCCATTTTCAATTCCAACCTGTTTTAAATAATGACAAACAATATTATCGTGTATGAATGATTGTGTTTTCAACAAACAGACAGATGGACAGACGGACGTCGCTATATCGACTTGTTATAAGAATCAAGAATATTTACTCCATGGGTTCGCAAATTCATTTTTCGATGCGTTACAAATGGAACGACAAACTCATAAATACCCTCTGATCAATGGTGGTTATCCCAAAGCAACAGGAACTAATAATAACAAGTAATGGTGTTAAATTAAGCTATGTTGAAACTATTTATAACAAACTAGCAGATTCCAGCGCTCGAAATTCGAGTGCAATTTCTAGGCAAATTTATTTTTCAACTTAGCCAATTCACAAACCAACACTTTTATGGTTTATAATTATTGTGAATGAAGATAACAATCTCATTAACAAACACATTAATAAATTTAATAAAACACACATAGCATATGTAGAATTTTATGTATGTGGTAGTAGCAACTTTAAGTACAATTTACTCAAAATAAAGAAAAAAATTTAAGAATCTCTAAATATGCAAAACGGCTGATAAGAAATACCTTTCAAATAATATACGTTTGGTCAATATCGGGATAAAACGGTAGAATAAAACATCGGTCACAAGAAATTGCGTAGCCTATTAATATTATAGATGTAAAGAAAATATATTAAGAAGCAACAATTTGATAATTTGATAAACTTGATACTAAAATTTTTCTATTTTTGGATATATCTCGACACGATGATGCCCGATTTACCTTTTAATACCAACCTGCTCGAAAAAAAGCCAAACATTATTGCTATAACTTTACGGTTCATTTTGTGAAGGCGCGTGATTTCAACACACAGGCGGACAGACAGACATCGCTTTATCGAGTCGAATTATGGTAAGGATCGCGAATATACACACTTTATGAATGATAAACTGGTATACACCCTCTGCACTGTGTTGTGAAAATAAAGTATCCAGACAGACAGCTCACAAACATCAAACATCAAAAAGGTTGTGGATTTAAAGGTTTAATGAATCTTGTAATCGTTAACTACCTGGATGCAACTTAAATAAAAAATTCTAGACTTTCCATTTTAGAATATACATAAACATTTCGAGTTTAAAACGAATAAAAATTTCTACAAATATGTAAGATCCCTAGAAATAGAAACGGAAAGAAAACAATTAAGAAAATTATATATTATGCCATGAATTTCGGGATAAGGCTTCGATCCAATTTTTCTAAGACAGTCATTGGATACACTCATTTAATTTTTACATTCACAATACAATGAAAGTTCAACTGTTTTCCGAAGAAATACGTCATTAACTTTTTTCATAGCCACCCTTAGCAAATTTCTGTACTAAATTAATTTTTTTTAGTGGCTTTTATTAATTTCAGTTTTTTTTTTTTTAAATTAAATTAAATGACACATTTTGTAACTGTAGTTTTTATAGCAGCAGTGAAGTCAACAGCTTAACCTAGTAACGCCAAGAAAATATTAGCAAAAAAGCAGCAAATAATGGCGATAAATAAGCCGAATGAAAGACTGGTCATTTACATATTTACAAACTTAAATACTTCCTCAGCTAAAATAAATTAATTTAAAAACAAATACGAAATTAATGTCGGTCTAGACCGACTATATGATACCCTATACCATAGTTTAGAGACCCTATCTCTCCGGTCCAACTAATTTGACATAGAAAATAAGCGTAAATTTGATAAATTTGATATAGAAAATAAGCATTGTTATTGATTTTTTTGGCTGCAGATATGAAAAATTTCATATCGAGTGTTATTTTTATATGGGGACTAGGTCGAAATATGGACCGATACTGACCATATTTGGTAAAGTCACTTATATTTTTTCAAAAAATAAATACAAACCAAATTTGAGAAACATCTGTGCAATATTTTTGTTTTTTTTTTTATAGATATAAGTGAAAATCGGGAAGCAGTCCTATATGGGGCCTTTGACTAAGAATTGTCCTATAGGAATTATTTTTGGACTACTGATTAATGGATATAATAAACACATACAAACCCAATTTGACTGAGATCTATATGATAATTTGGATCTTATGGCAATTTATGTCGATGTTAAAGGCATCATTTGTATGGGGACTAGGTCTGAACATGGACCGAATATCACCAATTTTAACAGTGTTCATCGTATTGCCGATAAAAGCTTATATACCAAATTTCATGAAAAATATATTCATATTTGCGACCTGTAGTTTGATTACAAGGTTTACATGGACACACAGACGGACGGACGGACATTGTTAAATAGACTCAAAAGGTGATTCTGATTCGATCGGTATAATAAAAGATTTGGTAGTTACAAACAGCAGCACAAAGTCATTATACCCAAACCACATGGTGGTATAGGGTATAAATAGTTGTTATAAATGGATCTGATATGATTAAGATTAAATTTTATTAAATTATTTATTTTTTTATTTTTATTATTATCATAATAGATAAATAATTAGTCATTTATTGTTCGGTTTAAGATCATGTATATATTTTTCTAATGAAAGAAAGATAATAATTTTTGTAATGTAAGAGAAATATTAGAAAAAAATTGAAGACAGCGCTAGATGGAGTAGCTACTTTCGAACAAAGCGACTTGTTCATCGTCAGCATCCTTCTGCCTATTACTTCAACTCATGCTTAATCAACTATTTAACTCAACATTTGAAAGAAAAGAACATGAGAAATGTTTTTCTTTTTATATACGAGAGTGTGTATGAACAAGCTGAGCTTTTCTAATTTTTAGCTTTCTCTACATTAACATAGCCAGATCAATTACAAGTCTTGTAATATGAACAGCTCTTTGTTTTTGCCATTGTCCATTAGATGGAACTGTTATGGCATGTGAAATCTTAACAGATTACACAAATGCATTGTACCTCATGTGTTGTATGTTATTGTTATGTATTGTTGATCTGTATTGGAATAATTAGTCATTTATTGTTCGGTTTAAGATCATGTATATATTTTTCTAATGAAAGAAAGATAATAATTTTTGTAATGTAAGAGAAATATTAGAAAAAAATTGAAGACAGCGCTAGATGGAGTAGCTACTTTCGAACAAAGCGACTTGTTCATCGTCAGCATCCTTCTGCCTATTACTTCAACTCATGCTTAATCAACTATTTAACTCAACATTTGAAAGAAAAGAACATGAGAAATGTTTTTCTTTTTATATACGAGAGTGTGTATGAACAAGCTGAGCTTTTCTAATTTTTAGCTTTCTCTACATTAACATAGCCAGATCAATTACAAGTCTTGTAATATGAACAGCTCTTTGTTTTTGCCATTGTCCATTAGATGGAACTGTTATGGCATGTGAAATCTTAACAGATTACACAAATGCATTGTACCTCATGTGTTGTATGTTATTGTTATGTATTGTTGATCTGTATTGGAATAATTAGTCATTTATTGTTCGGTTTAAGATCATGTATATATTTTTCTAATGAAAGAAAGATAATAATTTTTGTAATGTAAGAGAAATATTAGAAAAAAATTGAAGACAGCGCTAGATGGAGTAGCTACTTTCGAACAAAGCGACTTGTTCATCGTCAGCATCCTTCTGCCTATTACTTCAACTCATGCTTAATCAACTATTTAACTCAACATTTGAAAGAAAAGAACATGAGAAATGTTTTTCTTTTTATATACGAGAGTGTGTATGAACAAGCTGAGCTTTTCTAATTTTTAGCTTTCTCTACATTAACATAGCCAGATCAATTACAAGTCTTGTAATATGAACAGCTCTTTGTTTTTGCCATTGTCCATTAGATGGAACTGTTATGGCATGTGAAATCTTAACAGATTACACAAATGCATTGTACCTCATGTGTTGTATGTTATTGTTATGTATTGTTGATCTGTATTGGAATAATTAGTCATTTATTGTTCGGTTTAAGATCATGTATATATTTTTCTAATGAAAGAAAGATAATAATTTTTGTAATGTAAGAGAAATATTAGAAAAAAAATTGAAGACAGCGCTAGATGGAGTAGCTACTTTCGAACAAAGCGACTTGTTCATCGTCAGCATCCTTCTGCCTATTACTTCAACTCATGCTTAATCAACTATTTAACTCAACATTTGAAAGAAAAGAACATGAGAAATGTTTTTCTTTTTATATACGAGAGTGTGTATGAACAAGCTGAGCTTTTCTAATTTTTAGCTTTCTCTACATTAACATAGCCAGATCAATTACAAGTCTTGTAATATGAACAGCTCTTTGTTTTTGCCATTGTCCATTAGATGGAACTGTTATGGCATGTGAAATCTTAACAGATTACACAAATGCATTGTACCTCATGTGTTGTATGTTATTGTTATGTATTGTTGATCTGTATTGGAATAATTAGTCATTTATTGTTCGGTTTAAGATCATGTATATATTTTTCTAATGAAAGAAAGATAATAATTTTTGTAATGTAAGAGAAATATTAGAAAAAAATTGAAGACAGCGCTAGATGGAGTAGCTACTTTCGAACAAAGCGACTTGTTCATCGTCAGCATCCTTCTGCCTATTACTTCAACTCATGCTTAATCAACTATTTAACTCAACATTTGAAAGAAAAGAACATGAGAAATGTTTTTCTTTTTATATACGAGAGTGTGTATGAACAAGCTGAGCTTTTCTAATTTTTAGCTTTCTCTACATTAACATAGCCAGATCAATTACAAGTCTTGTAATATGAACAGCTCTTTGTTTTTGCCATTGTCCATTAGATGGAACTGTTATGGCATGTGAAATCTTAACAGATTACACAAATGCATTGTACCTCATGTGTTGTATGTTATTGTTATGTATTGTTGATCTGTATTGGAATAATTAGTCATTTATTGTTCGGTTTAAGATCATGTATATATTTTTCTAATGAAAGAAAGATAATAATTTTTGTAATGTAAGAGAAATATTAGAAAAAAAATTGAAGACAGCGCTAGATGGAGTAGCTACTTTCGAACAAAGCGACTTGTTCATCGTCAGCATCCTTCTGCCTATTACTTCAACTCATGCTTAATCAACTATTTAACTCAACATTTGAAAGAAAAGAACATGAGAAATGTTTTTCTTTTTATATACGAGAGTGTGTATGAACAAGCTGAGCTTTTCTAATTTTTAGCTTTCTCTACATTAACATAGCCAGATCAATTACAAGTCTTGTAATATGAACAGCTCTTTGTTTTTGCCATTGTCCATTAGATGGAACTGTTATGGCATGTGAAATCTTAACAGATTACACAAATGCATTGTACCTCATGTGTTGTATGTTATTGTTATGTATTGTTGATCTGTATTGGAATAATTAGTCATTTATTGTTCGGTTTAAGATCATGTATATATTTTTCTAATGAAAGAAAGATAATAATTTTTGTAATGTAAGAGAAATATTAGAAAAAAATTGAAGACAGCGCTAGATGGAGTAGCTACTTTCGAACAAAGCGACTTGTTCATCGTCAGCATCCTTCTGCCTATTACTTCAACTCATGCTTAATCAACTATTTAACTCAACATTTGAAAGAAAAGAACATGAGAAATGTTTTTCTTTTTATATACGAGAGTGTGTATGAACAAGCTGAGCTTTTCTAATTTTTAGCTTTCTCTACATTAACATAGCCAGATCAATTACAAGTCTTGTAATATGAACAGCTCTTTGTTTTTGCCATTGTCCATTAGATGGAACTGTTATGGCATGTGAAATCTTAACAGATTACACAAATGCATTGTACCTCATGTGTTGTATGTTATTGTTATGTATTGTTGATCTGTATTGGAATAATTAGTCATTTATTGTTCGGTTTAAGATCATGTATATATTTTTCTAATGAAAGAAAGATAATAATTTTTGTAATGTAAGAGAAATATTAGAAAAAAATTGAAGACAGCGCTAGATGGAGTAGCTACTTTCGAACAAAGCGACTTGTTCATCGTCAGCATCCTTCTGCCTATTACTTCAACTCATGCTTAATCAACTATTTAACTCAACATTTGAAAGAAAAGAACATGAGAAATGTTTTTCTTTTTATATACGAGAGTGTGTATGAACAAGCTGAGCTTTTCTAATTTTTAGCTTTCTCTACATTAACATAGCCAGATCAATTACAAGTCTTGTAATATGAACAGCTCTTTGTTTTTGCCATTGTCCATTAGATGGAACTGTTATGGCATGTGAAATCTTAACAGATTACACAAATGCATTGTACCTCATGTGTTGTATGTTATTGTTATGTATTGTTGATCTGTATTGGAATAATTAGTCATTTATTGTTCGGTTTAAGATCATGTATATATTTTTCTAATTATTCCAATACAGATCAACAATACATAACAATAACATACAACACATGAGGTACAATGCATTTGTGTAATCTGTTAAGATTTCACATGCCATAACAGTTCCATCTAATGGACAATGGCAAAAACAAAGAGCTGTTCATATTACAAGACTTGTAATTGATCTGGCTATGTTAATGTAGAGAAAGCTAAAAATTAGAAAAGCTCAGCTTGTTCATACACACTCTCGTATATAAAAAGAAAAACATTTCTCATGTTCTTTTCTTTCAAATGTTGAGTTAAATAGTTGATTAAGCATGAGTTGAAGTAATAGGCAGAAGGATGCTGACGATGAACAAGTCGCTTTGTTCGAAAGTAGCTACTCCATCTAGCGCTGTCTTCAATTTTTTTCTAATATTTCTCTTACATTACAAAAATTATTATCTTTCTTTCATTAGAAAAATATATACATGATCTTAAACCGAACAATAAATGACTAATTATTCCAATACAGATCAACAATACATAACAATAACATACAACACATGAGGTACAATGCATTTGTGTAATCTGTTAAGATTTCACATGCCATAACAGTTCCATCTAATGGACAATGGCAAAAACAAAGAGCTGTTCATATTACAAGACTTGTAATTGATCTGGCTATGTTAATGTAGAGAAAGCTAAAAATTAGAAAAGCTCAGCTTGTTCATACACACTCTCGTATATAAAAAGAAAAACATTTCTCATGTTCTTTTCTTTCAAATGTTGAGTTAAATAGTTGATTAAGCATGAGTTGAAGTAATAGGCAGAAGGATGCTGACGATGAACAAGTCGCTTTGTTCGAAAGTAGCTACTCCATCTAGCGCTGTCTTCAATTTTTTTCTAATATTTCTCTTACATTACAAAAATTATTATCTTTCTTTCATTAGAAAAATATATACATGATCTTAAACCGAACAATAAATGACTAATTATTCCAATACAGATCAACAATACATAACAATAACATACAACACATGAGGTACAATGCATTTGTGTAATCTGTTAAGATTTCACATGCCATAACAGTTCCATCTAATGGACAATGGCAAAAACAAAGAGCTGTTCATATTACAAGACTTGTAATTGATCTGGCTATGTTAATGTAGAGAAAGCTAAAAATTAGAAAAGCTCAGCTTGTTCATACACACTCTCGTATATAAAAAGAAAAACATTTCTCATGTTCTTTTCTTTCAAATGTTGAGTTAAATAGTTGATTAAGCATGAGTTGAAGTAATAGGCAGAAGGATGCTGACGATGAACAAGTCGCTTTGTTCGAAAGTAGCTACTCCATCTAGCGCTGTCTTCAATTTTTTTCTAATATTTCTCTTACATTACAAAAATTATTATCTTTCTTTCATTAGAAAAATATATACATGATCTTAAACCGAACAATAAATGACTAATTATTCCAATACAGATCAACAATACATAACAATAACATACAACACTTGAGGTACAATGCATTTGTGTAATCTGTTAAGATTTCACATGCCATAACAGTTCCATCTAATGGACAATGGCAAAAACAAAGAGCTGTTCATATTACAAGACTTGTAATTGATCTGGCTATGTTAATGTAGAGAAAGCTAAAAATTAGAAAAGCTCAGCTTGTTCATACACACTCTCGTATATAAAAAGAAAAACATTTCTCATGTTCTTTTCTTTCAAATGTTGAGTTAAATAGTTGATTAAGCATGAGTTGAAGTAATAGGCAGAAGGATGCTGACGATGAACAAGTCGCTTTGTTCGAAAGTAGCTACTCCATCTAGCGCTGTCTTCAATTTTTTTCTAATATTTCTCTTACATTACAAAAATTATTATCTTTCTTTCATTAGAAAAATATATACATGATCTTAAACCGAACAATAAATGACTAATTATTCCAATACAGATCAACAATACATAACAATAACATACAACACATGAGGTACAATGCATTTGTGTAATCTGTTAAGATTTCACATGCCATAACAGTTCCATCTAATGGACAATGGCAAAAACAAAGAGCTGTTCATATTACAAGACTTGTAATTGATCTGGCTATGTTAATGTAGAGAAAGCTAAAAATTAGAAAAGCTCAGCTTGTTCATACACACTCTCGTATATAAAAAGAAAAACATTTCTCATGTTCTTTTCTTTCAAATGTTGAGTTAAATAGTTGATTAAGCATGAGTTGAAGTAATAGGCAGAAGGATGCTGACGATGAACAAGTCGCTTTGTTCGAAAGTAGCTACTCCATCTAGCGCTGTCTTCAAATTTTTTTCTAATATTTCTCTTACATTACAAAAATTATTATCTTTCTTTCATTAGAAAAATATATACATGATCTTAAACCGAACAATAAATGACTAATTATTCCAATACAGATCAACAATACATAACAATAACATAATAGATAAATTTAATTATTATTACAAATAAATAAAAAAAAATTATTTTTCAAAATTTCTATAGAAAAAAAGTGATTTTTTTCCTGAGGTTAACATATTGCGGGCATTACAGTATCGGGAGTTAAGAAATATTAGACAGGTATGTTACATACCGTTGAAAAGGATAATTTTTCTAGTTTCTCAGTATATGTTTCACTTACACTTACACAGCAATAGGAAAAAATTCAAATTATTGCATATGCGAAAAATTGAAAAATCGTTGTCTTGAGTTACATAATATTTTTTTGATAGATATCCCACTCGCATCCCACTAAGCGACCAAAAAGCTCTTAAAGGAAAAACGTAAGCTTTTGAACAAAAAAATTTCCTTTTTTGAAAAAAAAAGTCAAAAAATTTTTTGATTTTGCAAAAAATAGTACAAAAATTTTTCTATTTAAAGATTGAAGAAATAGCTATCTAAACTATTTGGGACAAATTTTGCTAAGAACAGTAGGTAGAAATTTACATGGATGAGAAAATACACGTGTTTGGTCAAAAGGTCAAATTTTGGCCCCCTCTAACTTATAGAGTTCTGGACCGATCTTATTGAAAAATTGTGTCTAAACTACATACTATCCAATAGTACTAGCCTTGTTGCAAATTTCATCGCGATTGGAAGACATCGGTTTTAAAAGTTGGATCACTTGACGCCTCATATATATTATACTATATATAAAATTTATGAATTCAGCACAGGGCGTGTGATATACAATTTATATCATTTGCATTAACATCCTGATAACGAATTATTATAAATATTTTATTTTAATTAATTTAATATATTTTTAAGACATATTATACATAAATTTTATCATTTCGCACATCTCCTCCATATGAACTGTGCCAATTTTCACAACCCTTCGTGCCAGCATTTTGTTTGAACAGGGATTACAAATGTTTCCTTCACGTATTTCTATATATATATGTATATACAGTTTTTTTTTTTCTTTTTCTTTAAAAATATATACAAAATACTTTTGTTTTAACTGAAAATGTAATAGCCATTTTTTTAATACAAATTTTCAGTTACTTATAACGATATAATATTTTAAGTGCATATAAAATTAACGTAAACTAAATTTGAGTGGCATTGTTATTAATTTGTGGCCTGGAGATATAAAAAAGTTCATGGATATGGAGCTCTCATGACTATATTTATTAAAGTCACCCACTTTTCACAATTTTAAAATTAAAAAAAAAAAAAACTGCAATATTTTGGATGGATTTAAGTGAAGATCGGGAATCATCTTAAATGAGAACTACATCTAAAACTGGTCCTACAGGAAAAAATGGACTACTGATTAGTGTATCGACACACTCGTACATAAGTATATATGACAACCTTGATCTAACAACAATTCTAGTCGGTCTTACATAGGTTACTGTATAATTTTCACAAATTTTAGTATCCTTCATTCTATTGACGATAAAAGCATACATATATGCCAAATTTCTTCAATATGCGACCTATAATTTTATTACAATGTTTATATGGACATATTGAGAGATGAAAAGACGGATGGACGGAATGACGGACGGACATCGTTAAAACGAATCAGAAAATGAATCTGAGTCGTTATTGCAAATAATTTTAGCAGCTACAAACATCAACATAAAAATTATAGGAAATAGTCTTGGCCTGATTTTTAAAGCAATCATTATAAATCGAACAAAGAACCGCAAATTTCATACAAGAGAGTATTTGGAAAAATTTATTTTTCCAATGTACAATGACCATAATATTGCTTAAAATAAAAATATTAATTTTATACCAAGAGAAAGGAGGCCACCGAATTGCCCAGAGCTGCGGTCTATTGAGCTATCGTATAGCTGAAAAACAGCTGTCACAGACACGTGATAACGTAAAATTTAGTAGCATATCAAGAAAAAGCTGAAATTTCAACAAAGTTTAGAATATGATATCAAACAAATGTATGGACCAAGTTTGAGATCAATCGGATGAGGGGAAATGAGATTTAGATCACTCCGTGACTGCGCGTGACCACGCGTGACTGTGCGTGACTACCCAAGGTTCAGATCAATTGGATAAGGGGGAATGGGGTTCACCCATGGCAGACAGACAGACAGAGAGTATCAGTTAAAATAAAGAGTTTAAAAAAGATTCACTTAAGTATTTGACAGCACTTTGAAAATTATAAAAAGCATTTCGAAATACCCAGTGATGGGTAAATAAAAATTATGGGAATATTATCACATATAAATGCCTATTTTTTGTGCCCAAGCTGGTTTAGTGGCATTCGTTTCTTTAAGGCATGACTTCAAAAAAATTTCTGAAAAATTTAAATATTCTTTATGATAAATAACGTGCAAGATATTGTAGCAAGTTCTGAAATTTTGTGTTAACTTTTAAATAGTTTAATAATATCTAAGTCCAATGACCTTAATTGATGAACAAAAATTTGATCTTATTATTAGAAACAAGTAAGAGTGTTTAATTCGGTTATGCCGAATTTTTGAATCCCTCCACCTGGGATTTTCATTTACATCTATAATACCTGGACTTATTGCACTATTTATAACAAAAGTATACAAAATATTTGAAAGAGGAAACAGTTGGATATACTAAATTATTACAACAAACATAATACATTTTTATACCCTATACCCCTATTTTATACTTTCTGAGTCGATTTTGCGATGTCCGTCCGTCTGTGTGTCCATGTAAACCTTTTAAGCAAACTACAGGTCGCAGATATGAATATATTTTGATGAAATTTGGTATATAAACTTTAATCGGCCATAGAATGAACGCTATTGAAATTGGTGAAAATCGGTCCATGTTCAGACTTAGTCCCCATACAAATGACCCCTATGAAATCGACATAAATTGCCATAAGATTTATTTATTGTATCCATTAATTAGTAGTCCAAAAAAAATCCCTATAGGACAATTCTTAATCAAAGGCCCCATATAGAGCTGCTTCCCGTTCTTCACTTAAATCTATCAAAAAACAAAAATAGTGCACAGATTTTTCTCAAATTTGGGTTTTGTATATTTTTTCAGAATATAAGTGACTTTACCAAATATGGTCAGGATCGGTCCATTTTACGACTTAGTCCCCATATATATATAACTCCCGATATGAACATTTTCATATCTGCAGCCAAAAAAATTAATCACAATGGCTCTCAAATTTAGTTTATGCTTATTTTCTATATCCAATTAGTTGGACTGAAGAGATAGGGTACTAAACCATAGTATAGGGTATCGTCTAGACCGACTATAATTTCTTACTTGTTCGTATTTTTTTGAGGTGTCTCCATATATTATGCCATATCTAATGATGCCCGAATAATCCAATTTAAATACCAACCTGTTAGAAATAATGACAAACAATATTATACTAAATTTACCCAGCTAAAAAGTTCCTTTTGTGAATGAGCCTGATTTCCACAGACAGACGGACAGACGGATATCGCTATGGGTAGCAAATTCATTTTTCGATGCGTTACAAACGGAAACACAAGCTGACAAATACTCTCTACACAGTAGAGTGAAGGGTATAAAATGTTGAATCGGAAAATTTTATCACAGTGAGTCATCGAGAAGAAGAGAAAATATGTAATTACTCTGTAAATATTTCTTTTAACAAAAAATAATATAGTTGTTGAATTTACATATTTCAAAATCTTAATTAGCTTGTAAATAAATTTAAAGTCCAATAATGAAATTTTTTAATAGAAATTATTATAATATGTTTGTGATGCACGTTAATATTATTTTTTCCGGCTAAGCAAAAACAACATTATATATTTCTGTGTTGAAAACTTAATGAAACATTTTTTTTTTTTTGCTTTATAAATTCATACTTTTATTTTTTTTTTTTACAGTCCAATTAGATTTTTAATAGGAAATTTTATTCATTTTTGTGTGTTGGAAGTTTATATTGATTTTTCCGGCACTTCTATTTAAAAAATTAATAAAACGTTTTTCATTCAACGTTTTTATGCCTTCATTTAGCTTTGTCTGTATTTTATATTTCGTTTTTTTTTTATTTTTGCAAATTTATTTTTAATTAATTAAATGTTTAAACAAAAAATCACCGTAAACATGACTCCATTGACGGAAATTTTTTTTTATATAAATATTAATGTGTTTTTATTGCAATTTAACTGAAAGTTTGTTTAACATGCAAATAACTTACCGGACATTTATTTGGTTTTTCGCCACTGTGAACTCTCATGTGTATTAACAATTTATAGCGTGCATTGAAGGGTTTATAACGTCTGGGACAATCCAACCAGAAGCAAGAGAAATCATCACCTCTTTTAACGTCGACATGTCTCTTTTCAATATGAGCCACAAATTCCATTTGATTGGGAAACAATTCATCGCAATCGGTCCAACGACAAATCATAGGCTCCTGTGGCTTCTCCAAATCACTGGTGATGGGCTGAATGGATAGGGCCGTAGAAATGGAGTCATTTGAAGTTTGTGAATTACAACGTTTACGGCGTCCCTTTTTGGTAACTTTAGGTTTTACCAATACAAAGACCTCATCATCATTTTCTTCTTCTGGTTCCTCTAATTCCACCAGAGCTTCCCTGTATTCAACTACTTCGCCTTTTTCTTCTTCTTCGATAAGCTCCAAATTGTTTTCGTCATCCTCATCGGTATTAACAGAATTATCATTGTTATAATAGTAGCTTTTGGAAACATAACCGCCTGGATTTTCTATGGGTTGTCTACAGAATTCACTCATGATTTCCTCGTTAATTTCATCTAATTCCTCAATAGTCCATATAATTTTATGCTCGCGATTGGGTTTCTCCATGTTAACCATATTACAATTTTCAAAATCTTCCGTTAGGCCATTGAAGGTGTTGTAGTTCTGCTGGGTATAGTGGCAGTTTGAGGAAGTTGTCGATTGCGATGGAGGACTATAGATATGATTACGTTGTTGCTGACAATCCGAGTAGTCGGCATAGGAATAAGCGGTAATGGGTTCATATTTGGGAGTACCAAATGTAGACATCATCGAAGGTAGTTTAGTTTTTTGAAGCTCTTCCTGCTTTACACTGGGCTCATAGTTCGAGTGTGGCAATGTTGTAAATTCGCTATAGCTGGTGTTAATGATTTTTGGTGATTCCTGTCTAGGCGGCTGTTGTTGTAGAGAATCACTTAAATTTAACGTCATCCACGGATCTAAAGGCGGTGAAGAGCAGGGAGATTGATCTTTTGACTGACAATTAATTTCATCGTAATTAAAATATTCAATGTCTAGATTTAAACATTCGTTATTGGCTGTTGCTGCTGCTGCTGCTGCTGCTATCGCAGGACATTCTTGCATGGGTGCTGGTGTAGAGATCTGTTGGTTGGTAAAAACCATACCGTAGTCACTGGGCTGTATGCTGGTAGTAGGTGTAAATGACATATAAGTCGAGGGGTATGGTGTATAAGGCGTTTGTGGTGTAAATGGTGTTTGTGGCATTATGGGCGCACCGTTAATATCTTCATATTGACATGTTTCCGTTAAACGTGCTATATCTTCGGGCTCGAAACGAAAAACATCTTGTTGTTGCTGTTGTTGGTCTTGCATTTGCATCGTTTCACATTTAATGACATCGCCAGACAAGTGACCACATTCATCCTCCTCACCGTCCGAATAACACATCGACGTACGTTTAACCAGAAAACCATCATCCAAAATATGCCCGCCACCCGTACCACCATTACAACAATTGCCTTCGTATACCGAACTGGGTGTCTCGATGGCTTCAAATGTTAATTGTGAAAAATCTGGAAAATGAGCTTCGTCTGTGGTAAAATTATTATAATTACTGACACTGTTGAATGATTTCATGTTGTACAGAGAGGCGCGAAAATGTTGTGTTATTGGTGTGGCACTCAACGGCGGAGACATTAAACTACAACTTACGGCTGAGTTTGTAACCGAAGTTGGTGTCGTCGTTTTTATTAAACCACTATAATTATCATATTGTTGCTGATGCGGCTGCTGCTGATGCTGCTGACCATAACATTGTGCGTCAGTCGATGCTGCATTGGCATATGGTGTATAAGGTGGTGTAGTGGGTGTTGTGATATCATGATACATTTTCAATGGTTTTTGTATGGGAATGCTTAGATTTTGTGTGTTCATGGTAGTCATTTTCATTATGGAAGACATATTTCTTTTAGAAAATTTTTAATTTAAGAAATCATTACTTGGTTTTATAAAAAACTTAAAAAAAAATTCACAATCCAACAATTAAACTCATCATTGAGACACGTGAATAATGTCATTTGGTCACACTTTTTAGTTTAATCAATTCACTTGTTTGTTTTTTTTTTTTTTTTTTGTTGTTGTTGTTATGTTTTTTCAAATTAATTTTTCTTGGCTCGTTTGCCAATTTTTCTTTTAATTTTCTTGGGAAAACCCCATGTTTACATATACATAAAATTGTCTCTTATTTGTTTTGTCTAACGACAAACGTTTTCTGTCAAATTTAAAAACTTAAATTCACGTCTTTCTTTTTAAAAAAGATTTGAGTGTATTTTTCCGCTCTTTTCTAGCGAGTTCTTGATCGCACCACGTTTCGTTTTAGAATAAACCATTAAACTAAAAGATGTTCTTTATTTAAACACACGTCTAAGGATCTTTTTGAAAAAAAAAAGTCGTCTTCTTAAACATCGACTACCAAACGGTGCTGGTGCTGCTACAGCAGCATTACGTTCTTAATATGTTTATGCTAAATAGTCTTGTATAGTTTCCTCAGCAGTAGCGGTAGTAATTGCTGTCGCTGCTGTATAGTTTATGGATATTCCCTTTGTAATGTTGTTGGAGTTGTATGCTTGCATATGCTGCACATTTACTTTTCTTTTTTACATATGTTTTCTTTTTTTCTGTGTGTGTTATACTTTTACTCTTTCTTATTGGTTGTTAGTTTATTTTTTTAGTTATTTTTCTAATTGTTTTTTTTATATATTTAATTTGTTTTGTTTTTTATTAGTGTGTAAGTTTTTTTTTTTTTGTTTGTTGCATACAACTCATCCAAAATTTTCTTATTTTTTAGAAAAGTGATTTGTTGTTTTTATTTCGAAAGATTTTATTGATTTTTTTATAAAAAAAATATAACGTTAATTCATCTAACTATGCCCTGTAGGAATTTTAATTGAATTAGATTAATATTAAAAAAAATCTAATATAAGGCCTATGTGCAAACGACGATAATAATCTATAATAATAATAGGCAAGGCGATTTCTTGTGACCGATGTAGGCTTCACAGTTTTACCTCGATTTTGACAAACAATTCATCATTTGAAAGGTATTTCTTTTATCTGTTACCCAGATTTACAGATTTTCATCGTCTTGAATATTTTTTTAAAGTTATGATCGTTTAAAGTTGTGTTTTTTAAATTTGTTAATGTATTTGTGTATATGTGTTGAATTTGTTTTCTTCATTTAGAATGAGATGAATTGTGAAGCATACCTTTAGGGTCTTTATTAAATGAAAAAATAAAATTTCCTAGAATTTGCACTCGAATTTCGAGTGCTGGAATCTGCTAGTAATTATACCCTATACCACTATATGGTTTGGATATAATGACTTTGTGCTGCTGTTTTGTAACTACCAAAAATATTTGACCTAGACCCATCTTTTATTATACCGATCAGCTCAGAATCACTTTCTGAGTCGCTTTAGCGATGTAGGTCCGTCCGTCCGTCCGTCCGTCTGTTTGTCCATGTAAACTTTGTAATCAAATTACAGGTCGCAAATATGAATATATTTTGACGAAATTTATAGGATGTAGACCGACTATAGTATACTCTATACCATGCGTTTAGGGACCCTATCTCTCAGGCCCAACTAACTGGATATAGAAGATAAGCAAAAACCAAATTTGAGTGAGATTTTTATTAATTTTTTCGGCTGCAGATTTGAAAAAGTTCATACGGATGCTATATCTATATGGGGACTAGGCCCAAAAATGGACCGATCCTGACCATATTTGGTAAAGTCTCTTGTATTTTGCAAAAATATATGCAAACAAAATTTGAGAAGAATCAGTGCAATATTTTTGTTTTTTGATAGATTTAAGTGAAGATCGGGAAGCAGCTCTATATGGGGCCTATGACTAAGAGTTGTCCAATATGGATCATTTCTGTACTACTGATTAATGGATGTAATATATACATACAAACCCAATTTGACTAAGATTTGTATGATAATTTGGATCTTATGGCAATATATGTTGATTTCATAGGGGTCATTTGTATGGGGGCTAGGTCTGAACATGGATCGATTCTCACCAATTTCAATAGCGTTCATCCGATGGCTGATAAAATATTAAATACCAAATTTCATCAAAATATATTCATATTTGCGATCTGCAGTTTGATTACAAGCTTTACATGGACACACAGACGGACGGACGGACGGATATTGTTAAATCGAATCAGATAGTGATTCTGATTCGATCGGTATAATTAAAGATGGGTGTAGGTCAAATATTTTTGGTTGTTACAAACAGCAACACAAAGTCATTATACCCAAACCACATAGTGGTATAGGGTATAAAAATTTCCTAGAATTTGCACTCGATTAGTAATTATACCCTATACCTAGTAATTATACCTTTTAACACTATGTGGTTTGGGTATAATGACTTTGTGCTGCTGTTTGTAACTACCAAAAATATTTGACCTAGACCCATCTTTTATTATACCGATCAGCTCAGAATCACTTTCTGAGTCGCTTTAGCGATGTCCGTCCGTCCGTCCGTCTGTATGTCCATGTAAACCTTGTAATCAAATTGCAGGTCGCAAATATGAATAAGCTGCTACTAGCCATAGGATAAACGCTATTGAAATTGGTGCAAATTGGTCCATGTTCAAACCTAGTCCCCATACAAATGACCCCTATGAAGTCGACGTAAATTGCCATAAGATCCGCATTATAACATAGACCTTAAGCAAATTGGGTTTGTATGTGTTTTTTGTATTCATTAATCAGTAGTCCAAAAATAATCCCTATAGGACAATTGTTAGTCATAGGCCCCATATAGAGCTATCAGAAAAAACAAAAATATTGCACAGATTTTTCTCAAATTGGTTTGTGTATATTTTTTCAAAATATAAGTGACTTTACCAAATATGGTCAGGATCGGTCCAGATCGATCCGACCTAGTGCCCATATCAATATAGCATCCGATGTGAACTTTTTCATATCTGCAGCCAAAAAAATTAATAACAATGCCACTCAAATTGGGTTTATGCTTATTTTCTATATCGAATTAGTTGGACCGAAGAGATAGGGTCTCCAAACCATGGTATAGGGTATCGTGTAGTCGGTCATGACCGACTATAATTTCTTACTTGTTTTTAATGTTCTAAGCTCGACCGAAAAACTCGACCGCTTTTAATATAAATGTATGAAAATATGCACTTCATAGATGGTTGACATCATATTGCAAAAATTAAAAATATATTTTCCATTTAGTTATATCAACAGATTACTCTCCTGAAAACTGTGGAGTGGGCTAACCACTACTTTCCATTCAAATGCGTGTGAAAATATGTTTTTCGTATATGTTTGATGTCTATTTTCAAAAAAGAAAAAAAATTCAAGAACACTTGGAAAAAACTATTTGTATTTCAGTTTGAATATACAAATGTAGAGAACATGTTTCCAAAGCATCCGATAAAAATGTTGGCATGTTGAAATATCTTCTCGAAAAATACTGGAAATTTTGCAAAAATTGTAATATTAAAAACAAAAATTGTAATTAATTATATTCATAGATTACTCATAAAAAATTTTAAAGCATTCCCAACTAAATTGTGGCATCTGTATAGCACTAGTCGACAGATATTAAACACTTTCTAAACAAATGTGCACTTATTTGAAGTTTAATGAAATTTTCCTAAAAATTTCCCACAATGATTTAATACAAAAATTGTACTCCTTAGCGCTATATATATAAGGAGAACGCTTCTGTTAAGTTTTAAAGCATTTCAATAAAAATTTAAGCTTAGAGGAACCACTATTCGACAAAAAACAGAACTTAAAAAAAAATTAAAAAAAAAATTTTTTTGAACAGGTCGTAATTGACCATATTCGCAGATGACTCATTTAAAAAATTAAGCCGTTCCGATTAAGGTTGAGCTCTGGGCGAACAAGTACACTAAAAAGATCAGCCACTTTCTATACAAATGTGCAAAAAATTGCTCTTATTTCAAAATTAATTTTAAAAAGAAATTTCAATCATTATTTGCTAAAAATTTTTTTAATTTGCAGTTGCAAATATATCGATACTAGCTGACCCGGCAAACGTTGTTTTGCCACATAACTTATTTGTAATGAATATTTTTGCTGTTAATAATGATGATATGTATTTACCACGCCCACTAGTTTGATCCCTCCCATTTTTCACATAACTTTTCACACTCATCATTCGTGAACTCAGACCTGGTTTCAAGACTGTTGGGTTTATAGTACTCCAGATAACATTTTTTGTATGGGAGGTGCCACGCCCACTAACCCAATGTCACACAACTTTGGTATTACTCACATTAACAATGGATTGAAGTGCACAAAGTTTCAAGATGCTAGCCACCATACTACTGTAGATATATCATTGTATGTATTTACCACGGGACGTGCCACGCCCACTTGTTTGATACCGCCTATTTTTCACATAACTTCTCACACTCATCATTCGTGAATTCACACCTGGTTTCAAAACTGTCATGTTTATAGTACTCCAGATAATTTTTTTTCTATGGGAGGTGCCACGCCCACCAACCCAATCCCGCCCATTTTTGGTGCGACTATTGACACTAACAACAACCTGGCCACCACAGTACTCTTGATATATTATGATATGAATCTACCATGTATGGGAGGTGTCACGCCCACTTGGGACTTGGTTTGAACGTGCATGGATTCTCGTTCGCCCTATGTTCCTAAAAGCGTATATACCAATTAACATGTTTTATATGGACACCTAGACGGACGGATGGACGGACATAGTTAAATAGACATAGTTAAGATGATAAAAGTTGGATTTAGGGAAAATATTTTTAGTCAAAACACTCACGATATTGTGGTGGCACGAGATTTTTGATACTATCGGCATATCATATGGCTTTGTGATTTCTTTTTTAAACGATCAGTTGGGTTTTCGAAAGCTGACCCCGAGACGAGTGACGCATTTATTCACAATTGACCATAATCGCTAAAGTGTGACTACTTCAAAAGAGTATTTAACGTCGCTCAACCGCTGTTTTATTACAACACACCGGAGACCAAGTATTATTCAAAACAAATGATTTCACCGGTCAATAGCGCCTGCTGTTTAGGAGGTAATCGACATTATCCACAATAATATATATAGTAACACGTGAGGGAAATTTTTTCATCCCTTTTTAAGCATAACGTGGACACGGAGGAGTGTGAAAATTTGTATAGTTATAGTTCGTATGTATAATATTTGTTAAAAATATACTAAATTAAATAAAATGAAATAATAATAATAAATAATTTTATAAGATCCTGAAAGTATGCTAATCAATTTTAGCTAATTCGCAATTCATCGAATTTCATTATAATTGTATATCACACGCCCTGTGTTGAATTGTGAACTGCCTAAAATTGATTAGCATAACTTCATACTCTTATAAAATTTTTAATTACTAATATTATCATAAATTTTATATATGGGGGATTTCATGTCAAGTGCACCAACTTTTGAAACCGATGTCTTCCGATCGGGATGAAACTTGCACCAAGGTTAGTCCTATTGGATAGTAGTTTAGACACAATTTTTCAACAAGATCGGTCCAGATCTCTCTGAGTTAGAGGGGATCAAAATTTGACATTTTGGCCAAACAGCTGTTTTTTCTCATCCATGTAACTTATTACCTATTGTTCTTAGAAAATTTTCTCCCAAAGAGTTTAGATAGCTATTTCTTCAATATTTCGGAAAAAACTACTTAAAAAAAAAAAAATTTGTAGACTTTTTTTTTTGCTAAATTAAAGCATTTTTTGCCTTTTTTTTCAAAAAGGGATTTTTTTTTTTCATAAGAAAGCTTAGGATTTTTCCTTTAAGAGCTTTTTGGTCGCTTAGTGGGATGGGAGTGGGATATCTATCAAAATAAATGTTTTGTAACTCAAGACAACGGTTTTTCAATTTTTTACAAATGCACTATTTTGAATTTTTTCCTATTTGTGTCTAAAACCTTACAAATAAAACTTATACTGATAAACTAGACAAACTAAACTTTCCGAAGGTATATAACATACCTAACTAAAATCTTATACCCTCGATACTGTAATACCCAGAATATGTTAACCTCAGGAAAAAAAATCGCTTTTTTTCTATAGAAATGTTGAATAATTATTATTTTTTATTTATATTTAATAATAATTAAATTAAAGTATAATAATAATATTATTAAAAATAAAAAGATAAATAATTTATTAAAATTTAATCTTGATTGCATTAGATCCATTTATATCATAACTATTTTTATACTTAATTTATTTTAGCTGATGAAGTATTTAAGTCTTGTAAATTTTTAAATACCCAGTCTTTCATCCAGCTTTTTTGTCGCCTTTATTTACTGCGTTTTTTTGTCAATCCTTTCTTGGCGTTACTAGGTTCAGCTGTTGATTTCGCTGCTGGTTTATTTGTTGTCTTTGGAAAGAAATCGCATTGAATAGAGGCCGAAAACTTTTTCAACTTGAGTCTTCCATCGACAAGCGGTATAAAAGCATGGTATTGAGCGGTGCCATCGATTGTTACCACAGCATCGAATCTGCTCTTCAGTGTTTTCAATGTTTCCTGATGATCCTCTTTGCTACTAAAAACTATTTTATTTTCTTTACAATAACTAATCTAAGATGCGATCTTGATGAGAGCACTGGAGGCTATACTTCGCTGCATTTCTTTTAAGGTTTGCTCCAATACCATCACATGCTCCTTTATCATGAGCAGTAGGATGAAAATGCCACTCAGATGGCATTCCAAAATCTTTTTCATGGGCCATAAGATTTGCCAAGCTACTTTTGTTTTTAAAATGTTGACGAGCTCCGTCCCAAACTTAGTATACCTTCTTTACTGTAAATTTAGATTTTAGAAATTTTAGTATTCTCTTCTGGTACTCATAAACTGCAACGGTATCATGTTTTAAATCGTCGGATATGATTGCCATACTTTTGTGTTCCAGTTTTTCATCTTTCATGTAGTAAATAACTACTGTGAATATAGTTGCTTGGTCGTTATTGAAGTGGAATGCTTGTATGGCATCCTGAAGAACATATTTATAGTTTTCTGCGAAATCATATGAAATAACGAATTCACCAGACTTTAAATGTATCTTCAAATCCTTGAAGAATGACCATTGCTCTTTGACTAAAAAGTCATGGTTTCTCAAGTTTATCAATCCTGTACACATTTCTTCCACAAAATCATCCACATTTAAAATGATTGTTTTCAATGTGCATCTGTCAGTCTGAATCCAAGAATCAAATTTGACCTCCTCTATATATTCTCGATCTAAAGAGTTGATTAAATTTTCTTTGATGAATGTGGTTTTCGGGCAATTGGTACATTCACCTAAGTGGCAAGAAGTTGTTGCATTAGGACACATAGTCAATTTAAGGCAATCGCGGTAATCGTGTAAATCTTCTGCCGAATCATCTGTTAAATACTTTAAGTTGATTTCCTTCAACATCAGTTTAACATTTTCATGGTAAATGCAAACGCATACTGTGTGAGTTCCGCTGCTTTCTGCCAAAACGCAATGTTTGGCCTCATTTGGGTTAATTTCGTGAAGCCAATTCTAACATCCTCGTGTTCAGATTGAAATGTTGCAAATATCTCTTTCAGGTTACAGATAACCATTCTCTTCTGTTATGTTATGAAGGTATGTTACATACCTTGGGAAAGGTTAATTTGTCTAGTTTCTCAGTATAAGTTTTATTTGTAAGGTTTTTCACACAAATAGGAAAAAATTCAAAATAGTGCATTTGTGGAAAATTGAAAAACCGTTGTCTTGAGTTACAAAACATTTATTTTGATAGATATCCCACTCCCATCCCACTAAGCGACCAAAAAGCTCTTAAAGGAAAAATCCTAAGCTTTCTTATGAAAAAAAAAAAACCCCTTTTTGAAAAAAAGGCAAAAAATGCTTTAATTTAGCAAAAAAAAAAGTCTAAATTTTTTTTTTTTAAACTATTTTTTTCCGAAATATTGAAGAAATAGCTATCTAAACTATTTGAGAGAAAATTTTCTAAGAACAATAGGTAATAAGTTACATGGATGAGAAGAAACACCGGTTTGGCCAAAATGTCAAATTTTGATCCCCTCTAACTCAGAGAGATCTGGACCGATCTTATTGAAAAATTGTGTCTAAACTACTATCCAGTAGGACTAACCTTGGTGCAAATGTCATCCTGATCGGAAGACATCGGTTTCAAAAGTTGGTGCACTTGACATGAAACCCCCCATATGTATACATTAGGGTGGGTCAATTGTTTCTACTAATGGGCTTCATGGCTGAAGATATTTTCATGATATTTGCCATAATACTAATTCAAATGTAAAAAAAAATATTGAAAATGTGTATACCGGGGAGTTTTTTGGGTCGGGAAATCCATCTAGGGGTGTTTTAGTGCATTTTTGTGCAAAAATCGACGAATCTTTGACCTTCGCATATTTAAAACAGCCCAAAATATTCAGCGCTGACAATTGTGTGGGGTACGCATATGCGACCCATTCATTCAATTTAAGTTAAAAAATTCGTTTTTTTATTTACTCTTTGAATGAACAAGCATATAAACGATCTAGATCCTATTGGGCACAAAATGTTCGTATTAAAATAGACTAACATAGTAAGTGATAAAACTTAAAAAAATTTTGTTTTTTGGTTTAAAAAAAATAAGTTGCAAAGAGTAAAATTGCAAAAAAAAAAAATAAGTAAAATTTTTGTTTGAAATTTGGTCCACTGTAACTCTTATCTTATCTTTGAACAAAACAAAGAAATAGAAAATCCGTCAAATATTTTCGAAGATACTTTAATTAAAGTGATATCATCTTTTTTAAAAACGCAAATAACGGTTATTCTGCAATATCTCGAAAACTGTTATACCTTTGACCAGTCTGACTTCACATACGAAATCAGCGGGCAATTCTACATAAACCTTTGGTCACGACTTTGTTGAAAATTTGTGACACAGTGTTATTTTCTCTTGTTTAATAAAGAATTCCCAAACCGGAAGGAAAACTACTTAACTTCTAAAAAAAAATCTTAGAATTTTCATTGTTTATTTATTTATTAATAATATAATCCTGTTCCTCCCTAGACCACCAAATGAAACAAAACAACTCTTTATTAACATATGTAAGCACTTGTCAATACAAATTGGAAAATTTTCCAATTGACCCTCCTTTTCATATGCGTTGCAAGTATCAAAACAACGTGAACACTCACTCCGTTAGCTAAACAAATGACAGCAAGCGATCTTGGCACACATGGTACATGTGTGTTTTAGTTGAAATACCCAACAACAATAATAACAACAACAAAATATAAAAAAACTGTAAAAGTCGAGTGTCGTTAATGCTGTCGAACTTTAGCACTATTTACTTGTTTTATTATTGCTGCAGATCAGGGCCGTTATGCACATGCACAAGAATCATACAAAAGATCCAAAGAATAGTTTAATGTAGCAAAAATATTGTATAAATATAGTGAAACTTCACTTTACTTTCAGCGTTTTTTTTTTCTTGCGTTCGTTCTTTTAATTTTAAGAACAATTTATTAATATGCAAAAAGTTAATGAACGCCACAACGCACATGTGGTGAAAAATAAAATAGGCAAATATATAATAATATGAGCAGTACATATTGCAACAACAACAACATACACACATATTGCAACAATATAAATTTAGTTAGGCAAAGTGAAGAAAAAAAAAATTAAAATAAATATGGAAAATAGAGTTTTTTTTTCTGAAGCAGAAGAAGATATTTTTAGTTTGGTTTGTTGTTTATCTTCGTTGCATGATCCTAGTGTAGTGTTGTTATGTTAATGCAACATTGCATAGAAATGAAATGAAAAATAACACACATGACAATATGTTTTTAATTTGCAACAACACTTCTTGTATGTACATTTTTTTTTTATTTTCGTTCTTGTTTTTCCTTAACTTGCACTGCACTTGCGAACTATTTTTACTTAAAACTCTTCATAGTTCGCATTAATTTTTTTCTCTGTTGAAGCGTTTTTTCTCCAAAAAGGATTTTCAATTTTATGCACTGTTTTTGAAGAAAATTTTGTCGATGTTGTGGTTGCTGCTGTTGTTGTTGTTATTTCTTCAAAAATTTCAATGCTGAATCATTGAAGGGGTTAAAATGTTTTCCGTTAAAATTGCACACATGCAACATATTTTTTGCGTAAACAGTGGTTCATAATTCTGGGAGTATTAAATATAAATTTCTGGAATTGTATTTATTTTGTACACACATACATACTATTTATGCTCAATGTTGCTCATTTTCTTACAGTTTCATTTTAAGAATATTAAATGTTGCCCGTTGAGGGTATGAGTTTGCGGTGATGTTTGTAACCACCAACAAAATTTGACTTAGACCAACCTTTTGTTATAACGATCGACTCAAAATCACTTTCTGATTCGATTTGGCATTGTCTGTCCGTCCGTCCGTCTATCCGTCTGTGTGCTTGTGTATCCATTTAAATCTTTTAATCAAACTACAGGTCGTTAATATGAATATATTTGGAATAAATTTAGTCTATAAGCTTTTATTGACCACAGAACGAGCCCCATCACAAATAATTCTATCTATTATCTATATATATAAAAGAGTTGCGTGGACGATCATCATCGCCCAGCTCAAACCATTCGACCTAGAAACTTGGAATTTGGACTGTAGGTTACACTCGCAGCGCAAAGATCCACTAAGAACGGATTTTTAAAAATTCGTACGTTAAGTAGGTAAAAGCGGACAAAAAGGGGTGAAAATGGTAACTAGGAAAGAAATATGGGCTCAGGATTAATTTTTTCGAAATTCGGCCATTTAAGGAGAAAAAACGGCCAAAAACGGTAAAAAATTTTACCTTTATGCATCTTCTTAAGATATTAATCAATATATATGAAATTTGGTATACAGACTCCACCGAATATGTGGGCATCCGTCAAGAATGAATTTATTGCTAATTCTAACGTCCAGGGTAGGAAAAATGGCCCAAAAGGGGAAAAATTTTACATTTGGTATCTTCTAAACAAAAGAATCTAGGTATACGAAATGTAGTATGTGGATTCCACTAGAGATATTGACATCAGATGATAGGAAAATTTTGGAAATTCGGATACTAAGGGAGGTAAAAACGGCCCGTTATTGTAAAAGGGTACCTTTTTGTATCTTCTTTACAAAGTAATTAAGGAATCTTAAATTTGATATGTAGATTCCAGCAGAGACAAGAACATCGGCCAAGAAAATGTTCTTAAAAAAATAAGTAAGAAAATTATAGTCGGTCTAGACCGATACTCTATACCATGCGTTTAGGGAATTGGTCTTAGGTCCAGCTAATTAGATATAGAAAATAAGCATAAACTAAATTTAAGTGGCATTGTTATTAATTTGTTTGCCTTCGGATATGAAAAAGTTCATTTCGGATGCTACATTTAGGTCGAAAATTGGACCGACTGACTGACTGACTATATAAGGTAGGGTCTTTTATTTTTTGCAAAAACATATACAAACCGAATTTGATAAAAACTTGAGCAATATTTTTGTTTTTAATAGGTGAAGATCGCGAAGCAGCTTCTTATGGGAGCTTTGACTATGAATTGTCCTATAGGGTTTATTTTTATACTACCGATTAATGGATGTAACAAATACACATAAACCCAATTTGGCTGAGATCTATTTAATAATTTGGATATTATGATCTTATGGCAAGTTAAGTCGATCTCATAGGTGGCATTTTAATCGGTCTGAACATGCAGCTACTTTCACCAATTTCAATAGCGTTTGTCATATGGCTGATTTTAACACCTGCAGTTCTTTTCAAAATCAAGTTTTATATGATACTTATCATTATTAAAAAAATAATGCAGTCTATTTAAAACGCATTTGTTTACGAATATTCGTGATATGTGGCTTATATTTTCAATATTATTTTAATTTAATTTTAAGTTGTTTTTAATCTTAAAAATTTTTAATTTTTTTTTATCTTTATAATTTTAATAATTTTCGAACCTGATATGAAAAGAAAATTGGTACTTTGATAGAGTAAGCGGCAATACATTGGAAACATTTAAAAAATTCAAAATTTGCCATTTTTTTTTTTTAATAATTTCGCGTATAGCCCTAAAATTAAGTTTTTTTTTGCGAAGTCACTCTTTGGTGTTCTCCATCGAAATAGAAAAATTACAAAAAAAAAACAATTAAAAACAAATAGATGAACGAAAAATTAAATATTTTCTAATGATGCCAAAATAGTGAAAACTTTTAAACTTCTTTACCAGAGTCGATTAAAACAAAATCGTGTGAAACAGATCACAGGGGAGATATGTAAACATCTAGTAATTAAAGATTTTTTTATGGCACTTTTTTAAAATCAAACAGAAAACGTCGTCTATGTATCACTAATAGCAAATAACTGCACGGGTTCTGCTTATATAAATATCTATATATTAATACGTGAAGGTAAATTTTTAGTTCCCTTTTTAAGCAGTATGCGGGCACAGAGGAGTGTGAAAATTGGCATGGTTATAGCTCATATGGAGGAGAAGCTTAGAACTATAAAAGTTATATTTAATCTGTCTTAAAAATATATTAAATTAAATATAAAAAAAAATTATAATAATTCGTTACACCCTGTTAACACGAATGATTTAAATTATATATCAGACGCTCTGTGTTGAATTGTGAATTGCTAAAGTTGATTAACATACCTTTAGTCTCATTTAAATATTCATAAATTTTTTATATACTTATATACATAGATTAAAAAATATTGGAAGACAAAAATTTAATGAAAAAATAATATTTCCTAGAATTTTCACTCGAATTTCGAGTGCTGGGCTATACTAGTATTTATTATTATTTCAACTGGTTAATTTATAATTTTTCATTTTTTATTATTTATTTTTCCTTTTTCTTTTTTTATTTTTCATTTTTCATTTTTGGCATCAAGGACTTCTTTATAAATTGTACAAAGATCTACCAAAAGAATTCTACAGAATTTTAAAATCTTATCTTACTGATCGTCAAATTTAAAAAAGATAGAAGCAGGTGTACCACAAGGTAGTGTCCTTGGACCCATTTTATACTTGCTGTATACAAGAGACCTGTCCATACCCCAATCCGCAACAATAGCAACGTTTGCAGATGACACAGCAATACTAGCAACAGCAAAATATGTGAAAGAATCCACTAACAAAGTACAAAACGCTCTTTCAAATACCATACTTTGGATAAAATAGTGGAGGTTGAAACTCAATGAGAGCAAATCTATCCTAATACTGCCAAATACTTAGTGGAAGGAACACATAAAAAAAAAACTCAAGAAATGAAACTTAAATTCAGACAATTGTACTGGTTACTTGGAAGTAATTCTGAAGTATCTCTAAGTAACAAACTCATGGTGTACAACCAAATAATTAAACCAATATGGACGTACGGAATCCAGCTCTGGGGCTGTTTAAAGAAAACCAATGTACAAATTATACAAAAAACACAAAACAAAATATTACGTACTATCGTCAAAGCTCCATGGTTTATTCGTAACGATGATCTGCATAGAGACTCGGGGATAAACACCGTAATTGAAGAGGCAAAACGTCATGCACAAAAGCGTGCAACAAAACTCCAGCTTCATACAAATGAAGATCTTAATGAAATCTTCTTTTCTCACAACCGAAATAGAAGACTACTGAGGACCCTTCTATTGGAAATGGTCATCAACTAGAAAAACATTCAAAAATTTATAATTTTGAGGATAATTACTGAATTATTGCTCGTCACACTATTTTACCTCATATTGTAATATTACTAAATGAGTTTTACTCAGTTGTAATTGTATTAATAAATAAAAAAAAAAAATAAAAAATTCATTTTTTATTTTTTATTTTAAATTTTTTATTTTTCATTTTTCGTTTTTCCATTTCTCATTTTTCCATTTTTCCATTTCCATTTCTCATTTTTTTTATTTTTAATTTTTTATTTTTGATTTAAATTCTTTATTTTTTGTTTTTCATTTTGCATTTTCCATTTTTAATTTTTTGTTTTAAATTTTTTATTTTTCATTTTTAATTTTTTATTTTTCATTTTTCGTTTTCCAGTATAAATTTTTTATTCTTCATTTTTTATTTTTCATTTTTCATTTTTCATATTTTATTTTTCATTTTTCATTTTTCATTTTACATTTTCCATTTTTCATTTTCAAACAGGTTATTACATGTCATAATTTTTTCATAAGTCACACCGATTTTATCTTACGTCTCACATGTTACGCTGTTTTTGTGATTGTATTGTGAAATAGATATATACCGCCCTGCGCGTATAGATTTTTACACATCAATAAAAATATAGGACGGTGTGAACAAAATTTAGATTCTGCCGTTTTCTTTCAATTACACTGTGGAACAAATTCAGGTTAGCAAAAGTTAGGTCGATTCTGAGAGTGAGTGGTGAAAAAAGAGGCTAAATTAGAAGGCCCGTATCGCGGCGTTTGTTTATGTTAGTTCGAATTTTTTTTTAATCGACCTTCGAACTTTGCAGTCAAATGTCGATTTTCAGCATATTGTTTATATGGTTTTTTTGGCTATAACTCGTCGACTAATCGATATTGTTTCAATCTGTGAAAGCCAAATTATTGGCAGAGAAAGCCAAATTATTGGTAGAGACTTGTGCAGCAAACAAAATTTTTTGAAAAATTGATTTAGAAAATTTTTGTGGTTATTATGAAGCAAAATGTTGGAAAAATTATTTTTTTTCATGCTTTTTGCTTTCTGTTTGATCTATAATATTCTTCTCAGTTTGTTCAATAAATTTCATTTGAAAAGAAAAGGTACCAAAGTAACAGCATATCGAAAACGCCAAAAAGAGTTAGAAAAGTTCGTCAATGTGAATGATGCAAAAAATTTCGCTTATTGCAACGATATTGAAAAGTTAATGGAGACGATATAAAAAAGATGATTGGCGTTCATTCATCGATAGTTCACTAATCAGCTGAAAAGTTGTGCTTTTGCACAAGACAAATAGAATGCCTTCTGTTCCGATTGCGTATAGCACTGACACTAGTGAAAATTTCGATAATTTGAAATACATTCTGGAAGTGGTCAAATATAACGAACACCAGTGGCGCATTTGCTGCGACCTCAAAAAAGTTTCATTGATTACAGGCTTAACAGCTTCTGGCCGTCCAAAATATCCGTGTTTTTTTGTGCGATTGGGATTCACGATACGGAGAAGGTATTAAAGGAAGAAACCAGTACAAACAGCATAACTGGAATAGTCGCATTGGACGGAAATGACCTAAAGACAATAGGCTACACGAAAGTCTTGTTCCTGAAATGAAAATTTTGTTGCCGTTACTCCACATTAAACTTGGCATTGCTAAAAATTTTTTGAAATGTATCGCAAAAGACCAGCAGTATTAAAAGACATTTTCCCAAGACTAAGTAAAGCTAAAATTCAGGAAGGGGTTGTTAATGGTCCCGACATACGGAAACTAATGAGTCGTCAAGATTTTGACCAAGTTCTGACATATTTTCCATATTTTTATAATTTCTTTTTCAATGTTTCTTCAAAACCAAAAATGAACAAAATTGGTACATAAAAAATGAGAAGTAAATTAATATTAAGCTGGAAAACGCAAGTTTTGTATTATGATTGTTTTCTTTCCAAATGAAATTTATTGAAGAAACTGAGAAGCATATTATAGATCAAACAGAAAGCAAAAAAAGACTTAGTTTTGCGGAAAATATTTTCAAAAAGCATGAAAAAAAATTATTTTCCCAACATTTTGCTTTCTAAGCACCACAAAAATTTTCTAAATCAATTTTTTTTAAAAATTTTAATTGTTGCACAGCAATAATTTGGCTTTTACAGATTGAAAAAATATCAATTAGTCGACGAGGTATAGCCAAAAAAACAATTTAACCATTATGCTGAAAATTGACATTTGACTGCAAAGTTCGAAGTACGTGTCTTCTAATTTTGCCTCTATTTTCACCTCTCACTCACAGAATCGACCTAACTTTTGCTATCCTGAATTTGTTCCACAGTGTTATTATAAAATAATGGCAAGAATACAGTTTTAAGAACAAAAGAATATTTGTAAGAAATATTATGTGAATAAATCTATAATTTCATTTTATGGCGCAGGCATCATAAACCCCTTTAAAGAGGTCACTAACAATCTGTAAGTAAAACTATGTGCTCGAACTGTTTCCTGACGAGCAATTGAATCTGATCTTGGTTGTAATCTTCCTTTGAGGAAACCACTGATATCAAAAAAATCGTCTGGCTAGCATTAATTTTGCTTAAGAACACATGAACTGGAATTAGAATACTGTTGGCGTATAGGGTTGACGAAAAAATTAAATATTTAAACGGACATAAAATTTGCTATACCCTCACAGAATCAAATGCTTTGGGTATTTTGCTGTAATAACCTAATAAATACAATCAATCGGTATACGAATCATCCACCCCCAAAACTATGACCATCATTTTATTTCACAGTGTTATTGTAAAGTAAAGGTTTACATTGTTTTGTCAACAGCAAAAAAAAATTAATACTTTTAAGTTTTACTTTTTTCTGAAGTTATGTTAATATTTCTTCTTTTTTAAATACATAAATAAAACATACAAATGTTTAAATTAATAAAAGAGTTTTAAATTTTATGATCAAATATATATTTTGTTAAAAGTTTTCTTAGTATTGTCACTCACTCTATATTTCTTTGTTTTTAAATATTATAAAATAATTAATATAATAATTACTCTAACAACGTAGCGGGTATACTGCTAGTCATATGCATATATATATCGATATAATTTGGTGTATGTGTGTCTATTATACCCACTAATCAGAAGTCAAAAACTAAAACCTGTCAAAGATGATTAAACTGATTCCCGATCTTCATTTAAATCTAAAAAAAATTTCGCTTATATATATTTTTGAGAAAAGTAAGTAACTTTGCTAAATACGGCCATGATCAGTCCATACGAAAGATAAAGATAAAAAAAAAATGTTTTTCTATATTTATTTTTAATAGACAACACAAAAACAATTAACTCAACCACTGTGCCTCATTGCAGTTTCATGGAGTTTTGCATAGAAGTCACAACGCAACATAGAGGATGTTTATTTCGGATGTATGAGTCAGGTGTTGGAATATTTTAACAGTTGTATTTTAGTTTTTTTGGTTTAATTTTCTGCGTAAACTCATAGCAGAGAATAAGAAATGGACATACAATTCTTATGTGCATTTAACCAAATTATACAACTGTAAACAAGCAGCTAAATATGTGTATGTACTCGTATGTATGGGTTTATGTGTTAACTTTTTTCCTGTTCATAGCGAGAGTTTTTTTTTTTGGCAAACACTTAAATTTGGCGTACGTCTGCCTCAAGTATCATTATTGTATGGCAACGTGTCATGACAGGCAACTTAATTCAGAAAAACATTTAACAAGAACAACATCCACTACATACAAGCACAAATCCACTATTTTTTTTTTGTTTTTCAGAAAATGATGCTGTTTTGGCCACGCGCCCAATTTATAGTGACGCTTTTCCGTTTTGCGAAATATTGTTTTCATTTTGTTGTTACTTTTTAGTATACGGTTGGTTCCTTACCACAGCATTCGGTTTTATTTTGTTTTTTGTCTCAATTTTTTTTTTTATTATTTTGCGACAAGTTACATCATTGTTAAAATTAGTAAACACACAGTTTAGTGTCGTATTTTGTCTTCATGAATTTGTTTTTTTTTTTTTTTTGTTTTTTTTTGTATTTTAGCCAAGATCGCCAACAGCCAGTAGTGGTGCATGTACATATGTATGTATGTACATGTATCATCAGCAAACCATTGACTAAACCGTTGAAATGTGAGAGTATTTTAATAGGCGATTATTTGTTCTTAATAATTTCTTTAGAATTTTACGCTGACAAATGATGATGATTTCAGTTCATATCATTTGCCTTGAGGTATAGTTTTTAATACTTGAAGATTATTTTAATTGCCAATTTACGCAGTATTTTATTTAATTTTTAAGCGTCACATTAAATAAATTATATAAAGTTTACATGACTTTTATGGCTGTATGTGTGGGATTTTATTACTGATGTAAAGTGTTTCTTTATTTGTCTTATTTTTATAGACCTCTCAGACTTTTCAATGAGCTCCAAAGTTTATGATTTAAGATTTTAAAAATTGTTTATATTTAAAGTTTGATATGGTTATAATTTCTGATTGATTTTGACCCTGAAATTTTGTTAATGCTTTAAAAGATTAACTTGCAGCTTTTTCTATAGTTTCGTTTGATTATTTAGTAAACATGGCATTAATTCTTTAAACTTCTGGGCAGAAAATTACACTTGCTGGAAAATGTATCCGTATCCGTGTTAGATGAAATTTACAATTATTAATAAAAATTTTAATAAAAATTTTGAATTATGGTCAGGATGACAAATGGTGCAGTTACTACGCGGTACACTAAAGCTTTAACGTCTTCCATCGACACCATGCCTGAAACTCAGCACGGCCAATGGAAAACAATTAAAACAAGTAAGAAAATTATAGTCGGTCTAGACCGACTATACGTTACCCTATACCATGGTTTAGAGACCCTATCTTTCGGCCCAACTAATTCGATACAGAAAATAAGCATAAACCAAATTTGAGTGGCCTTGTTATTAATTTTGTTGGCTGCAGATATCAGATGCTATATTTATATGGGGACTAGGTCCAAAAATGGACCCATCCTAACCATATTTGGTAAAGTCACTTATATTGTTAAAAAATATATGCAAACAAATTTGAGAAAAATCTGTGCAATATTTTTGTTTTTTAATAGATTTAAGTGAAGATCGGGAAGCAGTTCTATATGGGGCCTATAACTAAGAATTGTCCTATAGGCATTACTTTTGGACTACTAATTAATGGATATAATAAACACATACAAACCCAATTTGACTGAGATCTATATGATAATTTGGGTCTTATGGCAATTTATGTCGATTTCATAGGGGTCATTTGTATGGGGACTAGGTCTGAACATGGACCGAATTTCACCAATTTCAATAGCGTTCATCCTATGGCTATAAAAGCTTATATACCAAATTTCATTAAAATATATTCATATTTGCGACCTGTAGTTGGATTACAAGGTTTAAATGGACACACAGACAGACGGACGGACGGACGGACTTCGCTAAATTGACTCAGAAAGTGATTCAGAGTCGATCGGTAAAATAAAAGATGGGTATAGGTGAAATATTTTTGGTAGTTACAAACAGCAGCACAAAGTCATTATACCCAAACCACATAGTGGTATAGGGTAAAGAGATCTTCATGGAACCCGCTATTAATGTTACTGGCTATACTGAATGCAGCCGCGAGGTTGCATCAGAAGCTCAAGCCGCAGCTGGTCTAGTGACCTATATAGAGCTGCTAAGAAACTGTCGTACAACCATACTGCTACACTAAAACCACCGAAAAATAATAATGGTGACCTTATTGCGTCTGTGAACGAGCAAATGGATCTCTGGCACAAATTTTACGCTAACATATTGCAACTGTCAGCACCCAACTAATGGGCAATTGCATAAACGCACAATGTAAACACCAACATTGAGACTTCATGGCCTGTTATATCTGAGGCTGTTAGTGCAATAAAGTCACTCACGAACAATAGGGCCCCAAGCTTAGATGGCATTTCACCTGAACTCTTAAAAGCCGATCCACATATTAGTGCACAGATCATCTTGCCCCTCATCACAGACTTCTGGAAAGCTGAATCACTACTTAGCGAGCTTAAAGAAGGAGTGATCCTTAAAATTCCCGATAAAGGCGACCTCACGGATCGAGGAATAACTCTTCTCAGCATGGTCAATAAAAAAATTGCTCACATAATCACAAAGCGAATTTCGGATGTAATTACACCAGCACTGAGAAATGAACAGGCAGGCTTTGGATCCCATAAATCCTGTATTGACCATGTCAATAGCCTGAGGGTCATAATTTAGCAGTCCAGTGAATGGTGATCGTCACTATATCTCTGCTTTGTCGATTTTGAAAAAGCATTTGACACATTTGACCACAACGTCTTGTGGAGTGCTTTAATATGCAAGGGTATCCCGACAAAATTAATTACCCTGATTCAAAGTTTATATCAGCAGGCAACCTGACGAATCCTGCATGAAGGCAAATTAAGCAAACGAAAATCAGTTGGCATTGGAGTACGCCATGGTTGCGTTTTATCATCACTTCTCTTTAATATTGTCCTCAACACTATTATGGCTAAGGCTATGCAGGCTGGCAGAGGCATAAGTTGGGGCTTACATGGTAGCTTAAGTGACCCAGATTACGCAGACGATATCTGTATTATGACACACAATTTCGAGGATATGATAGCTAAACTGCAACGGTTAACCGATATCACAGAAAAATCTGGGCTGATAAATAGATAAATATTGGCAAAATAAAAACAAAAATGTATTAATGAAGAAAGACTGGAACCATTCCATATCAACAACCATGAATTGGTAGACGTGCACTCCATCTGCTTTTTAGGTAGCATTATAACAAAATCTACTGGTTCTAAAAGCAAGACAAACCTTAGGTCGGTTGAAATCCGTATGGAGCTCGCGTACCCTTTTTCGTCGAGTGAATTATAAATATATTCGAGACAAACGTAAAATCAATCCTACTCTATGGCTGTGAACCATGGAACGCTGCATCCCGAGATATCCAGAAAATGCAAGTGTTTGCTAACCAGTGCCTCCGCAGAATAATGCATACCTTCTGGCCAAACGCAATAACAAACTAAAGTTTATGAACCGAATCAAGCCCTTTGCCAGTTACAGCAGACATAAAGAGGCGCAAATGGAACTGGATCGGCCACATCCTACGATATCACCAGGAATCAAACGATATCACCAGGAATGCCATCGACTGGAATCCGCAAGGCAACCACAGAAGAGGGAAACCTGCACATACACGGAGGCGAAAAATTGATATCGAAGCTGCAGCCATGAGCAAAAGTTGGGAAGAAATAAAATATCTCGCCCAAGATAAATCACGTTGGAATGTGTGTGTTGAGGCCCTATGCTCCTCATAGGAAGGACGGGAACATATATATGTGGTCAGGTTAAAATGATCATGTGCTGCTGTTTGTAACTACCAAAAATATTTGACCCATCAATTCTGAATCACTTTCTGAGAAGATTTAGCTATGTCCGTCCATCTTTCCATCCGTCTGTGTGTACATGGTAACCTTGTTATCAAATTGCAGGTTACAAATATAAAATATTTTGACGAAATTTGACATGTACGATTGTATCGGCCATAGGACAAATACTATTGGTGAAAATCGATGTATGTTCAGAGCTAATCCCCATACAAATGAACCCTATGAGATTGACTTCAAAAGCCACGATATTGAAGTTTGACTATAACAATTCTTAGTCATAGCCCCCTTACAAAGCTGTATACCGTTCTTCACTTAAATCTGTCAAGTAACAAAAATATTGCACATATTTAATTCAAATTTGTCTTGTATATATTTCTTGCAAAAAATAAGTGACGTTATCAGGATTGGTGGACCCTTCGACCTTGTCCACAAATCCATACAGCATCCGATATGAACTTTTTCATATCTGTAAGTAGAAATATTAATAACAATGCCGCTCAGATTTAATTTATGCTTATTTTCTATATTCAATTAGTTGGAGAAAGGGTATTAGCCTTTCTCTAAACGCATTGTATAGGGTATCGTACTGTCACTTTAGACCGACTACAATTTTCTCGCTTGACATTTCGGGAATTTTATTTATTGTTCTAACATTTTATGAAACCTCTTTACTTTCGTTTTATTGTTTATAACGCAAAAAACGCACATTTCCACTTAGGGGAATCCCACAAATTATTCAACGACGTACATGTCCGTTACATCGATTTCATTTTAGTATTAACTATGAAAACACTTTATATTTTGAGATATGTCCCAAAATCAAAGAAATCGGTATGCAGACAAGAGAAAAACTATCCCAAAACTTGGAAATGAGGGTAATTGTTTTCGTGAAATAGCTCAGATCATAGGCAAAAAGAAACTCCCCTTTAGTGCAATGCGTCGTTCAGATCAACAAATTCACTAATTTAATTTCATCAAAAACTCGTTTTCGTCGCTCCTTCAAACTTACTGAGCTCGAAAAGTTAACTATTTTGGCGTCAGTAAGACAGAATGACAAAATTACTGCTTCCCAAATAAGTTTTAAATCAAACAGTCATTCGACAAAGACATCCATGAAGATACCGTTCGCAAAATATGAAAACATTCTGACTATCATGGTCGTGTTGTATGTAGAAATCCTTTCATTTCCAATTTCAATAGAAATAAAACGTATGCACTGTGTAAATGTGTACGGAAACATGGCTCCAGAATATTGGAAACGTGGTTTTATTTTCAGATGAAAGCCAGTTTTGCATTTTCACCAATAAAAGAAAAAACAAAGTACATATCTTATATGAAAAGCAACGGGGTTGGTAGACTCGTACGTATTAAGTCCCTAATGAATCAAATTGAATACATTGAACATTTTAAAACAAAATTTATATCAAAGCGCACAACAGCTGGGATTGGGAAAAGATATCTGGTTCGAACAGGATAATTATCCAAATCCTGCGGCGCACAATGTTAATCCTGTGGTTGTTCTACAATAATAAAAGACAATTTAAATTTCTGCCATAAGCACCCGATCTTACTCCTATATAGCATTTCCAGGATTCACTAAAGTGCAGAATCGGCCAGCATAAAATATACTCAAAGCGAATGTTAAAAAGCACCATTTTGGATGAATGGGGTAAATAAGTACTTTCAAGTTGGCTAAGTCGATGTCAAATCGGATCCTACAGCATATCCTACATGTTACTAGCAAAAGCATGTATGAATAATTTCATATGATCTCTTCGTTTCTCTACGTTCTTTTACCTTTAATAAACCTTAAATAAATTTCAAAAAAATCTAATAAATAGCTTAATTATTTATTAGAAAAGAAAAATTAGTCAGCTTAGTTAAGTTTTTCTTACTTTTTTATACCCTCTACTACGATGTGGTTAAGGTATAATGACTTTGCAGTGATGTTTGTAACTACCAAAAATATTTGTCCTAGACCCATTTTCTATTATGCCGATCGACTCGAAATCATTTTCTAAGTCGATTTAGCGATGTCCGTCCGTCCGCCCGTCTATGTGTCCATGAACACTTTGTAATCTAACTAATGATGTAATTTAGTACATCTGCTTCTATCTAGGATAAACCAATTGAAATTGGCGGAAATCGGTTGATGTTCAGACTTAGTCACCACAAAATGGTCCCTATGAGCTCGACTTAAATTGCCATGATATACAAATTCACATATACATCTCAGTCAAATTAGGTTTGTGTAGGTTTTTCACATCCAGTCAGAAAATAAACTACATAGTACAATTCTTAGCCGTAGCCCCCATATGAAGCTGATTCCCGATCTTCGCATAAATCTATCAAAAAACAAAAATATTGCACAGATTTTTCTCAAACTTGGTTTGTATGTGTTTTTGCAAAAAAAAATGGGCAGGATCGGTTCAATTGTCGACATAGTCCTCATGTGAATACAGTATCTCCGACATGAACTTTTTCATATCTGCAGCCAGATATTGGTTTATGTTTATTTTCTATACCCAATTAGTTGAACCTAAGAGATAGGGTCTCTAAACGCATAGTCGGTCTCACGTATTCTTTTTTTTTTTTTTTTTTGTAGTATAAGTTTTAATTTTATATGTACTATTACTTTTTCTAGCTAGTGTATGTCTGGTCTCAATGCAAAAGAGCATATGTCTATTTGTCAAGGTAACATTTTATGACAGCGGTTTATTCCATTTTTAATACACTGTCATGTTGTGTATTCAAAAGCCGTGTCGTATATATTTTAAACTTAGGAACGCACTATCACCAAACGTTGATGCAATATGCAGTCTCATACGGGCATACGCCGGTACTAAAAACAAAATTTCATCATATCATGTGTTATGCTGTTATCCCTCGGTACCACAAAAATATATTTTATTGCAAAAAAAGTAATAGTGTTAAATTCGGTTATACCGGATATACGTTTACATTAATATCCGGACTTATTACACTATTTATAACAAATGTTACCAAAACGAACTTCAATATATATATTTTTTTTTTAATTATTAACCAACACTCAGGGGATGCCCCTACATGTGCAGTGTATTGTGTTGATTTCAGGAAAATAGGTTATGGGAATGAGGAGAGGAAGTAGTGTTTGTGGATATTTGACTTAAATTTTATTAGATTGTAACTGTCAGGAAAGACTCCTGTGAGGAGTTTATTCCATTACAGCTAGTTCTACTGATAAACGAATATTGTATGTAATGCGTTGTGCGGTTAACCAGACAATAAACTAAAAATAGATGTGTTCTACTAGAGAAGCGGATAGACCGAACCGAAAGTCGGGCACTTGGAATGAGATCTATAATCTCAGAAGAACGTTTTATATGGTAGTACCTATAGAACAGTGTTACACAACCTACATTTCGGCAATGTTCCAACAAGTCAATAGATTTGGATACCCTACTGTCATTATTGAGTATCAACGCCCTCCTTTGTGCACGGTCCAGTAGCTCCAAAATATATGGAGTGAAGTAATTTGTGCACCGTTTTAGAAAACTAAGTCTCTTGAATGCTTCTTTCGACATTTAAAAACCTGTATATTCCATGGGACAACACATTGAATTCTAATGCCCAGAACATCAAGAGTATCCAATTCCTCAATAACTTTACCACACAAACATTGTGGAATCCAAGGCCCTATGGGTCAACCAACAACATTGAGTCTGCTGCACATTGAAGTCAACCCTTTTCGCTTCACCCCACGCTGAGATTTTTAATAGGTCTTGATTGAGTGTGTCATTCATTGTCCGCCTCTTGCCACCAACCTCAGAAAGGAAAATTAATTGTAAATATTGCTGTCATCTGCGAAAGATAATATAGAATTGAAGGTTTGACCAAGAAAGAACAAAAACATTGGGGTACCCCTGAATTTAGTTCAAACTCATTGCCGGAGACCCCATCCATCAATAATAAAACGTATTGTGAGTCTCTGACAAAATACCGACTCGATATGCAATAAGCTTTGATATTTATGCACCGTGCCACACGTGATCGACCCCCTTTGAAATATCTAGCGCAACCACTTTGTTTTCACCCCAAAATTTTCTCTCACCCCAGCTCTTTGAAAGAAAATCTAACAGGTCTCCCGTAGAACGACTTCTACACAAACAATACTGTCGACCCAACATTTTTAACAAAAGTGTCGTCAAAAAATTTTTTTCAATTCCTTCAAGGAAAACATCCATGGGACATATATATCCCATTGGTCGTCAACGGTCAAAATTAGTGAGCAACTAATTTACTCCACTCAAAGCAAGTCAGTTATTTTTGTTTTTATTTTTTACATAAATAACTGTAGTTTTGGTTTTGTATTTGTTGTAAATTTTTAAATATAGATCACAGAGAATCGATTATTAATTTTTTAGTTTGTACTAAAAATGGAAAGGAAAATCGTACAAACGCAATATGTTCCTTATGTAAAAAACCTTTTTGTTTCACAAAACACCGTAATTGCTTCAAAAATTACCATAATTGATTTTATATTTTTGAGATATTTAGAATTAATCTTTTTCTAAGTCTTTTTATTTATAGTTTAATTAATTGTTGATTTAATATTATGAATTTTTTAAATTTAATAAAAATATAAAACTATAATACATCTTTTATACCATTGACGACCAATTGGACATATATGTTCCGTACTGAATTTTACTGAATAATAAATTGATTACAAAAATTTTGGTGTTTCTGAAAACCATAAATTCTGGTCCATGTTATATCAAAATTCTAATTTTTTTTGGTTCAATAACGTCTGAATTAATGACATTCAATTTTCAGAATTTGGGGTCACCGTCTTAGGTCCTGAGAATACAAGTGGCAACTTTTTTGGCATGGTCTGAAAGCTAAAACTCTCCTCTGTCAAGTCAGCTTTAAACAAATCGGTTGGAAAATGTGGAAAATATAAAACAAAAATAAAAATTGGACATATATATCCCATTGGTCGTGAAAAGGTTAAGAAGTGAGTTGGCCTCTAGTTAGTTGAAAAGATGGCCATTAATCATGATATCCATTACTGTTAAGAGTGCAGATCAGACTGCAATTGGACGGTAATTTTCAGGTTTGTTAGTTTTACCCTTTTTAGGGATCGATTGGACAATGGCAAAGAATCTCGAGAGCAAAAGACTCTCGCATATCAATTCGAGTGGTTATAAAGATCAAGAATATATCTACTTTAAGGAATCGCAAGTTCAATATTCGATAAATTACAAACGTAATGACAAACGGAATAAAAACAGTTTTAAAATTTCTGCAACAAGTACTGTCAAAGAAGTGCAAGTATTTTTCGAGTTAAAAACATTCGCAAAACTAATTTTATAGTCATGTAGTTCAATTGATTCAAAATATTGAATTTCATTTCTTTCATTCAAACTTTTATTTAAGTATTAATCGAAAAACTGAAATATTAAAATATTCAATATTCAAAATTATAGGCCAATCAGAGTTCATATTCAGGGTCCCCGCAGCAATTAATCATATCGAAAAAAGACAAAATTTTTTTTAAAAAAATCATGTGAGTCCGACCACAGGGGATATGTCTAAACGTCTAGTAACTAAAGATTTTTGTATGTCACCTTTTTAAAATCAACCAGAAAGCGTCATCTATATATCATTTATAGCAAACAACTGCAGGGACTCTGGTTATACTTGTGGGGTTGTGAAATTATGTATATGTTATACGTTTTTATTGTGAAATTTTTGTCGTTTTACAGCAAAGGGTTGTTGAATTAGCTGAAACAATTTTATATCATAATTTTTTCACCAATACAATCATAAGTCACACCGATTTGTCTTACGGCTCACAGCGTAACAGCGTGAGCTCACAAGTTACGCTGTTTTTGTGATTGTGTTGTGAAAAAGAAATTTACCCCCTACGCGTATGGATGTTTACACATGAACAATTCTCAAAAGTACTAATTATATTAAATCTATTCTTTTTTAAATTTATTGGATTCAATTTAATAGTGATTATACAGATATGAAATATTTATTTGTAAAGATATCGCCGAGACCATTGCATCTGACGGCAAAACAAACATATATATTTGTAGAATATCAACTTTGCTATAATTGAAAAAAAAATTTAAGGAAAATTTTAAAATATGAATATTTGTTTACATTAATTACTAAACATAACTCTTTGTCGCACCTATTTTAAATCTATTAATAATACAGATTTACATTATTCATAATTGATAAATAATAATCCTACAATTTATGTCACAAATAAAATTTGTAAATTCTAAACACAATTTCCACCCCAACAACAACGTTTAAATTAATCAACAATTAAATTATAACCATAAAAATTCCCATTTAACAACTTGTTTAAAACACATTATTCAATTTCAAAATATGTTCGCCGATATGTTCATACAATTAAAAATTTTCGATTCGTTTTTACCCTAAAAATCCATCAACAAACAGCATGGATATGAAAATAATTGCATTAGCTCCAAAACAACAACAACAATTCACAGCATCATTCGCACCTAATAATCATAATGTTTACATGACACTCTCTCTTTCTCTTGTTTTCGATGTGATATTCACAATAGCTCAGGGGCAGTTTATAGTGCAGTGTTTATGTTTATCAACGACATTTAAAAAAAAACCAACAACAACGAAATATTCATATGAATGTTTATAAAGTTAAAATTTTCAATAGAATTTTACATACAAATAATTCAATACATCGAAGTAATAATAAACATATGCCGCCCTTTTTCTCCAGTGTACCTACATGGCAGCACATAGCATCAATAATGTTAAAGGGTTGTATGTCGGTCGCTTGTTGTGGAATTGATTTTATTTAATTTGAGAAACAATATATTCATACGTTGTACTATAAACATACTATAAGCATAGTTTTTATTTATTATTTTAAAGATTTTTTCTTGTATTATCTTAATATTAAAATTTTTCTATATAAATTCTAAATCTATGTCATCTCAAATTTGTATTGTATTTATTTAAACATGAAATTGTTGGTTTTACTTTAAAAACCAAAACATTTCGTTATGGCAGATATCACACTCGATATTATAACAAGGTATCATTTAGTGGTTCTGTTTTAAACGCATAAACGTACAAAGGTACAGTTGTGTTCACTGAACTAGAAGTATTCGAAATATTTGGAAATATTTTTAATTCATCAAAAAACCTTAGTATTATTTATTATAACTGGCTTAATTAAATACTTATTTTCTCAATAATTCTGAGGTACGTTATGTTTATTAACAATACATCTACTTTAAAATCTATAATATTAATAGACAAGGCGATTTCTTGTGACTGATGGTTTGTTTTACCGTTTTATCCCGATTTTGACCAAACGTATATTATTTAAAAGGTATTTCTTTTCAGCCGATTTGCAGATTTACAGATTTTTAAATTTGGTTCTTCATTTTGAGTAAATTGCATTTAAAGTTGCTACTAACACATACATTAAATTACACTGTGGAACAAATTCAGGTTAGCAAAAGTTAGGTCGATTCTGAGAGTGAGGGGTGTAGAAACAGAGAAGCATATTATAGATCAAACAGAAAGCAAAAAAGACTTAGTTTTGTGGAAAATATTTTCAAAAAGCATGAAAAAAAAATAATTTTTCCAACATTTTGCTTCATAAGCACCACAAAAATTTTCTAAATCAATTTTTTAGAAAATTTTGGTTGTTGCACAGGTCTCTAGCAATAATTTGGCTTTTACAGATTGAAAAAATATCAATTAGCCGACGAGTTATAGCCAAAAAACCATATAAACAATATGCTGAAAATCGGCATTTAACTGCAAAGTTCGAAGGTCGATTAAAAAAAAATTCGAACTCACATAAACAAACGCCGCGATACGGATCTTCTAATTTAGCCTCTATTTTAACCCCTCACTCTCAGAATCGACCTAACTTATGCTAACCTGAATTTGTTCCACAGTGTTATACAATGCTATGTGTGTTGTTATTAAATTTGTAATAAAAATGAGTTTGTTTTTTGTGTTGATTAGTGAATCGGCTATAATTGATTAGCATACTTTTAGGGTCTTTATTTAATGAAAAAATAAAATTTCCTAGAATTTGCGCTCGAATTTCGAGGGCTGGAATCTGCTAGTTATATTTTTGAAATCAAAAGGTATCAAAAAGAAAACATAAAATTCAATTTGAAATAAAAAAAAAATTAAAATAAACCGACTATACGATACTCTATACCATGCTTTTAGGGACAATATGTTATAACTAATTGGATATAGAAAATAAGAATAAACCAAATTTTTTTTTTTTTTTTGTCAGTACTGCCCATATAATACTTCCCGGAACGTTGATCTAAAAGAAATTTTTGATCTTCTTTTATTGTTATGAAATTCATAGCGTCATGATGAGATATGTCAAAAAAAATATTGATTTGTTCAGTAAATTTATTTTCTTTGAAAGCTGGTGCCGAACTTTCACTTTTCTTATGTTTGCACAAATTGCGATATTTTTTTAGTAACACCTTAAACTTTCGGTTAATACTTCGATGTTCTGATGTAGGCACTCTTGCTTAACACCATATTTCACAAATATCTGATATTACAAATTTAGCAACTTTTTTTTAATGGTTTGTACCTTTATGATAATAAAAATATAATCGTAAAGCCTCCAGACTTGTTGATAGCACACAACCACCGAAACTTTTAATGGGTGATCCAATTATATGTGAGCTTCTCCGAGAAAAGAGACCTAGTGTGTTCAAAAACGGGTTTGGACTTAAGAGTGGATTCTGGTACCCAAAAGGGTGTAGAATAAGATGAAATAAGTTAGATTTCTGATAAAAATTTATTTACCCCATAAAAACGTACAAACGAACTTGGAAAATCGATAAAAATGAGGAAAACATTAAAATTTTATTTCTATTGATTTTTTGGTTTTAAATTGTTTTTTCGTCAGGCTTCGATTTTTTTTTGGATTATTGACTTTTTTTTCGGTGTTTCGAGATCTGGTACTTCGATTTTCTTCCGTTTGACAATTTCAGTTTTTTCTATTTTCGGCGCTTTGACTTCAGCTTTCTTTTTCTCGTGATCCGGTGCTTCGATTTTTTTTTTCTTGCTGCCAGATTCAGATTTATTTTTCGATTTTTTTTTCGCTTTGGGTTCACTCGGTTTAGGAGCTACAAAATCCCGTTTCTGTGAATCAATACATTAGACCCTGACATTCTCATACAAATACCATTTGCGATCTAACGATAAATCGCTTGGTGCAATGAGCGGAGGTTATTCGTTTGGTAGCTCAGCCGTTAATCACAGATAAAATCTTTCTTCTTCCGAGTCCACTAGTTTTTTACATACAATTTCGTTTTTTTTTTCAAGTCAAAGTGGTGGTACTTGGTAATACCTAAAATGCAAATGTTTACAAAATTAATTGAAATGAATTTGAAAAACTAAAATCACAAAATCGCGAGAGTTTACCTGGTAATTTTTGTAAAATCCTTCGAAATGAGTATCCCATATTATGCAATATTGTTTTTATGCGTTTTCCAGCCATTATAATCACAATTATTTTAGCACATCTTATACAACACAAACATTCGAATTTACACTATTGGGCCTAAATTTCCAAGATGCTACCGAATTTTCTTATACGCGTTTCAATCACTCCCGATTTTTAATAATAATAATAGTAATTCGTCGACACTCCGTTTGCTTTATGTTTATGAAACTGAACTCCACAATTGCAGCGCTCGTATATATAACATTTCTCGTTCAGCAGTTAAGTTCACTTTCGGGGAAAACCCAAATTTCACCAAAAGGCCATCATTGCCACTTATAAACTTATGTAAAGAAATAAATAATAATAAATATTTCCTGTACAATGAAAAAATATATTTTGTGAAAATTTTTATATATTTTTTTTTTAATTCCGTTGTTACTTATTGCAAAAATTTTTTGTCGACTTTATTTATTAAAAAAAAATCAGGTAAGAATTGTTTTTATAATTTGTGACTTTTATCCTGGTTTCTTCAAGTCTCCAATTTGCTCAAAAGTTACCAACACCAATATAAGGCGATCAGCAAATTAAATTTTTGCATTTTCGACTAAATTTTAGAATTTAGAGAATTTTTTTTATTTTTTAACCCCTCGTCCCTTTAACGAACATTCCTATCCATAAAAAAAACAAGTGAGAAAATTATAATCGGCCCAGACCGATTTTACGATACCCTATACCATGGATATAGAAATAAGCATAATAAGCATATAGAATAAGCATAGAAAATAAGCATAAACCAAATTTTAGTGGCATTGTCATTATTTTTTTGGCTGCAGATATGAAAAAGTTCATATCGGGTGCTATATTTATATGTGGACTAGGTCAAAAAAGGACCGATCCTGACCATATTCGGTAAAGTCACTTATATTTTCAAAAAATAAATAAAAAACCAAGTTTGAGAAAAATCTGTGCAATATATTTGTTTTTTGATAGATTTAATTGAAAATCGGGAAGCAGCTTCATATGGGGGCTATGACAAAGAATTGCTTGTTTTTGGACAAATGATTAATAGATAGAAATGATAAATAAACACACACAAACCCATTTTGACGGAGATCTATGTGATAATTTGGATCTTATGGCAATTTAAATCGATTTCATAGGGGTCATTTGTAAGGGGACTAGGCCCGAACATGGACCGACTTTCACCAATTTTTATAGCGTTCATCCTATGGCAGACAAAAGCTTATATACCAAATTTCATTAAAATATATTCATATTTGCGACCTGTAGTTTGATTACAAAGTTTACATGGACACACCGACAGACAGATGGACGGAAGGACATCGCTAAATTGACTCAGAAAGTGATTCTGAGTCGATCGGTATAACAAAAGATGGGTCTAGGTCAAATATTTTTGGTAGTTACAAACAACAGCACAAAGTCATTATACCCAGACCACATAGTGGTATAGGTATCAAATTTTGAAAAGAATATTGATTTTATGTTTCAATGAATTTGGATAATATTTATTATATATTATTTACTATTAACACGTAAAATTAAAAATATCAGGTTATTACATAAAAATCATAAAATCTTAAAAACCGATGAACTCATAAATTTATGTTCGGTTGTTTGCTCCCTTTACTTTCTTGCATTGTGGTTCGCCTTCTTGTTCAGCGTCTGTACCGGATGTGGATCTGTCTTCGTTGAGTGCGAAGTACCGTTGGAATGGCAGTTGTCGTCTTCGATATTCGGTGACTTTGATAATAGGCTCCAAATGGTTGCCTTCTTTCAAAAGCAGGGCAATTTTTCTGCTTCACGTTGATACAAGTTTAATTCTGCAACAATCTTGTCCATTCTTGCTTGTGATATTGGAATTATTTTGTTCGTCAGGCCGGCTTCTGGTATTGGTTCATAGGTGGAATCCGATTGATCCGTTGTTGCAATAGAAGAATAAGTTTTTCTGTCAGGACTTGGAAGCGGTGGAATTGGTATATCATCCGAATGCGGAAGAGGGGTTTGTGCACTTTTAACAGAGATGTAAACTCTTTGTTTAAGGCCTTCACTACTTACTCCATGTATTTTGTTTGCACAAGCATAACAGTTGACGGAATTGTGCTATCCTGGATCAGTCCAAATCATCGGTACACCAAAAGAAAGTTAACCGCATTTCCCTTGGATCCATATGTTAAGAGCATTGTAGCACGTTTTACAAATTTTGTCTGGAGCCCCCGAAATGCCGCGAATTATTTCGGAATCAAAATAAAGTTTAAAAGCACGCTCCACTTGCTCATTGAGTAATGCAGTATTTATTGAAAAAGCTCTTTTTCACAAAGGTAACAAAATAAATTGAGATTTTCTGGGCACTGCAATCATTTCCATTTTATACTATTATTACTTTTTCTTCACTTTAAAAAACAGTAATTTTCACGTTCTAGACACTTGCTGAATGACACCTATATGTACCTATATATACTACGTTTATTTCCATATTTAACTGACAGGTACTTATGAATGGACGCATCTGTTAAGGGAGCATATTTACCGAATGAGCCTTCTAAAACCAGGGCTCACACAAATTCGTTTCAAATTTTTTATAATTTTCCAAATAATGAGCACTCATAATGTGGGTGGAATTTCTGTAAAAAAAAATAATCCCTTACAAGTAGGCAACGGAAAACCCCACATCAATAAAAAGTGCACTTTCCTTTCTTCCATTTAATTGTCTGTGCAAGGAGTAGATATCATGAAGGAAGAAGAAGAGAAATTCAGCGTCAGCGCACACTTATGCCCGTTTTTTTGTTTGTTACCGCAAACATAAAAATGAAATAACCTTTTGTTTATTACTTTTTTTAATTCTGAGAATCATAAAATTCAACGTTTTTTTTTCAATGAGAAGCCTTTATTTCAAAAAGAGATAGATACCTTCACTTAATTGTGAATAAAAGCGAAATACGTCCATCGATTTTCAAGATCCATGTCTCATTTTGACACAGGACACTTTTTCCCGTTTTGGATTTTGCATGATTTTTAAAAATACAAAATTTTAATTTTTTAGGCAAAAAATTATTTTTTTTCTTCATAAATGTATTAATAACTGCGAAACTGTTGATTGTGTTGAGAAATGGTATAGAAGTAGATTAAAGCTATTGTAATTCTTAATTTTTGTAAATTTGTTTCAGCAAAATCGGACTAGTGGTTCTCGAGTTATGTCAAACAAAAGACCCCAAACCGTGACAAATTTACCTATATGATACTTACTAAGTACAGATCGATATACCTCGATTCCTAGACGTGACCTAGCGAAACACCGGGACACGTATAACTTTTTTTACCGATATAACTGTCCCCGTTGGTTTCATCCCATCCCGATTTTGGCTGTCGCACAGTGTAATAACAAATATTTCCTGTACAATGAAAAAATTTATTTCGTGAAGTTCGTTGCCTGAAAATTTCAATAATTTTGTTATTTTTTTCAGTCCGTTGTTACTTATTGCAAAAATTTTTTGCAGATTTTTGCATTTTCGACTAAATTTTAGAATTTAGAGAATTTTTTTTTATTTTTAAACCCCTCGTCGCTTTAACGAACAATCCTATCCATTAAAAAAAATCCTACATATCGAGATTTTTCCACATTGTGTTAACAATGGATATTGCTGTAAAAAAAAACAAGTAAGAAAATTATAGTCGGTCTAGACCGACCATATGATACCCTATACCATGCGTTTAGAGACCCTATCTCATAGGCCCAACTAACTGGACATAGAAAATAAGCATAAACCAAATTTGAGTTGGATTTTTATAAATTTTTTTGGCTGCAGATATGAAAAAGTTCATTTCGGATACTATATATATATGGGGACTAGGTCGAAAAATGGACCGATCCTGACCATATTTGGTTAAATCACTTATATTTTGAATAAATATATACAAACCAAATTTGAGAAAAATCTGTAAAATATTTTTGTTTTTTGATAGATTTAAGTGTAGATCGGGAAGCAGCTCTATATGGGGCCTATGACTAAGAATTGGCCTATAGGGATTTTATTTGGACTACTGATTAATGGATATAATAAATACATACAAACCCAATTTGACTGAGATCTATATGATAATTTGGATCTTATGGCAATTTATGTTGATTTCATAGGGGTCATTTGTATGGGGACTAGGTCTGAACATGGACCGAATTTCACCACTTTCAATAGCGTTCATCCTATGACCGATAAAAGCTTATATGCCACATTTCATCAAAATATATTCATATTTGCGACCTGTAGTTTGATTACAAAGTTTACATGGATACACAGACGGACGGACGGACGGCCGGACAGACGGACGGACATCGCTAAATCGACTCAGAAAGTGATACTGATAAAAGATGGGTGTATGTCAAGTATTTTCGGTAGTTACAAACAGCAATACAAAGTCATTATACCCAAACCACATAGTAGTATCTATAACATTAATAGGCTAGGCGATGTCTTGTTACCGATGTTTTGTTCTACTGTCTTATCCCGATTTTGACCAAATGTATATTGTTTGAAAAATATTTCTTTTTAGCTGTTCAGCAGATTTGCAAATTTTTAAATTTTTTACTCTATTTTGAGTAAATTGCATTTAAAGTTGCTACAAACACATTCACAAAATTATGCATATGCTATGTGTGCGTTTATTAAATTTGTTAATGTGTTTGTTAATGAGTTTGGCATCTTCATTCACAATAATAATAAACCAAAAAAGTGTTGGTTTGTTAATCGGCTAAGTTGAGACATAAGTTGCCTGCAATTCTATTTTGATGATCGTCTCTGTACGTTAGAATTAATTGTTTAATTTTTGACAATTAACAGAAAAAAAAATTGGCTATGCTATTTGTTATGACCTTCCCTGATTGTGTACACATATATTTATACCCTATACCACTATGTGGTTTGGGTATAATGACTTTGTGCTGCTGTTTGTAACAACCAAAAATATTTGACCTAGACCCATCTTTAACTATACCGATCGAATCAGAATCACTTTCTGAGCTGATTTAACAATGTCCGTCCGTCCGTCCGTCCGTCCGTCTGTGTGTCCATGTAAAGCTTGTAATCAAACTGCAGGTCGCAAATATGAACATATTTTGTTGAAATTTGGTATATAAGCTTTTGTCGGCCATGGGATGAACGCTGTTGAAATTGGTGATAATCGGTCCATGTTCAGACCTAGCCCCCATACAAATTACCCATATGAAATCGACATAACTTGCCATAAGATCCAAATTGTCATATAGATCTTACTCAAATTGGGTTTGTATGCGTTCATTACATCCACTAATGAGTAGTCCAAAAATGATCCCTTTGACCCCATATAGAGCTGCTTCCCGATCTTCACTTAAATCTATTAAAAAACAAAAATATTGCACTGATTCTTCTCAAATTTTGTTTGTACATATTTTTGCAAAATACAAGAGACTTTACCAAACATGATCAGGATCGGTCCATTTTTGGACCTAGTCCCTTTATAGATATAGCATCCGATATGAACTTTTTCATATCTGCAGCCAAAAAAATTAATAAAAATCCCACTCAAATTTGGTTTTTGCTTATTTTCAATGTCCAGTTAGTTGGGCCTAAGAGATAGGGTTTCTAAACGCATGGTATAGGGTATCGTATAGTCGGTCTAGACCGACTATAATTTTCTTACTTGTTTTTCGTTATTTTTATGAATGAGTTTTTTAGTGAAATGACAATTTCAGTTGTCTAATTTATGGCAATTAACAATAATATTAACAACAAAAAATATATCTCAAATAAAATGTTTAAATAAAAATGAGGTAATAACTTAATTCACATACATACATATGTATGTATATGTTTGAATATTTATCTTACCATTACAAATTCTGAGCGTTAATTTTTCCTTTTCCACTTTCAAAATTCCCATGCACAACAATTAATTTACGTCATGCTAAATTTTCTACACATGTTAATATTAACTAGCAATTTAACTAATTTAAATATACTTAATATTTCATGGTCCTCTCGAGGTTTAAATTCGAAACAAAATTTTACAAAAAAAAAAAGGTCAAGGTACACATCTTAATTTAAACACCCACAAATGATGACACTTGAAAACCATAAAATGTCAACATCGAAATGTACATTTTTCAAAAAAAAAAGAAAAATATATAAATTAATCCTAAAACAACATAAGATTTATTATTAAAAATCACATAGGAAAAAATCCATATAAGAAAACATTGTTTTTCGAAATGAGTTTAAAAAAAAAGTAATAAAAAAAAATTAGAAACAGCTGTCAGAACAAATCTATAGCACAAATGCATGAACAGCAAATGTACTTTACTACAAGTTCACTCGATGCATTCGAGTATGTATTGCAGCAATTCACTTGCAGTTTATATATATAAATATTTTTTTTTTTTTTCAAATTACTTAGCTATAGCCCTTAGAACACTTTTAAGAGACTTAGAGCTGCAATACACATACATAGATGAAGTACATTTTTAAATCAAATTATAAAAAGTGCAGTCGGTCAAGAGCACCCAGAGTTTAGCCTACACTTGACATAATTATGTCATTTAGATGACAACATAAATATTTGTACATTCTACCAAGAAATTTTCATTAAGTTGTAATTTTTGCGTTCCCTTATATTATAATTAGACAGTTGTGAAGCACCCAAGGCGTCCGTCGAAAAATTGTGATGATTCACTTGTTTAGAAAAAGCATAGTGCTCTATAACAATTTTGCTCTATGATGTTTAGTTTTCGAGATATAAACCATTATAAGTCCCCTACCAATACTTTATGGTTAATGATCTGGTAACCCTAAAAGTATATATCGCCCATATCGTATGAGGTTTTGTGGCCAGGACTAAAATATCAACCACATTTCGAATGGGTCGTTTAAACGAGGGGTCACAACTGTAACCATTTTGTTTCTATTTTATAAAAATTCGAAAAATACCACGTAGACTTTTAAGGGATAAGCGTAAAAATTTAAAATTTTTAATGTATAATATTAATAGGTAAGGCGATTTCTCGTGACCGATGATTTGTAAAACAATTTTCTCCCGATTTTAACAAAACGTATCTTATTTGAAAGATATTTCTTTTAAGCTGTTCACCAGATTCACAGATTTGCAACCATCTAAAATTATACAATCCCTACAGTCAGCCTGGGACCAAGTGTCTCTATGTCAACACTTTATTCTATAGCGACAAGTGCACGGGTAGAAATTAGCTAGAGACAACAGATCTAGTATATTTGTGGTGACACTGTCAACAAATGCGTAAACAACTTGTTTTTTTATTATGCTGCGCATTCAATAGGTAGAGATTTTTTTTACCGCACAACAGTTGTTCTCAGTTGTTCTCTTCTTTTTTTTTTAAACTCTTTCTTTTAACTCATACTCTCTGTCTGTCTGCCATGGGGCAATCCCATTCCCCCTCATCCAATTGATCTGAAACTTGGCCCATGCTGTGACTATAGATTATTTTTGGGGTAGTCACGCACAGTCACGCTTAGTCACCCACAGTCACGGAGTGATCTAAAAGTCATCCGATCGATCTCGAACTTGATCCATACACTTGCTGTGAAAAAAAACATTAACTTTGAATTAGTCACGCACAATCATGCATGGTCACGCACAGTCACGGAGAGATTTAGAACGGATTTCCCCTTATCCAATCAATCTGAAACTTGGTCGATATACTTGCTGTAAAGAAAGATTAACTTCGACATAGTCTCGCACAGTCACGCATAGTCACGCACAGTCACGGAGTGATCTAAATGTCAATTACCTTCATCCGATTGGTCTAAAACTTGGTCGATAGACTTGCTGTGAAAAATGATTAACTTTGATATAGTCACGCACAGTCACGGAAAGATTAAAACGTCACTTCCCCTCATCCGATCGATGTGAAACTTCGTCCATAGACTTGTTGTGGCCAAAGATTAAATTTAAGATAGTCACACATAGTCACGCATAGTCACGCACAGTCACGGCGTTATTTAAGCCCTATTTCCCCTCATCCAAACATTCTGAAACTTGGTCCATAGACTTATTTGTGACCAAAGATTAATTCTAATATAGTCACGCAAAGTCACGCACAGTCACGGGGAGATTCAGAACTCATATGCATAACGCAAGAAAAAGTTTTAGATTATTATTGTATCATTTTCATTTGTTGAAAAAACACATCTCCTCAGTGTAAATAAGTTGTTTTTAAGAAATTGTTTAGTAAGTTTTAAAAAAAGGTGATTAAAATTATTTTATTTTTTAATTTTTATATTAAATATAATATGATCAATTGAATTATAAAAGAAAAATAAAAAAACCAAACAATTTTATACAAAAATAGAGGTCTGCAAAATGCCGAAAAAAACGAAGGCATCTCTTCTGTGGAAGAACAATAAATTTTTCTTTTTTTTCTTATAAATTTTTATTTAATTAATATAACGAAATGTTTAGGCAACCTTGAAGAAATCTCCTGTGAAAATGTAAATTTTGTTAAAAAAATATTTTAATAAAAAAAAAATTTAAAACTTTGTGCTAGGGTTAACTTAAATGTTTAAACTTTGTGCTAGTTAAAAAAAAAATAAATAAAAAGTCTCCTTCAGACAAAAAAAATATGTTTAATTATACTGTCCTGACCACTAAAAAAAATTGTTCGAGAATCGACGGAGAAGCACCAATTACATAGACTAGAGTTACTAAAACGTACTAGTGAATCTTTGTCAACATATGGTCCTAAAAGAACTACGTCGTCAGTAGTAACAAAGTCTTTTGGTTGATTTCCAATAACACGGCCAATAGTTGATAACATTGGCTGGGGTATAGCTGGTCAGTACTACTGGTGACAATGTCACTAGTACAATACTACAGTTTTACTATTGACATTCCCTGCAGGGATGCTATGTGTGTGTGAGTTTGTTTTCTTCATTCACAATAATAATTGTGTTGAATTGAAAAATAATTTTGGACATAAGCCAATAATTTGGACATAAACCAATGACGACAATAATCGATATTTAAAAAGTGTGTTTAGCAATGAGGCTCATTTTTGGCTCAACAGGTTTCATAATAAATAAAATTGTTAAATAAGGAGTGAGATCAATCCACAACAGACCCTACAGACTCCATTGCATCCATCCGGTGCAAAATGCACCGCTTGGTGCGGTTTTTATGCTGGTGGCAGCATTGGACCTTATATCCATAAAAATTAAGCCGGCCCTCGCGTTACTGTCAATGGCTTTTTGTTTTAAAATATGGATGACATTAATCCGGGCCAGATGTAGTTTCAAAAGGATGGCGCCAGGTGCCATACGGCGACCGCATCCATCAACTTATTGAAATCAAAAATTGGCAATAAGTTGATATCGAGAAACGGACTTGTCAAATGGTCTCCACCTCCACACCTCTCATTCAGTTTCTTGTTTATGCTGATAAACCTACAACAATTGAAGCCACCAATGCTGGAAGAATTGGCCCAAAACTAAAGAAAGAAACTAAACAAAATTTGAATTTAAATTTTATTCTTGTGGTATTTTTTTTTTTCAATTTCAAGTTCTATCGGGCTTAAAAAACACACTTTATATAAAAAAAAATCGCGTTAGTTATACCATTTATATCTCAAACACAGCTGGACCGATTTTAATGATTTTTAATTTCCGCCCCAAATAGCAGAATAACTTCTAAGATGTCTGAAAAATTTACGGAAAAATACGTGGGCGTGTCACCTCCCATACAAAGTAAATTTTTAATATCCTATATCTTGAGCAATGTAAAACAGAGCGTAACGACACCTGTAATGATTTCACAGGATACTAGTGTGAGTAGCCATGATGAAAACTGATGGAATTGGATCAGTGGGGGGCAAATCCAATAAAAAGTAATTATTCAGTATCACAAATCTCGAATACTATGATATGGAGAGCCTTGCAAAGTTGTGTGACGTCATCTGTTATTTATAATATTAATAGGCAAGGCGATTTCTTGTGACCGATGTAAGTTTCACAGTTTTACCCCGATTTTGACAACAAATTTATAATTTGAAAGGTTTTTTTTTTAGCTGTTACCCAGATTTACAGATTTTCATCGTCTGGAATACTTTTGGGAATTATGATCGTTTAACGTTGCTACTAACAGAATGCTTGTGTGTGTTTATTAAATTTGTTAATGTGTTTGTGTTAACGTGCTGAGTTTGTTTTCTTCATTTCAAATGAGTTGAATTGTGAAGCATACCTTTAGGGTCTTTATTAAATGAACAAATATAATTTCCTAGAATTTGCACTCGAATTTCGAGTGCTGGAATCTGCTAGTTAATATTAGAAGCCATGCTTAAACCGGACGGGATCGTATAAAGAAATTATTGAATATCACATATCTCGAATACTGTGATAGGGAGAGCTTTACAAAGTTTTGTGACATCACCTGTTATTATAGAAGAAGATTAAGGAGTGAATTTTCAAACTGAATTTTTAAGTTCACTTGCTTTGCCAGGTTATCCACCACATAATTCACTCTTGAAAGTCTGATCAACAATACAGTAAAACTATATAAGGTAACGCGGTTCGTTAGCAGGAAAATATTTGGTAACATTATTGAATCGCCAATAATGACAAATTCAAAGGTGAGCATGTGGCATTTTCAAAAATCACGATGATAACAACAGAGTCTCCAATTATATTTAAAGTCTTAAAATTCCCAATTCGTTTGACATATGCAATGCTAATCAATCCGTCTTGGATTTGGCAAATGCTTGCTCGGTCATGGCCAATTATATGTAGCCTGCTCCAGAGTTGGTAAACCAAATGATCTGTTTGTATACTCCGAAAATGGAGAAACAATCATTATTGTCTACACGTTGGCTTTACAATAAATTATTATTTAATAAGATTAGATAAAGATAGTATTTTGTGAAACAAAATTCAATTTATGAAATCAATATTTAGTTTCATTTAATTTTGATTTTAAAAATTTCCTTCTGTAGATTGAATAATTATTTTAGGCAGAACAACGTTTGCCGCGCCAGCTGGCTGAAAAATAAAAATTAATTAACCCAAGACAATGCTGTGCTTTTTAGAAATAAACCCGTAACAACGTAGCTCATATTTCATGCCGAACCCTTAATTTAAACTAGACGTATTTTTGGCTCTCCTAAAAACTTTAAACCCGAAAATCGTAAAATATATTATTCTATTTTTTTGATTGACTTTTCCTTTTCATTTCCTGAAGTTAACATACCCACTATAGGGTATTTATCGATATCAATTTTCCATACTGTCAGAATATATTCGCACTGTTTTTATAGTGCTTTTACCAAGTGAGAAAATCAACAGTTTATTAAAATGAATACGATTTCTTTCTATTCATCAAGATTAAACTGGTGCAGAAAAAGTTTATGAAAAATTATTATCTTCTTCAAGAAACATATTTTTGATATTTTGCCAACAAGAAAAAAAAAACTAAGTCACTGCTGTTACATTTATACAGCGAAACAAAAACAAATGTATTATAACAAATGGAACTCCTTAGTAGTTCTTATGTTCTCATATGATACTTAAATGGTGTGGAATTAACCTTAAAATGTTTACATTTGTGTTATTGTTAATTTTTTTTTTTCTTCTTTTAACAAACACAAAAAGTTTAAACACAATGACAGCGATGATCATATTTTGGCACATAGCAGTGAAGAAAATATGTAATTTATTGTTGGTAACATATATTACAACTAAAATAATTGACTAAACTTTTGCTTATACCTACTTATACATAATTTAATTATTTTATCGATCAATCCGGTAGCTGGCACAAGACAAAATACAGTTTCGGTGTTTTATGAACTATTAGTAATTTTAGTCTATAGAAAACCTAATGAGAGTAAACTTTTAACTAACCTAGTGAACTTTAAACTAAGTCAGGGTAAATCAGGAGATTTTGCTCTATAATTCTTTTTTTAAATCTTACTTGCTCTAAGGCAGACTCATGGACACTGGATTCTTAAAGTGATGCACTATGCGAAATATCTTTAAAGCCACATATCTGTTGTTTTCTGGAATAACCGCGTACGTCCATTTTTGTCAGTTTTGAGTTAACGATGCCAAATATATTAATTTTTAATGCTCTTTACATGTGTTAAATTTTTAAGAAAAAAATATTGACCATTTCTGAGTTTTTTCTTTAAATAACGACGTAACTTAAATGTTTATTAAATTAATTTGCAGCACTATCGACGTATGTCAACCTACGTTTGATCGCTGACAAATTATTTTCTCAGAAAACGACACATAGCAACATACGTTGTTATTAATGAAAAAAAATTCAAAATAATTTTCGATTATTTTTCAGTTTATAACCACTTATAAAAACTTGTGTGTTTATTTCTGTTATTTTTTATCACTATTATTCTTGATGCGTTGTTATATTCTCATCCTAAGTCCCTTTAACTTTTTGTTAACGAACAAAAAATCCATTTTTCAAGCTACAACAACTTATGTCTACATGGGTGGTTGCATTGATAGTTTTCTTTTTCAAAGAAAACGACGTTTGTCGACATAAGTTGTTTTATCTGCACACACTTTAAGTGTTATTTACGTATTGTTTTTATCGTCCTTCTCTAGGATCTATTCCTCTGAAGATTTCTGACTCAAAATTGTATGTAAAGTATTTATTGCCCATATCTATAGGACTGTTAAATAAAAAGCTCTAAAAACTTTATACCGAGCCCATAATTTCAAATATAAAGTTTTTTGGCTTCCCTGAACATTTCGATTTTATGACATACGCGGTTATTCTAGAAAACCACAGGTATAAGTGGTATAATTTTCCCAATATAAAACAACAATAAATTTTTATTTTTAAGATTTCAAAAACTGAAATCCGTTATTTAATAAAAAACAACAAAAACATATTTTCTTCATACAAAATAAATATAAAAAGTACATTTTAAAAAATGCATTTTCTAAAAAAAAGTAAATTTTTTTCACAATTACCTTTTCTTAAAAAAATGGTACTTTTCATAAAAAATACCTTTTCTTAAATAAGTACATTTTCTTAAAAACTACCTTTTCTTAAAAAGTATGTTTTCTGAGAATATAACTTTTCTTAAAATATAAATTTTTTTAAACAGTGCCCTCTCTTAAAAAGTACCCTTTCTTAAAAAGTGCCTTTTCTTAAAAAGCACATTTTCCTAATAAATAAATTTTCTAAAAATTGCATTTTCCAAAAAAAGTAAATTTTTTTCAAAGTACCTTTTCTTAAAAAAAATTTTACTTTCTTAAATAAGTACATTTCTAAAAAATTACCTTTTCTTAAAAAGTACCTTTTCTTAAAATGTACTTTTTCTTAAAAAGTACCCTTTCTTAAAAAGTACCTTTTCTTAAAAAGTGCCTTATTTTAAAAAGTACATTTTTCTAATAAATAAATTTTCTAAAAAAATTAATTTTCCAAAAAAAAAATTAAATTTTCTTAAAAAAATAACTTTTCTGTAATAAACAGAGCCCTTCCTTAAAAAAGTAAATTATCTTAAAAGAGCATTTCCTTTTAAAAATTACCTCTTTCAAAAATAACTTTTTTTTTAAATTATTCCTCCTTAGAAAACATTTTTATATTTTGTTAGAAAAGTACGTTCTTTAAAGAAAATATATTTTCGAAAAAAAGTACCCATTCCTAAAAAAATACACAAGTACCTATTGTTAAAAAGTATATTTTAGTAAAAAAAATACATTCTCTAAGAAATTAAATTTTTTTAAAAAGTGTATTTTATTAAAAAAGCACATTTTCTTAAAAAATAAATTTTCTTAAAAAGTGCCTTTTTTAAAATACACCTTTTCTTAAAAAAGTGCCTTTTCTTCAAGGAGTATTTCTTCCAAAAAAACACCTTTTCTTAAAAATGTAAATTTTTTAAAATAGTACCTTTTTCAAAGTAATAGTTCCGTTTCTTAAAAAGTAGTTTTATTCAAGAAGTACCTTTTCTAAAAAAATACGTTTTATGAATTAATAAAATTTTTAAAACAAAGTACCTTATCTTAAAAAAGGAATTCTTATTAAAAAATATCTTTTGTGATAAAAGTACCTTTTCTTAAAATAGTATATTTTTGAAAGTTATTTTCTGAAAAAAGTACCATTTCTTATAAAAGTACCATTCCTTAAAAAATAGCTTTCGTGAATAAGTACCTCTTCTAAAAAAGTACATTTTCTGTTAAAGGTACCTTTGCTTCAAAAAGTACATTTTCTTAAATATGTATACATTCTTAAAAAAGGACCTTTTCTTGAAAAAATGTACATTTAAAAAACATTCTCCCAACAGTAGATTTTGTGAAAAAAAAAATGAATTTTTTAAGAAATATCATGTGCAAAGCAACGGCCTTTTCTTAAAAAAGAATTTCCTAAAAAAAATACTTGTTTTAAAAAAGTTCCTTTGCTCACAAATATCTTTCTTTTTTTAAATAGCCAGTCTTAAAAAAGTACCTCAAAAAATACGTACCTTTGCTAAAAATAACGTGTGTTGTAGGGAGGCAAACAAATCGCTCAAGTGACAAGGAACATCATATTCCAGGGATCAAAATAAAAAACTTTGACCAAGGAACCATACTTCTAAAACAAATTCTCATGTCCCGATTTTTGACTTGTCTATCTATCTGTCTGTCTGCCATGGTGCAATTGATCTGAAACTTGACCCATAGTTTATTGTGACTACAGATTAATTTTGGGGTAGTCACGCAGAGTCACGCATATTCACGGAGTGATCTAAAAGTTATTTACCCTCATCCGATCGATCTTTTTGAATAACATAACAAAGTCAAGGCGTATGGTTATTATTTATTAGCAGAAGGTACGTATACGTATGAGTGTTAATTTTAATACTAAATCAAACATAGTCAGCCCAATTCTAAGCAAAAAATGGTGATTTTCTGAAATGATTGAATGGGGAACCCCCAGGGGGATTCCAGGCGGTGTCCCACTGGCATGGGTGGGTCGGCCCTCCAAAGTTAGTGGGGGTCGATCATACATTTGGACTCGATGGGGGCACTCTAATTGGTCAAAGTGAAACAGACAGACATATCAAAAGTCGGGACATCAGAATTCGTTTTAGAGGTATGTTTCCTCGGGCAAAGTTTCTTATTTTGATTCCTAGAATACGACTTTCCTTGTCACTGGGCGATTTTTAAATTGACCCGCCCTAGTGTATATTCTTAGAGAAGTACTTTTTTTAAAAACTGTATTTTATTAAATTGTATATTCTCCAAAAATAGTAAGTTTTCTTTAAAAATATATTTTCTAAAGAAAATATATTTTCTAAAAAAAAAAGTACATTTTCTTAAAAAATACCATTTCACTAACAAGTATATTTTCTTAAAAGAGTACCTTTTCTTAAACAACTAAATTTTTTTAAATAAATACCAGTTTTTCAATAAGTACATTTTCTTAAAAAAAAGTAACTTTTTCTTAAAAAAAACCTTTTCTAAAATTCCATTTTCCAAAAAAAATTATTGTATGTTAAACAATGACATTTAAAAAAAAAAAAAAACACTTCTTAAAAAGTACCTTTCCCAAAAAAGTATTTTATCTCAAAAAACTATTTTTTTAAAAAATGCCTCTTGTTATGAAAGTAAAAAGCAACTTTTATTAAAAAAAAACTACTTTGCTTAAAAAGAGCATATATTTTCTTACAAAAGTTCCTTTTTTCTTAAAAGGTTTAAGCGTTTTTAGTAAAAAAGTACATTTTCTAAAAATAGAATATTTTCTTAAAAAAGTATATTTTTTTGAAAAAAGTAAATTTTCATAAAAAATAGCATATTATCTTAAAAAAATTAAATTTTCTTTACAAAAAATTGCTTCTTTCAAAGAGCAAGTTCTTGCAAAAATATGTTTTCTTAAAAGTGTTTTCATAAATTTTCAACAGCCGACTTAGGCACCTTACAGCTGTGTTATTTTAAAGATATTTATGGAAAAAAATTTGAACTAAACTTATTTTATTTTAGTTAGATTTGGCTTAATTTTCCAGACATATTACAATTAATACTTTGATTAATATGCAAATTTTGATTTTGTTTCAATGATAGAGGAGAAGAGAGCATATATTTCCAAAATTCATAACTACACTGTACGTTTAATCAGACTAGTTTGTGGCATTTCAGCCATCATCAGTAATTTTATTGAACATGTGATAATTTTTATGTTAATAATTATTTTAAATAGAAACTAGTATAGCCCAGCACTCGAAATTCGAGTGCAAATTCTAGGAAATATTATTTTTTGGTTAAATTGTTGTCTTCCAATGCTTTTTAATCTATATATATAAAAAAATTATGAATATTTAAATGAGCCTAAAGGTATGTTAAGAGCTTGATCCACTGATTGTCTTATGCCCGTTTTCTCAATAGTCGATTATCTTTTTTCCCAACGAGAATCTGCCGATTAAAGAAATTTGGTTTTCTCAATGTCTGGTTTGCTTCTATTTTGTCACAAAGTTAACCGGCACTCATCTGCCAATTATTTATTTATCGTACCGATAAATTATTCTCCCAACTTTCATATCAATTTTGAGAGGCATTGCCAACTGAAAATAATTCTCCCAACTTTCATACGTATTTTGAGAGGCATTGCCAACTGAAAATAATGTTTTTGTCGGTACATTGAGAAAACCAAAATTGTTAACCGGCAGTTTATCGGTCCAATAAATTTATGTCTTTGTTAAGTAACAGGCAGTTTGCCGATACATTGAGAAAACCGGCATTAGACTTGTGTCAACAGCCTACGTTAATTAGAACTATAGTTATAGTGGTTTAAGTGAAGGAAAATATTGAAAACATCTTGAAAAAATTTAATGCAAGGTTGATTGTGCTCGCATAACTTTCCTCAAACTCAACGAATTTAAGCAGTTAATAGCTCAAAAGAAATAGCTTGATCCACTGAGTGTTCTGAGAGTGAAACAATCAAAATCCATTATTAGAAGAGGAGCTGTGAGAATTCGAATTGCTTGAGTGAATGTGTCGCATAAGAAATGTACTGGGAAGAATCGCGTTAGAGTAAAACTTGAGTAAGGTGAGAGTTGAGTAAATTTCAATGAATGATGACATACCTGTGTCTAAATACCTTTCATTAAAAAAAAAATGAAGGAAAACGGACGGATAGAACAGCCAGACGGACTGACTTAAGTTTTCATAAATTTTTACAATATATAAGGTTATGGATATAATTTTTATATGAATTTTATTTTTTCTTTTCGTTATTCTGTTTTCAGTTATGATCTTTCGCCGGTTAAAATAAAATTCTTACATAAAATATTTTCTTTAAAAGAAACAATTAATTTGTTTTAAGAACCGTTGACTTAACTTCACAAAAAACAACAATTAACTCTGGCTCTTAACTACAACAACAATCTCCTTTCAATCATCGTTTCCCCCATTTATGAGGCCAATAATCACTTTCATACTTAATAACGCTTGGAGAGAAAAATCGTATAAACTCTTCATCATCATCATCAGCATCAGCATCGGCAAAAATATATTACTGAACAACAAACTACTATGTAAGAAGAAAATTAAAAAAAAAAAAAAGAAAAAACCCTATAGAAAATCATGTTCAAGTTAACGCATGACTTATTCGCTGAGTGAAATGTTGGCATGTTCTTATGTCACATGAATTCCATACAGCTAACCAAGTACCATAGTTTTGTGACTGATGTGCATTTGAATTTCTGTGTTTTTTCCATCACTGTTTTTTTTTTTAAATCATTTTCCATTTCCATCTGTGGCATTGTAATATACATAATTTACTACAGCAATAGATTTAGGATTTTGTGTGAAGACAAACAAGAGATTTCCGGAGTTGAAATGTTGTCATTCAAACGCGAAGGAGTTAATTAACGCGTGTGATTGAAAATCGTGAGAATCCAGCATCAACTGTGATGTGACTGGGCATGTACTTAAGCTGCAATGAAAACAGTCTGGATATACAATTCACACAGGTATGGAGAGGATAAATATTATTAAAGATGGGGTTTTAAAGGTCGTTATTGTTAAGTTGAAATCAAAAGCGGATGTGACTGATAAGAGAAATGAGTGTTATTGAATTTTAATCGAAGCAGAGGGGGAAATATAGTATTAATGAGTTTTTAATTAGTGTAGAAAATCATTCCCATAAAAAAAGGAACATTTTCTATTTAAATTTGTATAAATCAAGCACTTTAAAATCATATCATTTTTTTTTTTTTCTTTCAGAAAATTAGTTTTTTTTAGTAGTTTTAAGTGCTTGTCATTTAATGCTAGAAATTCAACAAATCCTTGAAATTTTTATAAAGGATTTCCCTTATTTTTCTTTTTCCTTTTAGATTAAATCATAACAGCAGCACTTATGTTTAGTCCTGACAGTTTATTAAGAAGCAGTAATGTATCTTAGTAAATATTTTACAGCTTACATATGTAGACACCTTTGCAGTAAGGGTATTCACTTAAGGATGGCTCAATACCAACAAGCAAATCCTTTGTTTTTTTTATGAATTAAAAAAAAGACTTATCTCGGACTCCATATGAAATAAAACTGAATATTTGTAATTCTTTTGATTTGTATAAGGAAAGTATTGCAGAATTTTATTATACTAGTTAAGCCCAGCATTCGAAATTCGAGTGCAAATTCTAGGAAATATTATTTTTTCATTAAATTTTTGTCTTCCAATGTTTTCTTAATTTATATATGTATTAAATGTATGAATATTTAAATGAGCATACAGGTATGTTAATCAATTTTAGCAATTCACAACTCGACACAGAGCGTCTGATATATAATTTAAATCAGTCGAATTAACAGGGTGTAACGAATTATTATAAACATTTTATTTTATTTTATTTTACTTTATTTTATTTTATTTTATTTTATTTTATTTTATTTTATTTTGTTTTATTTTATTTTATTTTATTTTATTTTATTTTATTTTATTTTATTTTATTTTATTTTATTTTATTTTATTTTATTTTATTTTATTTTATTTTATTTTATTTTACTTTATTTTATTTCATTTTATTTTATTTTATTTTAATTTGTTTTATTTAATTTTATTTAATTTTATTTTATTTTATTTTATTTTATTTTATTTTATTTTATTTTATTTTATTTTATTTTATTTTATTTTATTTTATTTTATTTTGTTTTATTTTATTTTACTTTATTTTATTTCATTTTGTTTTATTTTATTTTATATTATTCTATTATATTTAATATATTTTTAAGACAGATTACATACACATTTTATCATTCTCAGCTTCTCCTCCATATGACTATAACTATGCCAATTTTCACACTCCTCCGTGCCCGCATATTGCTTAAAAAATGTACTAAAAATTTACCTTCACGTATTAATATACAGATGAAAAATATATCTAGATCTGAAGTACATGACACAGTATCTCTAAGTGTATTTACACTGACCATATAACCTATTCTAAACTAAGTGAAACTCCAATGAGAATATAGTTTTTTTTTTTGTTTTATAGTGAAAATTAATAATATATCTGTGGTCACAAGCGATAACCGCCTAAATCGATTTAAGAACTATTTAAGTTATGTATGCTGTCATATTCTAATAAAAACGCTTTATATCTACGTGAAATCCCCATTTCTCTAACACTGTTTATTAATTATTAATGAAAACATTCTCACCTATGTCGTAATGAAGCCCCATTACATTTATATAAAAGCATGATTTTCTACTTACTTTAGTTAAACAAAATAGTTTTAAAAAAATATTTGTTAAAAAACCAGATTTTTATACCTTTTACCACTTTGCGGTAGGGGTATAATGAGTTTATGCTGATTGTTGCAAATATCAAAATTATCTGATCGATCGACTCAGAATCACTTTCTGAGTCCATTTTGCAATGTCCGTCCGTCCATCCGGTCATCTGTGTATCCACCATGTAAACCTTGCAATCAAACTACTAGTCGCAAATATGATGATATGTACAGTCAGTGACAATGCAATGGAAACTTTTAACGAAATATATTTTTGATGAATTGAGCGGTCAATACCAAAAAATTGGACCATAATATTAAAAACTTTTTTATTAATTTAAAAATTTGTGAGTTTTATTTACTTAAAAAAGAAAAATATCTATAATATTAATAGTCTAGGCGGTTTCTTGTAACCGATGTTTTGTTCTACCGTCTGATCCCAATTCTGACCAAACGTATATTATTTTTAGGCGTTTTGCAGATTTACAGATTTTCAAATTTTTTCCTCTATTTTGAGTAAATTGCATTTAAAATTGCTACTAACATATACATAAAATTATACATATGCTATGTGTGTTTTATTAAATTTGTTAATGTGTTTGTTAATGAGTTTGTTATCTTCATCCACAATAATAATAAATCATAAAAGTGTTGGTTTGTGAACTGGCTAAGTTGAAAAATAAAGCTGCCTAGAAATTGCACTCGAATTTCGAGCGCTGGACTCTGCTAGTTAACATAAAAGGGCTTAACTGCAGAAAAAAATAACAAAACTTGAAATTATTAATTTTTTGCCGGTGGCAAAATATTGGAAACCTTTACTATTAAATAATTGAAAACTTTCCCTCTATTTTTGGTTTGAATATTTTACTTTTATAGATTTATATGGGACTTAGATCTGGTGATTGGACTGGGAATTCCAAGACACGAACTGCCATTCTGTTACAACTGTGGAGGTATGCTTAGGCACATTGTCATGGTGGAATTTCCAAGCCAGGGGCATATTTTCCCCGCATATGGATACATAACGCCAGTCTCAGCTAGACTATGTGAGTGAACCTATTACTTAGTCCATACCATAATATAGCCGCCACCAAACTTGATAGTTCTATTTGTATATTTTGGGTCTAGTTTAATTCCCTTTGGTCATCGTACAAAAGTTCTTCCAGCATGGCGTCTTAAAATAAATTTGAACTCATCCGAAAAGAGAACAGTATGGTCATTCCTTCTTTACCAGTTCATGTGTACTTTAGCAAAATTCATGTGTGCCAGATGATTTTCCTCTGCTATTATTGCTTTCTTCAGAGGATGACAACAACCAAAATCAGCCTTAAGTGGTCGTCCGGAAAGAGTTCGATCAGACACTTTTAGTTTCAGATTGTTAATGACCTCTTTAGGTAGCATTTTTGGAAATTTTTTAAATTCTCTTCTGCCTTTGACTCATTTTACGGGGCCTGTCGCCTATCTTTATAATTTTTAAAATTTCGGATTTATTTTATTTAATTGTTTATTTATTGAGGATAAATACAATACAACAAGAACATGTCTTATATTACAGTACTGGGTAGATAAAGGCAATTGCGCGTGCAACACACGCCAAGCAGAATAATCGCTGACTTGCAATAGGATTTGCCGTTATTACACTCTTTTAACTCTTTACAAAACTTTATTCTTCCCATTATTTAATAATAATTAATTATAAGATTAAATCATTAAAAATGCGATTGTGTTGAACAAACAGTTAAAAAAAAATACGTCACGAACTATGAATGTGTAAATAACGGTTAAGAATTTATACATTTTCTTTCATACCATCTGCGAGGTTATAATTTTCATCAACTCTGGCACAGAAGCTTAAAAGTTTCCATTATTTTGGCATCACCAATATATGCCTTTCTTTCGTTTATCTTTTTTACCGAAAAATTGTGTTCAGCGCCGAAGCTCATTTTTGGCTCAATGGGTACGTAAATAAGCAGAATTGTCGATTTTGGAGTGAATATCAGCCAGAAGCATTGGAAGAGCTACCAATGCATCCAGAAAATGTCACAGTTTGGTGCGGTTTATGGGCTGGTGGCATCATAACTGTGAATGGTGAGCGCTACCGAGAGATGACATCCAACTTTTTTTTGCCCAAAATGCAAGAGCTTGACTTGCATGACATGCGGATTCAACAAGACGGTGCCACATGCCACACAGCACGCGAAACAATGGACTTATTGAGAGGCGAGTTCGGTGAGCATTTTATTTCACGTTCGGGACCGGTCAATTGCCGCCTAGATCGTGCGATTTAACGCCTTTAGACTATTTTTTGAGGGGCTATGTTATACAGACAATCCCGCTTCAATTGACGCATTGGAAGACAACATTGAAGCATTTATTCGTGAGATACCGGCCAAAATGTTGGAAAGAGTATGCCAAAATTGGACTAAGGGGATGGACCATTTGAGGCGCAGTCACGGTCAACATTTGCATGAAATAATCTTTAAACATTAAATTATATGGATCGTAATATCGATTCAAATAAAGATTTCATGCATTTTTCTGAATTTTATGTGTTTTTTTTTTGGAAAACTTTCCTATAGCTCTTAAAAAATCACCCTTTATTAATTGTATCTTTTTAAACAAATGTGTTGTCTTTCAATAAAGAATAAAGTAAAGAGTGATTTCGCGAAAAAAAATTCATAATTATAGGTCAAAATTGGAAAATTCAATGTATTGTCACCCACTTTCACCGACTATAGCTCGATCGCCTTTGAAATTGATGGAAATCAGTGCATGTTCAGATCTAGCCAATATACAAATGACCGTATGAGATCAGTTGAACTAGGATCCAGATGATCATAAATATGGTATTTAATGACAAAAATGGAAAGAATTTTTCGGGTGAAATTTTGCTTTTAATGTAAACTAGCAGATTGCAGCGCTCGAAATTCGAGTGCAATTTCTAGGCAGCTTTATTTTTCAACTTAGCCAATTCACAAACCAACACTTCTATGGTTTGTTATTATTGTGAATGAAGATAACTAACTCATTAACAAATTTTATAAAACACACATAGCATATGTATAATTTTGTGTATGTGATAGTAGCAACTTTAAATGCAATTTAATCAAAACGAAGGGAAAAATTTAAAAATCTGTAAATCTGCAAAACGGCTAAAAAGAAATACCTTTCAAATAATGTACGTTTGTCAAAATCGGGATAAAACAGTAGAACAAAACATCGGTCACAAGAAATCGCCTAGCCTATTAATATTATAGATATTATTTTTTTTTTTTTTTTTTTAATTTCTGAGAATTGAATTTAAGGAGAAATAGAATGGTTAACGTCAACAACAATAATATGTTAAGTCAAAGCTGTACAAAGTTTCGCGATTAAGAAATTGTTGTGTAGTAATATTTCTACAAGACGTGTGATTGTTACTAAAGATAGTTTATTCAAACCAGAAGTTAGTAAAAACACACACTGAATAAAAAAACTCGTATATATATGTAAACAAACATAGCTCAGACCAATAAACACATATTTTTATTTTCATATCAATTATGTGTGTTTCTAAATTTTGTACGGTGCCGAACACAATCATGACTGTGTTTCGTTTTAATATTTCGTTACCTACACGAATATTTTCTTTTACGTATTTTTTGTTTCGAAGGCACATAAACCACACAGATTCGAGTATAGCTTTATTTTAAGTTCATGTTCTCGCACGTGTACTGCCAAAAAAAAAAGAGCATGTTCTTCAACGCGTACACTAAAAATTAAAACATTATCCATTTGCGATCGGAAAAAACGAAATTAAGTCATAAAGAACATATAAAATTTCTCTGTTTTCTATTTTTTTATTATTTTTTTATTTTTATTTTATTTTCTTTCTATTACTATCTTTTAATTTTTATTTTTTTATAACTGGTAATAAATTTGGTTGAAACAATTGTTGTCATTATTATAGGGGTGTTTCAGATTTTTCCGATCGCGAGTGGATAATGTTTTAATTTTTAGATGTATGCCTTCAAGAACATGTTCTGTTGTTTTAGCAGTACACGTGCAAGAAAACGAACTTAAAATAAAGTTACACTTGAATCTGTATGGTTTATATGTGTTCGAAACAAAAAATACGTGATAGAAAAATGTTCGTGTAGATACCAAAATATTAAAACGAAACACTGTTATGATTGTGTTCGGCACCGTACAAAATTTAGCAACACACATAATTGGTATGAAAATAAAAATATGTGTTGGCTGCTTCAGAACAGAACATTGTGTGTTGGATGTGTGTATTTTCTGAACCTTGATTCAAACAAAAATGTATGCACAAAATTAAGAAAATAAGGATAAACCCGATTGACCATGTCTGACTCGAAAATGACATATAATTTATATCCGGTTTCTCCATGAGGAACAAGAAAAATCTTCAAAAATGAAAAAATCCGAAAAATTAGTGCAAAATTGAAATCGAACTGAACCGAATATATGATATCACCAACCGTGAGGTCAAAATCTATAGAAACAAATAAGCACAACCCAAATATAAGTGAGATTGTGACGTATATTTTGCAAAAAGAAAGGTCATATCGAATTTGATCTCTATGTGGGTACGCGAACAAACATCATCACTTCAAGATTATATTTGCCGCTATTACTTCCATTAAGGATTTATTAGAGCTTTATCTTATTTTTTGGAACAGGTAGTCCATCTCCATTTAAAATCTTAACATTTTATTGGACCTTTGTTGTGCTGTTTACCACCATTTTCACAGGAACCCTATATCTATCCACTGGCCTAAGCTACGGACAGTTTGGAGGACTTGCATCTCTTGGTACAAAAAGTTATTGCTCTTTCACACATTTGTTGGCTTACGAAAGGAAGAATTTTTTTAATAATTTCGATATTTTTAGAGGTCATTGTAACAAACGATTTGCTTCTTTTGCCGCAACTGCATATTGCTAGCCATACCAGGAACTTTTGGAAATTTTGTCTGCTTTTAGGTCCTGCTTTTATGTCAACATTTTTCAAAGCACTACCAATAGAAAAAGTTTTAGCCGGAAGCTGCGAAAAAGATGGCATCCATTATGCAGTAATCGTATTTTTTTATGAAATATGAGTTCAATTTCTGCGCTCTGTTTTTGGCCTCAATTATTCCCATCAAATAGTCCCCGTAATGAGCTAACCAGGCTGCTTTTCCACCGGATGTGTTGGGAGCTATTTTCAATATGCTCTCTATTTTCTTTGCCTTAAAAACTTCATATGGACCTTTCTTTCTTCCCGAGCCATGTTTCCTTTCAATAGTCGAGTTCTCCTGGTACTTCCTAATAATATTGCAACAGTTTGACGCCAGACCTTTGATTCTTTGGCCAACTTTTTGTAGGACCAAGTTGTATTTATTTTGAAACTATTTAATCATTTTAGCACGTACTTTTATTTCATCACTCATGTTAATCAAACTAACAACAAATGCCCAGGGTTGTCATTAATCAGAATAACTGACATATTTTTCAAAGATAAATTGATATTATAAAATTCAAATTTTTCGATCCCTCTCCTTATAACACTGATTACAGGATGATAGGGGATACAAAAAAAAACACGGTATACTTAATTATTACGTCTCTATCGTATATCCTTAATACAGAAGCATTCAGTGGCATTTATCTGAGTTCTCTTTTAATATTTGAATGTCCTTAATAATAAAAAATTCATGTTCAAGTTGCATTTCAAGAGCATTAATTTTTCAAATAACACAACAAAAATACTGAAACACTAAAAAAAATAGAAAGAAAATCCTAAAATAAAGATTGTAAAAAAAATCCACTTCAAAAGTCAACAAAAAAAAAAATACTTTTCAACTATCAAAACTCAACAGTTAAATTTGTCATTTTTTTGTACTTGAACTGAAATGCATTTTTTATACACTCGCACATATACATGCACATACATACACGATTATTGAACAAGAGTATATGTCAGCGTTCCAACATAAGAATGGATATTTTCTTTTTTTTTTTTTTGTTCCTTTTATTTGTTTGATTTGTAATCTGATCTACTTGACATTATGTCTCTAATGTCTTGCAGTCAATGTCATGCGTTTATTTCGTACATTATTGTTGTTCGAATATTGTTGTTTATGTTGTTGTTTTTGTATTTTTTTTTTTTTTTTTTGTATATGCAGTTAAAGATTTTGGTACATTTGCTATATTCTCTTACTAGTTTAAGTTTCATTTGTTTTTTTTTTGTTCTTAATTTTCTCAACTCACTATCTATGAGTGTTGGTTGTTGGTATTGTTGTTTTTTGACATTATGTCAATTTGATTTGATTGGAATTTTGTTTTTTTCGTCTTTTCAACTTTTGACATTTTCTTAACACATTTGAGTAATGATGTTGATGAAAATATTTTTGTTTAAATTAGTATTATCTATGATAAATTAAAATTCCTCATAAAATGCCTTAATTTTCAGGACATTGACTTATAAATTTTAGAAATTTATTTCTTAATTTATCAATAAAAAATTGAATTGATTAATAGAAAATAATTGAACAGATTCCATTAATAGGTATTCAAAGCAAATACAATTAAATTTCATTATAAATTTTAATTATTTGTTTGCATAAAAATTTAATTTTCACATTTAGGCTTAAACACAAATATTTATCAGGTATTAATTGGTGCAAGTTAATTATATTTGGTGGTGATTATACAGTAATAATTTGCTATCAATGCTTAATAGTCGATGGCCTAAATATTTAGACAAATTAAAAAGAGACCCATAACAAATAAATAATTTCACAATGTGTTGCAAGTGAAATAAATAATTTTATTAGTTTTACGAGTACGTAGGGCTCTCGCAAAGTTTTGACAATCATATAGATAGTGCTTAGTTTTTAATTTTTTAATTATGTCGGTGTAACAGTAATTTAACTTCTACTCAGATTGGCCAGTTGTAAGGGGCTAGGTCGGAATATGAACCAATTTAATGCAAAATGGTTTTTTGGCTAAGTTTGGCTCCAATTTAAGGTAAAAATTTTCATACTTTCGTTAAGTAAATATGATCTACTACAGCATCATTAAGTATTAAATAGTACAGTCTACATTCAAGTACGAGCTACTTCAAGAATTATTGAGCTACTCGAGCCTTACGAGTAGCTCAATTAGTATAAACCAACATTTTTCATGTTTGACAGCATGTCAAAAGATAAATATACAGTCGGTTCAAAAACTGAGTGCTCACCACCAACTTTAATTTTCAAATGAAAATTTTTATTGAACATTTATATTTTGTCAAAACTTTTTTATATTTTTTTATTTACTATACTGTAATGATTTTAACAAGAACAAAAACTAAATACAATTTTAGCTCCAAAGAGTGAGTGCTCACTTGTACTTAATATTCGTTTTGCTACTTACTGGAGAAAAATAAGAAATAAAACATAATAAAATTTAAATAACAAGATTTTTAAATATAATTAATAGCAGTTTTGTGACATACGCTGAATCAGTTAGAACTATTTCGGGAGTAATCTTGGGCATGCCTCCAAAACGAAAAGAGACTACCGAATCCGAAAGAAAAATTATAATTAACTTATACGGCGTTCATACTTAAGTGTTTAGTGTTTATGCGATAAACGAGTCAAATTGAGATGTTTATCTATACATTTTTTCGTTTGGCTAAACACCTCAATTCTGCGGTTTTCTAGAATAACCGCGTATGTCATAAAATCTAAATGTTGAGGGGAGCCAAAAAACGCTATATTTTATATTATGGGCTCGATATAAAGTTTTTAGAGCTTTTTATTTAACAGTCCTCTAGATATGGGCAATAAATACTTTATATAAAATTTTGGGTCAAAAATCTTCAGAGGACTAGATCCTAGAAAATGACCAAAAAACAATATGTAAATAACACTTAAAGTGTGTGCACGTACAACAACTTATGTCGACAAACGTCGTTTTCTTTGAAAAAGAAAACTACCAGTGCAACCACCCATGTAGACATAAGTTGTTGTTGCTTGAAAAAAAGATTTTTTTTCGTCAACAAAAAGTTAATGGGACTTAGGATGAGAATATAACAACATATCAAGAATAATAGTGACAAAAAATAACAGAAATAAACACACAAGTTTTTACAAATAGTTATAAACTGAAAAATAATCCAAAATTATTTTGCATTTTTTTTTTTTTTCATTAATAACAACGTATGTCGCTATGTGTAGTTTTCTGAGAAAATAATTTGTCAGCGATCGAACGTAGGTCTACATACGTCGATAGTGCTGCAAATTAATTTAATAAACATTTAAGTTACGTCGTTATTTAATGAAAAAACTCAGAAATGGTCATTATTTTTTTTAAAAAATTTAACACATTAGCGTTAAAAATTAATATATTTGGCATCGTTAACTCAAAACTGACAAAAATGGACATACGCGGTTATTCCAGAAAACCACAGAATTGACATGTTTAAATCTTAAACATTGCAAAAAACGAAAAAATTACAGAGTTGTATTTAATTTCTAATTTTTGCCAAGCTGGCATCCTTGTTTTTTTAACATTATTAATAAAGTGACATTATAATCAAAAAACAATACAAAATACAATACAAAAATGAAAATAACGCATCTATATTGATAATTTCATCATTAATACAATTAAAGGAGTTGGCCGCCAATTTAACGATATTATTTTTATCCATTTTCAAAATTTTACAAATTTTCAATTGTATTTTATTTTTGAAACAGCTGTTCAATTTGCTGAAATATTTAAATTAAACACACTAAATAAAGTGTTTTGTTTTGCAAAACATGAGTTAAAACACTTCAAAATATCGTAGTGTGGACCCCTTTTTACGCGATTTCAAAAAATCAATAAGAAAATTGGAGAAATAGTAAAAGGACCATATTCCACCGTCAAAAAATTTATTGACGAATATAAAAACACATGTGAGCCCAGACCTCGGCAGCCACATTTACTGTCTGACCTTAAAAACGTTATGTAGTTTGCGAAATTAAACAAAATTCAAAATTTCCGGCTACAAAACTTACGGAAACAATAAAAATAAAATTTGGTCTAAATATTTCTGTAAATACAGTCCTCAATGTACTTTTTGCAGCTGCTTTTCATGGTCGGGTTGCCAGCAAAAATTTCAAATGTGTTTAATATGGGGAAAATATGACTTTCTTTCAGATTTTACAAAAATTTCGTTCTATAGTTTAATTTTGCCATCAAATTTCATGATCTAGTTTTTTTTTTTGGCACAAAAGTGGTCTGGGTCATTTGTTATTTCTTGGCGAGTTTTTATTCGATTTTGAAGTTTTATAGTTTTTTGGAATGATAATTTAATACTGATCCCGAATTACAAAAAATAGGTTTGCCGCCAAATTATATCTTCACATAGGTCAACGACCCAAAACATCGAAAATCATTGTGATCATTTGGGAAAGAGATAAGAGAAAGAGAAATTCACAACAAAAACAATTTGGGGGCAAATCGTCGCATTCGATATCGAGTAAAATCAATCGACATTTCATATTTTGGTTTTTTTTTTTTTTTTATTTATTTATTTATTGGAACTGCTCCATACACAAGACTAAAAGTCTTATTTTGCAGTATGGAACTGATTGTATTTAAAATTATAAAATCGTTAATAAATTAATAACTAATTACAAATTTTCTTTATATAAAATGCAAAGAACAATAAGATTAAAATTAAAGAATAAAGTTGAAATATTTGAAATTTAATTTAATCAAATGTATTATAATATCAAATAATATTTAATGTTTTAAATTGTTATGCTGAAAACAGTTTAAAAATATTTTCTTTAAATTTTCGTGCGTTACTTAAAAGTTGAGAGCTATGGGGTATAGAATTCCAGAGAGATACTGCGAATATGTAGAAATGCCACTCCGATATTAAACTTTTATATCTAATTGATCTAATTCTTTTTCCCCTGCTTATATCTGAAATATAAAGTTTGTCGTACAGATGTTCCGGTTTGTGGGTATACACTATTTTATGTAAAAAAACTAAAACTCTTATATTTAAAAGATTATCTAAAGAAACGCCATATAGCTGCGATGAAAACAAAGATACACTAGAACGTCTATTAAGTCCATACACATATCTGATTATGTTGTTAAATGCAACGTTCAATTTCCTTTTACTAATTGTATCACATTTCGCAAATAGCTCACAACCATACAGTAAAACAGGCATCAGATAAGTTTTGGCAAGTAGGATTCTTATTTTCATAGGTGTACAATGCTGGGTTTGCCACAGAGTTCTAGTCATAGAGAAAGTACGACCACAGGCATAGTTAATATGGTTCGACCACGTAAGAGTGTCATTAAAAAAAATACCTAGATTCTTAGCAGATTTAACGATTTCAATTTTCTGAATATTTATAATTATATTAGGTGTAATATTTAGTTTGGAAAGTCGCTTTTGAATTACAATGCATTTTGATTTTTTCGGATTTATCTCTAATCCATTTGCCGTTGCCCATGTATAAATACGATGGAGTTGCTGATTAATAGAGATAATACACTGGTCGATTAGGGCATTACTACAGCTGGTATAAAGCTGAACGTCATCCGCATACATTCTTACATTACAATTTGTTAAAATGCCTGGGAGGTCATTTGAGTACAATGAGAATAATAGTGGCCCAACAATGGACCCCTGAGGTACGCCCCTTGCTACAGGCAGTGTCATTTAATTTTGGATTCTAGTTTCAACATACTGATACCTGCCACGTAAGTATGTTGACAATAACTGAGTAGCGGTCGAAGAAAAATTAAAAAAGTTTTTAAGTTTGTAACAAAGAATGTTATGATCCACGGTATCAAACGCTTTTGAATGATCTAAAAGTATTAAAAATGTAGTCTTGCCATCATCAAGTTTCTCCCTAATCTCCTCTGTAACATCAACTAAGGCTGTTAGGCAGCTGTGTTTCCTTCTGAACCCAGATTGACGATCTGTTAGCAAGTTATTGTCATCCAAGAAACTAGTCATTTGTTTGTGCATAATACGCTCGAATACTTTAGAGAGAAATGGAAGAATAGCTATTGGTCTATAATCGGAACCAGCTTTGGGTATAGGAATGATTTTAGCTATTTTCCAATTCGATGGGAAGTGGCTTGTAGTTAATATTTTGTTAAAAAAAAAAGTTATAATTGGAAGTAGCTGAGGTAAAAGAATCTTGAGAAACTTAGGATTAATCCCGTCCACTCCTATAGAGTTCGATTTTATAGACAATAAACTAGATAAAACGTCGCATTGGTCTACTGCAGCAAAAGAAAAAAAAGATTCAGCATCGTTATTCGAGTGACTATTGATATAGTAATCTTTATCTGCTTGAACCATAGGAACACTTAAAAACTTTGTATTAATTGTATCTGCATCAACCGAACATGGTTCTCGATGCGTAGATTTACCGATACCAACTTCGCGTATCGTTTGCCATGTTCTTTTGGAGCCAATGGCAGAAGAAAATTTTTTAGCATAAAAATTGGATTTGGCCTTTTTAATCATTTTATTTGTGTTTCTCTTAGCAGTCAGATAATCATCATGTAATGTTGTTGTTTTAAATCTTTTCCAACGTGCATAGACAAAATCTCTTTGATTGATACAATCTTTAATTTCAGAAGAAAACCAGGGTTTTTGTTTATTACTAATAATCTTCGATTTTATTGGTACAGTTAGATCGAACCAGATAATTTATGTTTTGCTCCAGAAAAGAGAGTTGGTCATCCACAGAATTTAAACAATACAAAGCATTCCAATCAATATTAAAAAATTCTTCCTCAAGGAGTCTAAAATTGATGTTTTTAAAGTCTCGAAAAGTAATCCTCTCAACTTGTATAACAAGTTGGAAATTGTAAGTCATGAAAATAAGATCATGCTTGGAAAAACATGATGCAGACAGTTGATCGTAGAGTAGTATATTAATTTCATTACTCACAAGAAACAAATCCAAAAGCGTATTAATAGTTGCAGTGAAGTGTGTAGGATGTAAGATATTAGGTGATATTAAACCAATCGAGGCACATTCATCAGAGAAACTACAATCTACCAGAAGGTTTGAATTAAAATCTCCTGCTATGATAACATCATCGTACAAAGCTGTTTGCGTTTCCAAAGTTCGAAAAAATCGCCTGGTACAAAGATTCTTATTAGGCCTGTAAACACTCCCTAAAAGCAATTTCCTACCTTCATTATTTACCTCGATAAATAGATACTCAATTAGATTTAGAGGATCTGTATTATCTATGTCCTCAAAATCACAATTTTCCTTAGATGTACATTTGATGCTAAAAGAAATCCCCTTTTTTATGTACATAGCAACGCCGCCATATCCATCTTCTCTATCAACTCTACGTAAATTATATCCATTTAAGGAAACAGAAAAGTCTGTAATTTCGGAATCAAACCATGTTTCCGAAACACATATAAAATCGACACCTGAGTTTTCAAAAATCAATCTAAATTCGTCAATCTTTTTCCTTAAGCTTTGAGCATTAATATGACATATTTTAATACCTTTCCTCTGATTGGCAAGGACTCTAACCATATTCGCAACATTATCCCTGGAATTTATTCTATAAGTATTGTTCATTTTTAAGTTTTAAAAATAATGATCGAGTAACGCACGAAGTAATAAGTTTGATAAAAAATTTATAGCTAACATTGTTTGTTGAAATATTAATTTGAAAAGAATTTAAAATTTGTATAAACGTATATAATAATGTATTTAAAATGGTATAAAGTGTTAAAAATAAAACAAAATAGTTAGAAAATAAGATTTTAATAAGAAGTTGTATGAAAACGTTCATTATTTATTATTTAAAGAAGACGGACAATCGTTAGACCTCGTTTCACTTTTACTATTAACTTTGGACCATAACTCGTTAGCTGTGACAAAGTGAAATTACTTTTAGTATTTTATTTTGGTAAATAAAAAAATAATTTCGATCGAAAAATTTCGATAACGAATGCGACGATTCGACCCCTGGTCAAAGCTCTACAGGAAGAATAGGCGAAAACTTCAGCGGAGGTGACCCAAAATTTGGTAATTCTGTTCAGAGATGATAAGAAGCCGCAATTTAAAATAAAAGACCTCAAACTAAGTATTAAATTATAAAAATTTCTGAGTTCTAAGTGATTTTTTAAGAACTGTCATAAGGGAGCTCTCAGTTTTTTGTTATTAAAAATACGTAATATTTCTGTTTTGTGTTATTGTATATAAGATTACGAAAACCATTTCAGTTTTTTAATATATAATATGAAACTGTATATCTTAAAGAATAAAATTACATGTTTAATGTTTTAAAAAAAATATTAAATTGTAGTAAAAAAAATTCATTTGAAAATTAAAGTTGGTGCTGATCACCCAGTTTTTGAAGGGACTGTAAGTATTTAGTATAACAAATATATACTCTTTCGAATAATTCAGGTACCAGGGCAAACCACTGCTCGAAATGCTCGACAAATTCCCACTCAAATGTATGAAAATTAGCACTCCATAGATGTTTGACATCATTTTACAAAAAATCTCCAAAAATCATGATTCAGAAAATACACACATGAAACACACAGTTTTTGAAGCGACTGTAAGTATTTAGTATAACAAATATATAATCTTTGGAATAATTCAGGTACCAGGGCAAACCACTGTTCGAAATAATCGACCACTTCCCACTCAAAAGTATGAAAATTAGCACTCCATAGATGTTTGACATCATTTTACAAAAAAACTCCAAAAATCATGATTCAGAAAATACACACATGAAACACACAATGTTCTGTTTTAAACAGATAACACATATTTTTATTTTCATATCAATTATGTGTGTTTCTAAATTTTGTACGGTGCCCAACACAATCATGACTGTGTTGCATTTAATACTTCGTTATCTACACGAACATTTTTCTATCACGTATTTTTTGTTTCGAACACACATAAACAACACAGATTCGAGTGTAGCTTTATTTTAAGTTCGTTTTCTTGCACGTATACTGCTAAAAAAAAAAACAGAACATGTTCTTCATGCGTACATCTAAAAAATAAAACATTACCCACTCGCGATCAGAAAAAATCGAAATGAAGTCATAAACAACATATAAAATTTCTCTGTTTTCTATTTTATTATTATCTTTTTATTTTTAATTTTTTATAACTGCTAATGAATTATTTTAGATTTTTTTTAATAAATTTGGTTGAAAGAATTGTTATCGTTATTATAGGTGTGTTTCAGATTTTTCCGATCGCGTGTGGTTAATGTTTTAATTTTAGATGTATTGTTTTTAACCAAAATATTTTATTGAAAATAATGGGTTGCAGCAACATCACTGCCTTAGACTAAATTTTCAGATAGCCCCTCTATTGGCATTATTTTAAATTTTTTTCATGATAGGGTTTGAACTTAAGTACCAAAACCTGAAATATTTAATTAATATTAAGCACTAAATTATTTATTTTTTTATGAACGAAGCTTATCAAAAACTATTTTTTTTTCTAAAATTGAGAAATCGATTTATTTTCTTGTTTTTATTTAAGGTAATATTTTTTTTTATAAAAAAAAGTCAAGATTATAGACTAAATCTTATACAGACCCTTCCTAGATATGTTAAAGGGTCAACATTTTGAGAGCAGCCCATGTTATTGCGACACACACACATACAAACAACCAAACACATGTTTGCTTTTAATTAAATAATGTTGTAATTTAACTAGAATATAATTACACCATCGGATTCTATGCATTTTGTGTAATACAAACTGCAATGAAATTATGTATATATGTATGTATGTACGTATGTCCAAAACAGCAAGTACTTTCGAATATAAAATACATGTTGACAGACAAAATATAATAGCGTATATTAAAATTAATTACATTTAGTTAATTACATTAATGAGAGACAATAAAAATCATACTAAATGATCCAAAAATACAAACAAACAGCAATAAAAACAACAACTGAAAATAAAATTGTTGAAAAGTATATAAATGTCTGTTCCATTCATTAAATTAAATAAATTTAAATCATTTTGCATTTATATTATGGCATCAGTCAATTTTGGCGACGTTGGTCGTTCTGGTCAAGTACAAAGTAAAACAATTTCAATTGCTCCAACTTCCATACAACTTCTTATCATATAATATTTATATTAGGATTTCAACCGGTTAAGAAATATTCGATTAATCGATCAAATAGATATAAACTTTTGATTCAAAAAATAAAATTTGTGATTTGCGATTAACAAATATTCAGAATAATTTGTGTCAATTAATCGGATAAATTGAATAACTTTTAAATACGTTTAAAAGTACAGCAAAATAACTGCTCAATAATTATCGATTTATATAAAATCACATAAAAACAAGTAATAAAATTATCGTCTGGTCCAGACTATACGTTACCATATACAATGCATTTCGAAAGAGAGTCTTATATCCAACTGTATTGAGCCAACAACTGGATGTAAAATGAGGTGATCTTAATATAGCAAGTAATTATAAATGGATATCTTTTATAAATTGTATAGAGAAAATAATGATAGGCATTATAAACGGCGGGCTTTTTACTTGGACTTCAACAGTAGTCACTGTATACAACATGGGAGCTATTGTTAATCTTAAGCTGAATCAGAAGGAAAAATTATATGCCTTTTAAGGCAGCTTTTAATAAAATGTGTCGTAAATTGCTGATATATAAACTGCACACTATGGAAGTCTCGACGATGATGGTTTACTTTATAGAAAGTCTCCACTCTTACTACTAAATCTTCGGTTGGAATTGAACAGAATTATTTGAACCATTTGAAGCAGTCGCTGATGTAAAGCACGGTTGTTTATTTTCCCCACTGTTGGTTCCTCTTTATAGTAATGACCTTCATGAACACCTAGAAAGTGGCATTTTTATTGAGGGTCTTAAAATTGGCTGAAGCGATTGAAATGTTACAAAAAAAGATTGATAAACTGGAATATTATTATGGTTATTAAAATCTTGAAGTAAATCTTACTAAATCAAAGATAATGGTATATAGAAATGGAGGAAGATTAACTGGAAGTGAATAATGTCATTTCAAAGGTGAAGAAATAGTTAATGAATTCAATACCCGGACTTAATTTTAATGCCAAAAAATGATAACACGCCACATGTAATTCGTTTTTAAATAACATCAAAACAAAATACCATTCATGTATTTAGAGCAGTAAGTCGTGCCATTCAATCATACGGCACTTTCAAGAAATTGATAGATATTTTCTAAAAAGAGTGCTGAAATTGCCCAACTCAAACCCAAATTACGCAATTATGCTGGAATCTGATTTGGAAGATAGTGATTTGTATACATTGCATTTAAAATTGACGTACCTAAAACGAACACTATTTCAGTTTGCAGAATCTCATCTTCTACATGACTTAAGTATAGCAAGCAACAAAATTACAGTCAGTCTAGACCGACTATACGATATCATGTGTTTAGAGACCACATCTCTTAGGCCCAACTAATTAGATATAGAAAATAAGCATAAACCAAATTTGAGTGCACTCTTATTAATTTTATTTGCCTTTGGATATAGAAATTGAATGATTAAAATTCTGTGGCCAATACCAAAAAAATATAAAATGGTAAACACAACCGAATTCCTTTCATTAAATTGTCATGTTTGTAAAAAAAATCGGAAATCAAACAGAAATCAAAATATAATAGTAGATAAAATTTTATTTAGAAAAATTTTTTATGCTCGTATGTAAAGCGTATTACAATTAAGGTTCAGAAAATACACAAACACACAATGCTCTGTTCTAAAGCAGCCAACACATTTTTTTTTTCATTCCAATTATGTGTGTTTCTAAATTTTGTACGGTGGCGAACACAATCATGGCTGTGTTTCGTTTCAATATTTCGTTATGTACCCGAACATGTTTCCATCACGTATTTTTTGGTTTCGAACACACATAAACAACACAGATTCGAGTGTACGTTTATTTTAAGTTCGTGTTCTTGCACGAGTACTGCTAAAAAACAGAACATGTTCTTGGATGCGTATATCTAAAAATGAAAACATTATCCCCAATAATAACGACAACAATTATTTCAACCAAATTTATTAAAAAAATTTATAATAATTCATTAGCAGTTATAAAAAAATAAAAATAAAAAGATAATACGAATAAAATATAAATAAAAAGATGGTAATAAAATAGAAAACAGAGAAATTTTATATGTTGTTTATGACTTAATTTCGTTTTTCATTATTATATTTTTAATTTAAATTTTTTTGTCCTATCAGCTATAGAATAAATAGAATTGAAGTTGAGGAAAATAGGTTCAAAATCAGATCTAGTCCCCATAAAAATGACCCCTATGGGGCCGACTTCAATTGCCATAATATCCAAATTATCATATAGATGTTGGTCAAATTGGGTTTGCTTATATAATCAGTCCAAAAATAAGCCCTGTAGGACAATTCTTAGTATGAGCCCCATATGAAGCTGATTCTCGATCTTAACTTAAATCTATCAAAAAACATAAATATTGCAAAGATTTTTCTCAAATTTGGTTTGTATATGATTTAGCAAAAAAAAAAGTGACCTTACCCAATATGGTCAGGATCGGTCCGCTATGAACTTTTTCGTATTCGAAGTAAAAAAAAAAAATAAATAACAATGTCGCTCAAATTTAGTTCATGTTTATTTTCTATATCTAATAACTTGGGCCTTATAATTAGGGTCTCTAAACGCCTTACCATGCGTATCGTATAGTCGGTCTGAACTTACTATAATTTTCTTACTTGTTTGTTTTGTAATTATGGTATTGAGTTTTGGAGAAGAAAGAACGTTAATGCCCATTTAACACTGAAAATATCATCATGCGTTCTTATTCCTATTTGTTCATACGAATTGTTATGGTGTATTTATACCCTATACCAGTATGTGTTTTGGGTATAATGACTTTGTGCTGCTGTTTGTAACTACCAAAAATATTTGACCTAGACCCATCTTTTATTATACCGATCGGCTCAGAATCACTTTCTGAGTCGATTTAGCGATGTCCGTCCGTCCGTCCGTCTGTGTGTCTATGTAAACCTTGTAATCAAACTACAGGTCGCAAATATGAACATAAAATTTAGTATATAAGCTTCTATCAGCCATAGGATGAACGTTATTGAAATTGGTGAAATTCGGTCCATGTTCACACCTAGTCCCCATACAAATGACCCCTATGAAATCGACTTAAATTGCCATAAGATCCAAATTATCATATAGATCTCGGTCAAATTGGGTCTGTGTGTGTTTATTACATCCATTTATCAGTTGTCCAAAAATAAATCCCATGTGGAAATTCGTTGTCATAGCCCCCATTTAACGCCGCTTCCCTATTTTCACTTAAATCTATCAAAAAACAAAAATATTGAACAGATTTTTCTCAAATTTGGTTTGTATATATTTTTTCAAAATATAAGTGACCTTACCAAATATGGTCAGGTTCGGTACATTTTTCGACCTAGGCTCCATATAAACATAGTATCCGATATGAACTTTTTCATATCTGCAGCCAAAAAATTATTAACAATGCCACTCAAATTTGCTTTATGCATATTTTCTATATCCACTTAGTTGGACCGAAGAGATAGGGTCTCTAAACCATGGTATAGGGTATCATATAGTCGGTCTAGACCAACTATATTTTTTTTACTTGTTTCTTTTTTAATATTGTTAACATACTTATTTAAATGCCATCTATAGGCGAAGGACACGTAACTTGGAAGTAGATTTACAACTATTACGTTTAATTTATTTTATTTTATTTAATTTATTTTTAAAATAAAATAAAATAGTAAAAAATAAAAGCACTAAAAAAATGCATGTGCCTAAATATTAGCTGTGGTTATTGCACTTTTGAAATAGGTTACCCCTATATGATTGTTACAATCAAAAAATAAAATCTAAGTTCCATCCCATCAACCACATATGGCAATTCATATATTCGAATTTATTTAAAGAATACGTTGTTATCGTCCTGTGAAGAAACCACTGATATCAGAGAAAAATCGTCTAACTCTCATAAATTTTCCTAACGTACATATGAACTGGTCAAGGCGGAATTGGAATACTGTCCTCATTTCAATTGGGTCCAAATTTAATTTAAGAGGCCATGATGGAAGAACGTTTGTACGATGGCCAAAGGGAAAAGGTCTAGACCCAAAATAGACAAATAAAACTGATAAGTTTGGTGGTGGCAATATTATGGTATGGGGTTACTTTTCGTGACAAGGAATAGAAAGTAATTCATGTAATGAAAGAGAATCTAACTGGAATTGGATACAGGCGATTCTATTGTATCCATATGGTCTGGATATTCTAACATGACAATGATCCAAAGATCTAACCCAATGGCTAAAGTCTTATGCAGTTTGTGTTTTGGAATGGCTAGCCAGATCTAAATCCCTTAGAAAAACTATGGAATTTTGTAGATTGAAAATATGAAATTACACAAGCAAGACCTATCTCATAGAAGCAGTTAATTCAGAGTGGCAAACAATTTCAATGGATATCATCAACAATTTAATTGACACCATGCCTCGGTGTTGCGAGCCAGTACTAAAAAATAATCGATACCCAACAAAATATTTAAAACAAAAATGTAGAAAAAGTTATCAATTATATTATAGCAAAGGTTTCCATTCAATGGCATGTCATGAATGGCATGCATACGAATACTTCTAAGTTTTGCTATTTTTTTTTTCTGAAATTAAGCTATATCGTGTTAATATTTTTTCTATTTTAAATGAATAAAACATATAATTTTTTAAATAGTTTTTGATTTTATGATCCAATTTTTTTGTATTGACCATTTAAGCTGTCAAAAATATATTTTGTTAAAAGTTTCCATTATATTGTCACTCACTATATATTTATTAAATAGTTACTATGGCAACAAGGTGCTTATTCCTGTAATATAATTCATAGTAAGAACATGTATTTTCCTGCAAGGTAACTTACCATGTTCTGAAACTACAATTTTTCAACTGCCCTTTCCGTTTTGTAATTAAAATTTCCTTTATCTTCATTACAATATCAATATACTCCTTAAGTTAAAAAAAGAATTTATAATCACAATTAACAATTTGATTACTTTTATCACATGTGTGTCAAAAAAAAACCCCTGATTTTTACTCTTTTTATGTCTGCTTATATTGCAAGATCCATATACAGACACACATATTTATACAATTAAATTTTACAATTGTTTTCTTTTTGTTGTTTCTCCAGTTGAGCATTATTTTCAAAATACAGGCAATTTAGTGTCAACTCACTTGAACTCAAACATATGGAAACAGTTTTTATTGAGCGTTCAGACATGCTATTGTTAAGTAAATATCGAAAGGTCAACTCAAGACAGACAAAATCAAAAGAAGAGCAAATTGTAAATATATCTCAGGGTAAAATGTATGTATATTTTGATTAAAATTTGGTAATTATATATGAGCATAATGTTTTATTTATATCATTTGAAAGGTTTTTATGATTCAGAGTTTTGTAAAAAAAAAAGTGTTTTAATTTTTATGCAGTGTGCGCTACATACATATATTATAGATTAGCATATGGCTATCAGAATACGGATCATTTGAAACTAAATTTGCTAAATTCCTTTTTCTATCTCGTCTGTTTTAAACTAAAAAAATACGAAGCTGTTCCTTGTTAGATATTTATTTAAACTTTATGACTAACATTTTATAGATTCATAATTGATTCATGTCTATGACTAACTTTCGATTCAAACCAATTTTAGTAATAACTTTAATTCGTAATTAGAGTTTTTCATTAAATTTATTATATTAAACAAACTTCAACAATAAACAAAATTAAGGTCGGCGCACGAATAAAAATAAACAAAGAACAGAAGAAAAAAAAATTCCGGTAAAAAAACACATTATTTCAACATTTCTGTTGCATTTAAATATTAATATGTTGCACAGTTTTCTAAAAGAAAAATACAGAAAATGGAAGCAATCATAACAGTTAATAAATACGAGAGTCTGCACGACACACACACACATACACTAACTACTACCGGAATCTTTATTTAAGTTTTTAATATTGTGCTTTTATTTTTACTACAATTACTTACTGTTGTAATTTAACGGTATATTGTTTTCGTTATTTTGGTTTTTAATTTTTATGCTGCTATGCGCCTTAAATTATACTGCATTTTTTATGCATGCGTATCAGTATTGCCAGTTTGCTGGTTTTTTATAGTTTAGGATTATTTTCACGGGATAAAAATTTGTTTTATACATTATGTGATTTAGGGGTATTTTATATAATCTTATATATTAAAAGAATTTATGAATAAACTTTGCATTCAAGATTTTTTTCAATATTTTTCTTCTCTCAAACCTCTATAACTAGAGTTCTAATTAACGTAGGCTGTTGACATAGGTCTAAGAACACTCAGTGGATCAAGCTCCTTCTTCTGAGCTATTAACTGCTTAAATTCGTTGGGTTTGAGGAAAGTTATGCGTGGACAATCAACTTTACTTCTACTGTACGTTAACTTCTCTTGGCACATTTTGGCATTACTGTACGTTAACTTCTCTTGGCAAATTTCGGTATTATATTATAAAAATTATTATAATATAATATAATGCTGCGGAGCAGCAGGGGACCTCTAGTATAATTTAATAAAATAAATAATATTCGAAAATTTTTGCATATATTATTACAAAATTAAATTATTAAAGGTGCTATTACATGATGTGTTTTTTACATATGTACTGTCAAATTTTCCCACAACAAAAGTTGTACACATCGTGTGATACATATAAAACATTGTTTATGTACAATACATGATGAAAGTCACATGTACATTTTTCAATTAGAACAGGTTCTATTTTTGCATGACAAACAAGTGAAAATACAACACTGCTTGTGGCGAAAGAAAAACAGAGTACATTTTAAAGATTAATATTGAAAGAAAAATAAATTGTTTAGTATTAATTAACAATTAAAAAATACATAACCTTTTTTTTAACAACAAATTTTTGTAAATTCACAAATTAAATCAGCTGTTGTTTACATTTAGAGGTTATGTCATACGGAAATACATACGCACGTGTGATAGCAAAAATTATGAATCGTATGTAAAAGACAATTTTGACAGACATGAAGAATTTCATATGGATAAAAAAAGTGACAGTACATATGTAAAAAACATTTCGTGTAATAGCACCTTAAAGAAGACATGACAATAGGCAGGAATTTGTGTTTTACAAAAAATGACTTAGCATTTCTGTAAGTTAAAATTAAAAAGGAGTGTTAAAGATTAACACCCGTATTCATAAAAATTAAAGTGTACTTCAAGTAGACTTTATCAACAAATTTTGTATGAAAAACAGACAATAAAGTCTACTTGAAGTACACTTTAATTTATATGAATACGGGTGTAAACATTTAAAAAAGTTGAATTCTTCAGAAATCATAACGCACAAAGTTCCTTGTGAAAAATGTAAAAAAAAAATTCAATATTCTGCAAGAAAAGCTTTTGTGTACATGTCTTAACTTGTGTTGTGTGATAACATAGAGAAACGTAAAATATATATATAAATATATCGCACCTGTACCTCTAAAGTGAGTAAACTCAAAATTTACAAATTTTCAGTAGAGGCAAAAACCGTTTTTTTTTTTTATATTATCTATAAAATTTAAAAACAGTTGTTCCATTGTAAAGAACTGCGAATAATAAGTTTACAACAGTAGCTGTTTTTGCGATTTTTTCAGTGATAATCAAAAATAACAAGTTTTTTGTGTGCAACTCTAAATATATATGTTTTTAGTGGATTCTAAAGAAGATACTTTTATAACACAAGGAGGTTTACAACTGTCTTTTTTTTGCGAAAGATTAGAAAAACCGATGTAAGATTTTTACAGTGGATTGATATGACCATTGTGTATCGTTTTCTTGCAAAAAGTGAAAAGTGAAAAATTTTGAGTTGACTTACTTTAGAGGTACAGGTGCGATATATTCAGAAATATAAAAAAGAGTGGACAATCGATAGTCACCTTGAAAATAAATATGTTGTTTACAACGCATTTTTTAAAAGTTTTAATTCAATATCTAGGTGTTTCTTGAAATCTTTTCTTGATGTGTAAACATCTATGCGCTCAGGGAGGTAAAATCCAATTTCACAATACAATCATAAAAAAACAGCGTAAGAGAAAATCGGTGTGTGGTATATGTATGTGTTTTGGTGTATTTAGTAAGCAGAACCGCCGTGTTTGCTGTCTGTTTAGCAAAATCACAAATCTTTTTCGTTAATTTTAAATATTCAAGCTATTGATCGCTAGGTGTGCTGTGAGTTTAACATGTTCACAAACTTAGAGAATTGTTTTTTTTTTTTTTTTTAATTTTCAAGTATATATTTGCTATTGACAGAACTTTTTTAGTAAGCAAAAACTTTGAAGAAGTCGAAAATAAACTTAGGTGTTTTTTTTAATTACCTCACCTTTTCCAATTGCATTTCAGAAAACATCAATTGTGTTTCAGAAAACATTAATTGATTTTCAGAAAATATCAATTGTATTTCAGAAAGCATCATTTTTATTTCAGAAAACATCAATTGATTTTCAGAAAGTATCAATTGAATTTTAGAAAACATCGATTGAATTTCAGAAAATATCAATTGAATTTCAGAAAATATCAATTGAGTTTCAAATGTATTTCAGAAAACATCAAATGTATTTCAGAAATTATCAAATGTATTACAGAAACCATCAAATGTATTTCAGCAAATATTTAATGTATTTCAGAAAACAGCAAATGTATTTCAGCAATTATTTAATGTATTTCAGAAAACATAAAATGTATTTCTGAAATTATCAAATGTATTTCAGAAAATATCAAATGTATTTCAGAAATTATTAAATTTACTTCAGAAAATATGAATTTAATTTCAGAATATATCAATTGAGAATCAGAAAAATAGTCAGAACGCTATATAAAAATATATTTTTTTAAATATTACACTGGGTTTGTAATATTTCTTGAAAACTCGCCAACTAAAATCCAAAAAGGCCGTAACTAATATGTTCATTTTTTTACAGGAGAAGCAATGAAGTCCTCATCTTCTTTGGATTAAAAGGCCGCCCTTGGTAGTTTATTTTCCAGTGCATTACAAATAAGTCAAAATATTGCTAAACATTTTCTGCGACCCCAAATTACTAATAGAAACAATAATAACTTTTCGGTATTGTAGGGTAAACTACTTTTTTATTCTGAATTTCAGTAGATATTTTCTGAAATTCATACCAATTGAATACATTTGATAACTTCTGAAATACATTAGATGTTTTCTGAAATATATTTAATACTTTCTGAAATACATTTGATGTTTTCTGAAATACATTTGATACTTTCTGAAATACAATTGCAAAAGGTGTAGATGTTTACACATGTCCCCTGTGATCGGACTCACATTGATTTTTTTTTTTAATAAAAAGTATATGATATATTAATTCATCTTTCGCGTCGGCTTTCAGTTCTAAATAATTTTTCTTATATACTTACATATTTTATGTTTATTCTAGATTTGAATTTATTATAAAGTTTTAAAAAAAAGTTCAATTTTAAATTGCTTCCATTTAAAAATATTTAAATTGGAACCCCGTAAACCCTTATCTGGGATTTTCTAAATTTTTAGGGGAAAGAAAAAAATCCTGGCAAGATATATTGTGGTTATTTGTGTACAATTAAGAGGAAAATCGGTGATTGCAAATATATTGACCATTCAAGACGTCAATTGAATGGTCAATACCAACAAATTGGATCATAAAATAAAAAATCTTTTATTAATTGAAAAATTTATGTCTTAGTTATTTAAAAAAAAAATATTAACATAAAATAGCTTATCTTCAGAAAACATAACAAAACTTATCCATTTGTATGCCATTGGCGAAACAAAGGCAGCCTTTACTATAAAATAAATGAAAACTTTCCTTCTACATTTAGTTTCAATATTTTGTTGGGAATCCATTTTTTTTTAGTACTGCTTCACATCGGCGAGAAAGGAGTCAATAAATTATTGATGATATCCATTGAAATGTTTCATCACTTTGAATTAACTCTCTCTATGAGATCTGTCTTGTTTGAGTAATTTCGTGTCCATATTTTTCGATCTACTATTTCCCATCGATTTTCTAGAAGATTGAGATCTGCTGAATGGGCTGGCCATTTCAAAACACAATTTTGAAGGTGTATTTTGGGTCATTGCTATCTTGGAACTTCCCAACCTAGAGCATATTTTCCTCCGCGTATGGATACATTACGTCTTTTAGAATCTGCCTGTATCCAACCGTATCCGCTTGTAACCCCATACCGTAAGATTGCCGCCATCAAATTTAACAGTTTATTTGTATATTTGACCCTAGTCTTTTTCCCTTTGGTCGTCGTTGAAATGAACTTCATCATGACCTCTTAAATTAAACTTAGACTAAACTGGACAGGGAGCCGTATTCCAATTCCATCTTGACCAGTTCATTAGTTCTTTAGCAAAATGTATGTGAGCCAGACGATTTTTCTCTAATATCAGTGGTTTCTTCACAGGACGATAACAACAAAGATCAGCCTAAATTGCTCTTCGGGAAAGAGTTCGAGCACATATTTTTAGTTTCGGATTGTTAATGACCTCTTTAGGTAGAATTTTTTGATATTGTTTAAACTGCATTGCTATTAAATTATTCTGTCTTTGACTCGTTGTACGTGGCCTGCGCCTAAATGTTGAGTCGTCATCGTACCTCTTGATAATTTTTGATATTATTAATTATTAATTAATTATAACACTAATACATTGAAAAACACAATTGTATTTAAAAAAAACATACCATCATAAATATTGAATTTATTGTTTTAATCAACTCTGGTGCAGAAGCTTAAAACTTTCCATTGTTTTGACAACACTAAAGAAATACTTTTTCTCCTTTATCTATTTTTTTACGGTTCTTTTTTAACATATTTGTTATCTTTCGGTAGAGAACACACCAAGGAATGATTTCGCAAAAAAATACATAATATTAGGACTTTCCTCGGACTTATTAAAAAACGAAATTGGCAAATCAGAATTTTGTAAAAGTTTCCAATGTATTGTATAAGCATCTAATTCGCAAACCAGTAAAGAACGCAAAGACAACTACAGGCAATCTGTTGCAAACATGTTGGCAGCTTTCGATGAAATTGGGGTTAATATGTCGTACAAAATTCATCTCTTGCATCAGCATCTTGATCAACTCGCTCAACAGTTGCCAACTGAATCTGATGAGCAAGGCGAACGTTATCACCAAACTGCGCTTCCATTTGAAATAAGGTAACTATAGAGTGTGCATATTTTGAATTCCTAAATTTTTCTAATATCATTGTCAGAGTGCACAATTTAAACATGTTAACGATTGAAAACTATTTTCGTTTCAGGTACAGAGGAAAGAAATCTCCAGATGCAATACTAGCTGAAATCTTTTGGTGGTATAAAAACACCTTTGAAGAAGAGGAAGACGAAGAAAAAGAGGAAAAACGGAAGACAAAGATAAAATTCCAGAATATCTGTTGGACGAAATTATCGACCTTTCTGATGATGATGACGATGACCAAGATATTAGAGAGAGCAGTGATGTTGATCCACAGCCGCCTGCTAAACGACAACTGGCCAAATCATTAATTTAATTTATTTGATTTTTTTACTTAAAACTTTTCATTACTAACATTTCAAAAATATATTTTTTTTCCATATTTTTATAATTTCTTTTTCAATGTTTCTTCAAAACCAACACTGAACAAAATTGGTACATAAAAATTGAGAAGTAAATTAATATTAAGCTGAAAAACGCGAGTTTTGTATTATGATTGTTTTCTTTACAAATGAAATTTATTGAAGAAACTGAGAAGCATATTATATATCAAACAGAAAGCAAAAAAGACTTAGTTTTGTGGAAAATATTTTCAAAAAGCATGAAAAAAAATAATTTTTCCAACATTTTGCTTCATAAGCACACCAAAAATTTTCTAAATCAATTTTTTTAAAATTATAATTGTTGCACAGGTCTCTAACAATAATTTGGCTTTTACAGATTGAAAAAATATCAATTAGTCGACGAGTTAGAGCCAAAAAACCACATAAACAATAAGCTGAAAATCGGCATTTGACTGCAAAGTTCGAAGGTCGATTAAAAAGAAATTCGAACTAACATAAACAAACGCCGCGATACGGGTCTTCTAATTTAGCCTCTATTTTCACCTCTCACTCTCAGAATCGACCTAACTTTTGCTAACCTGAATTTGTTCCACAGTGTGATTGGAGTAGAGGAAATGACATTCCATTTCCTTATTTATTACTTAATAACGTTCGTGGGCGTCTATGCGGATAAAAGGTAGCAATTTTATAGATATTTGTAGGCTTCGGTCAGATCAATGGTAATCATTTTTAAATATCAGTGCATGTTCAAATCAAAAAAATCCCCTTGCGTTTGACTTAAGTTGCTCTTAGATGAGTATTTATTCCTCACAGAAATTAACTGCGAAATACCATTTAAAACAACATGTGAGTCCGATCACAGGCGAGATGTGTAAACATCTAGTAATCAAAGACTTTTTATGGCACTTTTTTAAAATCAAACATAAAGCGTCATCTATGTATCACTTATAGCAAACAACTGAATAGGCTAGGCGAATTCTTGTGACTGATGTTCTATTCTACCATTTTATCCCGATTTTGATCAAACGTATATTATTTGAAAGACATTTATCTTTAGCCGCTTTGCAGATTTACAGCTTTTTAAATTTTTTCCTTTATTTTGAGTAAATTGCATTTAAAGTTGGTACTAACACATACATAAAATTATACAATGCTATGTGTGTGTTTGTTAAATTTGTTAATGAGTGTGTCTTTGGTGTTGATTTGTAAATTTGCTATAATTGATTAGCATACTTTTAGGGTTTTTAGTTAATGAAAAAATTAAATTTCCTAGAATTTGCGCACGAATTTCGAGGGCTGGAATCTGCTAGTATTTATTATTATTTCAACTGGTTAATTTTTAATTTTTAGTTTTTCATTTTTTATTTTTAATTTTTATTTTTCATTTTCATTTTTAATTTTTTATTTATAATTTTTTAATTTTCATTTTTCTAAAACATTTTATAACGCTATTGGCTCCCACATTGTATATCCAAACACTTCTTAATGAAATCGTGCCTTCATTTTACCTCCAAACACTTCCTAATCTTTTCACCAATACAATCGTACCTTACACCGTTTTTGTGTTACTCTCTTGTTGTGATTGTATTGTGAAATAGCGTTTTACCCCCCTGAGCGTATAGATGTTTACACATCAAAAAGTATGTTTTGGACAGGTTTCAGTACTTTTCGAAATTTGTTCCCTCCCTGTCGCAAACTATTTCATTATTTTTTATATCAATATTTCAATCACAAAGTGTACATTATTTTTATTTAAAGAATATATGTGAACTAATATTACTGCAGGATATAATATTATAAAAAACCTACCTTATCTTGAAAACTATTTAATCCTTTAAATTCCACGAAGAAACATATATTAGACCGCGCGAACCGATTACCGTTTATTTTAATAAACAACACTTTTGTACTTATATTTAGTTAAACACTCTCTTCCTTAAACTCTTTACACTCTTTATAAAGATGTCTCTGTTAAATACTTAACATTACAAAAACAAAATACACGTATTTAACATCACTTTTGATGCTTAACTTACTTAGAGCGTGATTGAGAAATAGAGAATGATTTTTTAGCAGAGCAAACAAACAAGAAATTAGCAATAACAACAAAATATATTATATGATGCAATTTAATGCAATTTTTTTAGTAAAACATATTAGGTGTAACATATTTTTAATAAATAAAAATAAATAAGCAGTATTTTAGTTAAAATCTCTATTATTATTAGAATTAGAATATTTATTTTTAATTAAAACACTGTTTCACTACAATTTATAATATTTTTATGCGAACGACAAGATAACACGTCTTAGCAAAGTTAAATAATTACAAAAACTAAATATTGCCGAAAATATAGAGTTACCATATTGTGGTTAAGTGTTTAATAATAAGAGAAACATACAAAGAAACCTTTTTATACCCTATACCACTATGTGGCTTGGGTAAAATGACTTTGTGCTGCTGTTTGTAACTACCAAAAATATTTGACCTAGACCCATCTTTAATTATACCGACCGAATCAGAATCACTAACTGATTCGATTTAACGATGTCCGTCCGTCTGTGTGTCCGTCCGTCCGTCCGTCTGTGTGTCCATGTAAACCTTGTAATCAAACTGTAGGTCGCAACTATGAATATATTTTGATGAAATTTGGTATGTAAGCTTTCATTGGCCACAGGATGAACACTGTTGAAATTGGTGAGAATCTGTCCATGTTCACACCTGGCCCCCATACAAATGACCCCTATGAAATCGACATAAATTGCCATAAGATCCAAATTGTCATATAGATTTTACTCAAATTGGGTTTGTATGCATTTATTACTTCCATTAATGAGTAGTCTAAAAATGATCCCTGCGATAACTCTTAGTCATAGGCCCCATATAGAGCTGCTTCCCGATCTTCACTTAAATCTATCAAAAAACAAAAATATTGCACTGATTCTTCTCAAATTTTGTTTGTATATATTTTTGCAAAATACAAGAGACTTTAAAAAACATAGTCAGGATCGTTCCATTTTTGGACCTAGTCACCATATAGATATAGCATCCGATATGAACTTTTTCATATATGCAGCCAAAAAAATTAATAAAAATCCCACTCAAATTTGGTTTATGCTTATTTTATATTTCCAGTTAGACCAAAGAGATAGGGTCTCTAAACGAATGGTATAGGGTATCATATAGTATAATTTTCATATACTATAATTTTCTTACTTGTTTTTTTTTTTTTTGGAACTATATCATTCCTAAAAAAAACAAATTTGAATTTTTAAGAGACACATAAAAAGATCCATTTTTCGCAAACTAGATGATTTCTTAAATAAAGTTTTAAAACAAATTTAAATTTTTAATTGGCTGCCTAATTCTTAATACAAGAATGTATATATTTTTAAAGGGTAAAAAAAAATAATTTAGAAATATTAATTATTAAGAAATTTTAATTTTTCAAAATTAAAATATCCTGATAGTGTCCAACTTTAAGTATAATTTTTGACATAAAAGAGATAAAAAAAATTGTAGCTGTTTTAATTAAAATTTTTTAGAGTTTTATTTTAAAAATCCCATACATCCCATTGATAAAATTTTATAAAATTGAAGTAAAAAAATTTTTTCAATAAAAAAATTTTTATATTAAAAATAGCCTTAATCAAGGAATTTTTTTTAAATATCTTTGGGGTTAGAAAAACAAATTCAGTGACAACACTGATATATTTTCAAATGTTCTGCAAAAGATCCTTGATGCGAATACAAAGTAAATCTTTTGTTAAGTACCCAGGCAAGCGCTTATGTTTTTAATTTTACAAAATATATAAATCATATCTGAAATGACCTCATAAAATTTTATAATGAGCAGCAAAAATAACAATAATAAACCCCCACCCACACATATATATACATTTCAACAAATACCTTCACACATGTATGAACTTACAGAGAACAAAATATGGCCTTATTAAAGAATGAACAGATGGACAGACAGCCGGAAGGACAGACAGACATACATATTAAAGGATATATACACAGATGTTACTTGTTTTCAATTATGAGTGAAAAGCAGTTACTGCGGTATTATAATGAAATAATAAAGAACAACAACAATAACGATTACAATGATGATGTTGTTCCATATGCAACATTAAAAGATGTTGCAACACTTAATAAAGTAATATACTTTCATTCTTATATACATATATATATGAGAATATATAAATGTATATTATTTTAATTTTAAATTCAATATATTTTTATTAAATTCACAGTATGAGTAATTTAAATAGCAGTTATCCGTGAAATCGACAACAAAATGAAACGCTTAAAGTAATTTAAGATAAATAAGAATAGTGCTTTAGATACTATCAACTTGTTGAAATATATACAAATATATATTTTTTTTATACGTAAAGTATATCAAAAATCAAATTCGAAGTCACCATTATTGTCTCGATCCTTTTGTGGTTGTGATATTGGGTCGAATAATAAAACTAAAAATTAATAAAAGAAGTAATAAACATTAATAAACTTTATTGTTCATTCTTCTAAAAATACTTTGACCTCAAGCCGAGAAAAAATCTAATTAATTAACAACTTAAGGGTCAACTATACACAAAGAAAATTAATGAATATTTTCAATTGGTTTCACCAAATTTTTAAAAAGTAAATGAAATTTATGAGAATTCCATAAAATTAAAGCCAAGTTGTTACAAAATTGCGAATTTTTTTCTCAGCTTATTGGAAAAAATTCAGTTTCTTAATGAAAGTTAGTTTTTTTTTAATTCAACAAGCATTGTGAAGTATTTCATTTTAAGGGGTAACAATTATTATTTTAATGAAACTTAAATTTTTCAAAAAATCTATTAGTTTCATTGGATTGCAATTCATAAAATTTAAACAAAGCTTATAAATACAGTAATTCTCTGCTTTCCGGATGCTCGTTGAACGGGATTTGGAAGTTACGTACATAACTAATATAGGAACACAATTCGTTATAGGGATGAGGACATCGATTTTAAGGACAATAGTAAAAAATTCAGTATTTTAATATATTTTCAGAAATAAAAAAATTTTTAATTTTAACATTCGTTTTGTGAATCACCACGCTTTGACAAAAATTATTGATTAGAAATTAATTTTATAAGCATAAGTATTAGGTACAAGTTTTTATTTGTTCAAGTAAAAAATTGTATTAATTTTTCTACTTAAATGGCTGGTAAATGAGGTGCTAGTATTAATAAAGGGAAGAGGTACGTAAATTCCTAACGTTACAAGTAAAACCTGTAGTTTTAAGTTGATTCGATGTGGGCGAAAAAAATAATGAAATAGCAAAAACTTTAGGTCTTACTACCTTGGGAGTGAAATTATGGAGTATGGAACAAATACATAGTGCGTGGATAGACTGCAACGAAATATTCAATATTTTTTCTTTATTTCTTTATTTAAACTACCATCGCTAACAGTTAAATATATATAAATAAATTTGTATGTGCATTGTTGGAGATAAAACTAAATAGATTTGCAGCAAACAAAAACTAATTATAATATAAGTAAAGGGGTGATTAGAAATTTACCCTTTTAAAGGAAAAAGATTTAAAAAAGCCAATTAAAAGTATATAAGAATTTTTTAATTAATTCTTCTAATAGCTTCAAACTGAAGTTTGCAGAATCATTAACTCTACAAATCTTTTATTAAATAATAATAATTTGAATATCTGTTTCGGTCTTTGAATCTTTGCGTTAATTTTCGAATTACTGTGCAGAAAATTTGTTGGGTATTGCCTAGATAAGTTATATATAATTTTTAAATTTTTATTTTCAATTATCTGTACAGGTTTGACATGAGTTTTGGCACATCTTCCAGACCAAACTTGGCACTCATAAGTCATTATTGGTCTAATAAATATTTTGTAAAGCAAAATCTTATTTTAAAAATTTTTATTTTCCATTTGGTGATGAATTTTTGAGCTTGAATAAGTGCTATTTTCATTCTTTTGATAATAGCATTAGAGACTTTTCCTCTGGTTGTTATGGCAGCATTATCTGCGTACAATACTGCAGATTATTCTCTTAAAATTTTTAAGCCAGATGTGTATATAGAATATAATGTAGAAAATGAAACTGATACTTATGATACACCAGCTAGGAATCTGCGTTCAGTAGAGCAATCATTGCCAATGTTTAATACAAATGTCCCTTTGCGTAGAAAATAACTTATTAATTTCTGAAGATAAATTGGGTGGCCAAATATATTCTGCTTATAGATCAAACCATTATGCCAAATGGAGTCAAAGGCTTTTTCTATGTCTAAAAATACTATTCCGGTACTCCTTCGATCATTCTTATTGTTTATTATATAATTAACAATTATTTTCACTTGATGGACTGTTGAATGACAATATACCATTATTTTCTGTGTATTCATTAAGTATCTTTAAAATGATTTTTTTCAAATACTTAGGGATTTGGTATCCTTACCAGGCTTTGAAATTGGTATTACTTTTGCAATTTTGAAAAGTTTTTTAAAAAATATCAATTTTTCATACACAAATTAAACGTTTTTGCAATAATACTGAAAAAAAGTATCTGACATTTTCTTTAACAAAATGGGGTAGATACCATCTATGCCGGGCTTTCGAATTATTTCTTGTATTCGTTAAAAACTTAACTTCTTTTATGATTTACGCTCGCTCTACACTGTTAGATATTGTTTGGTTACTCAACCATTCGATACGTTTTATCACATTCCGATCGGCTGTTGATTTTAATTTCTGCAATAATGCTGCTTTTATCTTTACTATTATGGATATCAACGCCATCTATTGTTAAGCTACCGAAAGATGTTTGTTTACCTTTCATTGCTTTTCTCAACTTCCAAAATTTTTATTACCCATTCCAACTTTTTTAAAAATTGATACCAGCTGTTATTTCTATCGTTGACAATGTGACAATTCATTAATATAGTCAGTTGTTTAAGAATACAATTTATTAAATTTCTTTCGGACGGAATAAAACATTAATAATAAGGCAGCTCTTGATGAGTTTCAATTTGTGAAATATGTAAATTAGAATTTGTTAGTAGAACATCAACAACTGATGGCTTTCTCGGTGTTGTTTTCTGACTAAATCGCGTATAAGAGTTTGGAGAGTGTATGTTATAGCGCGATCTAAGTTGATGATTATATAGCTTATTACAAGTAGTATTACACTGTGGAACAAATTCAGGTTAGCAAAAGTTAGGTCGAATCTGAGAGTGATGGGTGAAAATAGAGGCTAAATTAGTAGACCCGTATCGCGGCGTTTGTTTATGTTAGTTCGAATTTTTTTTTAATCGACCTTCGAACTTTGCAGTCAAATGCCGATTTTCAGCATATTGTTTATATGGTTTTTTGGCTATAACTCGTTGACTGATTGATATTTTTCAATCTGTAAAAGCCAAATTATTGCTAGAGACCTGTGCAACAATTAAAATTTTTTAAAAGATTGATTTATGAAGCAAAATGTTGGAAAAATTATTTTTGATGTGTAAACATCTATACGCGCACGGGGGTAAATTTCTATTTCACAATACAATCACAAAAACAGCGTAACTTATATCGGTGTGAGCTGAAGGAGATAACGCTGTGTGACTTATGATTGTATTGGTGAAAAAATATTTTCAGGAGAAACTGTTCATGGGCAATTACCCAATGCATTCGAAATTGGAATTGTGGTAGGAGAGACAAACCTAAGTAACTCGTGTTTTTAACACTTTTTTTTATTGTTTGTAACATTCTATTTTAATAAATTTCACTTTTATTATTTTTATATTTAATTAATAAACACAATAACTATCGCTTGCTACCACTCAAAAAATCTCACAAATCTCACAAAATCATACAAATTTATACAAACATCTGATTTCGAGTTGCCAACTTCAAAAAATAAAACAGATGTTAACTTTGTAGCCAGATTGTTAAACCAGGGATACCAGAGCTTTCAAATGAAGTGAACTGCTGAAAACAGTATAGAACAATTCGTAAATTTAAATTAAATTTTTTTTATAATATTTTAGATTCTGGTTAATGTTTGCAAAAATTAATTATGCCTATATGATTATATTGTGTTTTATTTAAAAACTATTTTTTCTTCATATAGAAAATTGAATAGTTTAGATTTCTTCTAATAATTTAAACAAACAGATTCAAGCCCTCGAAATTCGAATGCAAATTCTAGGAAATTTTATTTTTTCATTAAATGAAGACCCTAAAGGTATGCTAATCAATTAAAGCCAATTCACAAATCAACACAAAAAAAAAACAAACTCATTTTTATTACAAACACATTAACAAATTTAATAAACACACACATAGCATTGTATAATTTTATGTATGTGTTAGTAGCAAATATAAATGCAATTTACTCAAAATAAAGGAAAAAATTTAAAAATCTGTAAATCTGCAAAACGGCTAAAAAGAAATACCTTTCAAATAATATAGTTTGATCAAAATCGGGCTAAAACGGTGGAAGAAAACATCGGTCACAAGAAATCGCCTAGCCTATTAATATTATAGATGAGTTCATCATTTAATAAGAATTCTAGCCTTTGAATATTTTTGATGTGTAAACATCTATACGCGCAGGGGGGTAAATTTGTATTTCACAATACAATCGCAAAAAGAGCGTAACACATCGGTGTGAGCTGAAGTGTAAATCGGTGTGACTTTATCTGATTATATTTGTGAAAAAATTATGATATGTTCTTTTCTAAACATTTTCCAATTGTCTTTCAAAAAACATCAATTGTATTTCAGAAAACATCAATTGTATTTCAGAAACCATCAATATAATTTCAGAAAACATCAATTGAATTTCAGAAAACATCAATAGAATTTCAGAAAACATCACTTGAATTTCAGAAAACATAAACAGAATTTCAGAAAACATCAATATAATTTCAGAAAACATCATTTGAGTTTCAGAAAACATCAATTGAATTTCAGAAAACATCAATAGAATTTCAGAAAACATCAATTGTACTTCAGAAACCATCAATATAATTTCAGAAAACATCATTTGAATTTCAAAAAACATAAATAGAATTTCAGAAAACATCAATATAATTTCAGAAAACATCATTCGAGTTTCAGAAAACATCAATTGAATTTCAGAAAGCATCAATAGAATTTCAGAAAACATCAATTGTATTTCAGAAACCATCAATATAATTTCAGAAAACATCATTTGAATTTCAGAAAACATAAATTGAATTTCAGAAAACATCAATATAATTTCAGAAAACATCATTCGATCAATTGTATTTCAGAAACCATCAATATAATTTCAGAAAACATCATTTGAATGCAGAAAACATAAATAGAATTTCAGAAAACATCTATAAAATTTCAGAAAACATCAATTGAATTTCAGAAAACATAAATAGAATTTCAGAAAACATCATTTCAGAAAACATAAATAGAATTTCAGAAAACATCAATATAATTTCAGAAAACATCATTTCAGTTTCAGAAAACATCAATTGAATTTCAGAAAACATCAATAGAATTTCAGAAAACATCAATATAATTTCAGAAAACGTCATTCGAGTTTCAGAAAACATCATTTGAATTTCAGAAAACATAAATAGAATTTCAGAAAACATCAATATAATTTCAGAAAACATCATTCGAGTTTCAGAAAACGTCAATTGAATTTCAGAAAACATCAATAGAATTTCAGAAAACATCAATTGTATTTCAGAAAACATCAATTGTATTTCAGAAAACATCATTTGAATTTCAGAAAACATAAATAGAATTTCAGAAAACATCAATAGAATTTCAGAAAAAATCAATTGTATTTCAGAAAACATCAATTGTATTTCAGAAAACATCAATTGAATTTCAGAAAACATAAATAGAATTTCAGAAAACATCATTCGAGTTTCAGAAAACATAATTTGAATTTCAGAAAACATAAATAGAATTTCAGAAAACATCAATATAATTTCAAAAAACATCATTCGAGTTTCAGAAAACATCAATTAAATTTCAGAAAACATCAATAGAATTTCAGAAAACATCAATTGTATTTCAGAAAATAGCAATTGTATTTCAGAAAACATCATTTGAATTTCAGAAAACATAAATAGAATTTCAGAAAACATCAATTGAATTTCAAAAAGCATTATTTGAATTGCTGAGAACATTAATTGTATTTCAGAAAACGTCAATAGAATTTCAAAAAGCATCATTTGAATTGCTGAAAACATTAATTGTGTATCAGAAAACATCAATTGAATTTCAGAAAACATCGATTGCATTTCAGAAAACATCAATTGAATTTCAGAAAACAGCATAATCGACTTATTTTTTATGCACTGGAAAATATGATGTGGATGTTTTCTTTAATTATTAGATGTTTACACATCTCCCTTGTGATCGGACTCACATGATTTTTTTTTTCATGCTTTTTGAAAATATTTTCCACAAAACTAAGTCTGTTTTGCTTTCTGTTTGATATATAATATGCTTCTCAGTTTCTTTAATAAATTTCATTTGAAAAGAAAATGGTCTTAGTCGATAATTTGCGTTAAAAATCCCAAAACCATTTAATAAATAGCGATTTAGGTAGAAGTAATTAAAAAGGGAAAGATTTTGACCAAGTGCTGACAGAACGAGAATTAAATGCATGGCTCGCATTGAAAGTAGTGGGTTTCCAAAAATAAAGAAAACTGTTGTGGTTCTGGTAATTATGCTCAGGTCATCAGCAAAACATGTCGTATATTGTGGACTATAAGCAGAAGTAAATCTAATATGCCGATTGTTTATTTTGACCAATATGGATATGTTTTCTATGTATGAAGTTGGAAACGTTGAGATACGTTCGTGAGAACTCATTCGCTATATGCAATGAATAACATTTAGACTATACCTATAATATTAATAGGCTAGGCGATTTCTTGTGACCGATGTTTTCTTCTACCGTTTTAACCCGATTTTGACCCAACGTATACCATTTGAAAGATATTTCATTTCGGCCGATTTGCAGATTTACAGATTTTTAAATTTTTTCCTTTATTTTGAGTAAATTGCATTTAAAGTTACTACTAACACATACATAAAATTATACAATGCTATGTATGTGTTTATTAAATTTGTTAATGTGTTTGTAATAAAAATGAATTTGTTTCTTTGTGTTGATTTGTGAATTGGCTATAATTGATTAGCATACCTTTAGGGTTTTTATATAATGAAAAAATAAAATATCATAGAATTTGCACTCGAATTTCGAGGGCTGGAATCTGCTAGTATTGTTTTATTATATGACATGTAGTAGCATATTGCCAAGCACTCTTAATTAATCATACTTGATTTTGCATTTTTCTAAAGCATCAATGGCTTCAAAATAAATGTCTGAAATTTGTTGATTAGATATATCATTTTTGAAACCATATATTCGAACCATTGATTTTATAAATATTTAATTAAGCACATCTACTAGTCAGGAAAAAAAGAGAAAAAAAACTTCACATGGATTTATTAACAAAAAATGTACAAAGTTCTCACTTTGAACCTCTTAAGAAAGTCGAGATAACAAACGACATTCGTTGAACAATTTAAAAATCATGGGAGAAGCAGCCATTCGGCCGAAATGTAACCTGAATAATTCAAGAAAATTATTGAAACCGGTGCGTAGACGTCACAGCAAGGGAACATTGTAGACGGAACAGGCCTTTTTTGGAAAAAAAATGGCAGCTAGAACATTCATTTCACAAGAAAAAAAATCAGCATGAGGTTTTAAGGCAACAAAGGATCGCATTACGCATTTTGGTTTGAAGAAATGCTGAAAATACTGGTGCTTTCAAAGACAAAAAAAACCAAAGTCTCATGTTATCTGGTGATTAAATAAAAATGAATGGATAACGGCACACCTTTTCGACGACTGCTGTGACAAAATTAGTTGTGAGCAAAATATTGTGAACAATGCATTGCTGGTCATTGACAATACACCGAGCCATAAACTTGCTAACCTGACAACATAAAAGAGGTTTTCTACCCCCAAATACCACTCCGTCTTGCAGCCAATGGACCGGCGTATAATTGCTAATTTCAAAGTTTACTTTTTACGGCGAGTCTTCAAGAATCTGATTGAGTCTATTGATGCTTCAGACCAGCTAACAAGCAGTTTAATATAATGAATGCTGTTGAAAATAACAAAAAGTCTTGGAATAAATTAAAGCATACTGTAATGAATGGAATGTGGAAAAAATTATGGCCAGAATATAGTTTTGTCTCCTACGAGACTCTCACGTCTTACAAAAGACGCCATAGATTCAAAACGAAATTATCCTACTTGTGCGTGAAGCAAGACAGAAATTCTTAAATCTAATAAAGAAGATATTTTAACTGAAGAATTGATAATAATACTGGAAGGTCCTGCTAATTCAGGGAATCACAAAGACACTGTACATGGTGAAAGTCCAGATATTTTAACAAAATAAAAAATATCAAAAGCTTTATCTCTTATCAACGAAGCCACGGACATATGTCCCAATAGACAAGTTGAACTTACACTTCAGTGATACCTGGAGTTTCATCTCCTAATGTTCAAGAACATGACCAATCAACTACAGATTACATCTCATTACAGCTCGTGCTTCTTCTTCTTCTTTTCCGAAGCACGAAGGATAAATCTTCGGGCCTTAACTAAATTTTTCCAAGCTTTTCTATCATTCGCCAATATTTTTATCTCGTTCCATGTACTGTTTTTAGTGTCTTGGGACAGACTATTTCTCCAGGTGGTCTTTGGCCGGCCCGGTTTTCTGCTGCCCAGTGGATTCCAGTCCAATCCCTGACGGCATATTTCATCCGGTTCTTTTCTCAACGTATGACCGATCCATTTCCATTTTCTTTCTTTAATGATAACGGGAATCGGCTCCCCGTTGCATCTCTTGTACAGAGCTTTGTTGCTTATAACATTGGGCCACCAGACCCTTAGAATGTATCGTAGACATCGATTTGTAAAGCTCTGCAGTTTGGAATCCAGTTCCTTGGTTGTTAGCCAGGTTTCACAGCTATATAGCAAAACCGATAGAACATTAGATTTAAAAATGTTTAGTTTTGTCCTTGTTGAAACTATAGTTGATTTCCATACGTTCCGTAGTTGAAAGAACGTAGCGTTTGCTTTACCAATTCTATGCTCTATATTAGGCTTCTGAGGCAACAGAATTCTTCGACAAACTCCACATCTTCGTGTTCTACCACGAACGGGCCGTTTGTTTGTCCTCGTTTTTTTAATGATTTCATTCTTCCACTATTAACCTTTAATCCAGCATCTGCTGAGCTGGCCACTAGGTCATCAAGTTTCGATTGCATATCTGGTAAACAGTAGGCATATATCATCAGCACAGTCCAGGTCCTCGAGGTGGTCGTTTAAAGTCCATTGGATTTCCCGGCGACCATGGTGGAGTGCATTTCCAATTACATTATCTATGACTAGGAGAAATAGGAGAGGGGACAGAAGGCATCCTTGTTCTACTCCCGATTTGCGGGAAAAAGGTTCTGAGAGTTGACAGTTGTATAGTACTCTGCATTAAAAGCCGTCATAATGTGCTTTTATAAGATTTGTCAGCTTGGGAGGATGCACTTAATAGCTCCCATATTTTACATCGAAATATGCTATCAAATGCAATGGTGTAATCTACAGAAGTTAGGTAGAACTTGCATTGCCACTCTTCCACTTGTTCCGCTATAATTCTCAGAGTATTTATCTGGTCAACACGTGACCTGTTAGCACGGAAACCCACCTGTTCTTTGCGCAGTTTACTCTCGACCGACTCATTTATTCGATTAAGCAGGATTCTGGTGAGTATCTTAGAGGGTATGGAGAGTAGTGAAATTCCTCTATAGTTCTTACACTGGAGAGGTCTCCTTTTTTTGGCAGTTTTATTAAGATTCCTTGTAACCAGTCATAGGGTCATCGCTCCATATTTTCTGCAAAAGCGGTTGGAACAGAAGCGCCATTTTCTGAGGACAGCATTTCAGAATCTCAGGTGGGATACGATCATATCCCGGTGAGTTGTTGTTCCTTAATTTCCACAGTTGGAGGGCTAGTGTCCAATATGGAAGATGGCGGCGTTGAGGGGTTGGATGTTGATGGGTTGGATGGAGGTGGGTTCGATGTTGGTGGGTTGGATGTTGGGGGGTTGGATGTTGGTGGGTTGGATGTTGGTGGGTTAGATGTTGAAGGGTCGGATAATGGTGAGTCGTGTGCGTTTGTAAGAAGAGTTCCATCTTTTGATTTGATGGGGCAGTCAGGTGGCTTATGTTTACCAGCAAGTTGCTTTGTTATTTCATACACTGCCTTTGTGTCGTTTTTTGCGGCAGCATCATTTGCTTGAGTAGCAAGTTCATCAGTATTGTATGTTCTTTTATCTCTTCTCCATGTGTCTAAAACTTCATTGTATTTTTACTGTACTCTTGATCCTATTCTTTTTTTTTTGCAGTGCAATTTTCCATTGTACTTTGATATCTTCAAAGATCGTCTTACTTCGATCAGGGACCAAGTTTGTGGGTTCATCTATTCCTTTCTTTCCTTGGGGCGTTGTCCAAGTATTGCACACAGGTTTCTGTGAGGTTATCCTTTATAAATTTCCAATGTTCTTCTACACCCACGTTTGGGTCATATTCATGTTCTGTTATTCTGCTGATTTTGTTTTCCACATCTTGTAAGTAACTAGGTATTTTTAATTTCTCGAATGGGTTGCAGTAACCAAGTGGTGGTCGGATCCGATGTCTGCACTTCGCTTTACTCTTACATAGCATAGGTTATGTTTCCACTTACGGCTTATACAAAAGTGGTCTATTTGATTTTCGGTTCTCCCATCTGGAGAGACCCATGTCGTTTTTTGGCAGCGCTTATGTTTGAAGCATGTTCTAGTAGTAATTGGCCGTTCGTATTTCGGACGCCGACACCATGTCTGCCCGTTACGTGTTCGTACGAGGTGTTGTCCCCTCCCACTTTCGTGTTTAAGTCTCCCATACATATCAGTATGTCTCCTCTAGGGGCTTTTGAAATGGATTTATCTAACCCTTCATAAAAGTTCTATTTTTCTTCCGATTTTGACGTTTCAGTAGGTGCATAGCATTGTGACTGGAATGTAGTTGTTACATAAAAAAATAAAATTGAATCACACACATATTACATGAATTTATTATTTTATCTAAAAATTAGGAAATAAAATATTATACCTTTTTTGTGTAACGGACATATTAGGTACGCATCTATGTAATTTTAGTACGATCTAATAATAATATTGGTTTCATTTTACGAATTGCTGTTATTTACTGGAACGCATATATTTAGTTTCGATACAAATATCGGTGTCGTTGTACGGAATTTCGCAATACTGACAGATTGTGAGGAATGGATCCTGTTCGGAAAGCGAAATTACCATTAATTTAATGTAAAAAATTCACTATTCAATGAAAATTAATTTTTTTAAAAGTTATATTATTATCCCATTCGTAAAATTTATAGAAAGTTTATAATAAATGTTATGAAAGTTTTCATTAACTTAATGAACACAAATGCACTACTTTTATTAAGTCACTAGCTGTTTTTACCCGGTCTTGCCCGGGATCCAATGGGATTTGACTTGAAAAATGGTTCACTATGATTACCAGGCGCTGAGTACTAAGTCCCCTATGAAGCATTCCTCAAAAAAATTAACTTACTCCCAAAAATTTTGTATGGGATTGGGGAATTTGTTTATGGTGAAAATATTCCGTTTTTTGGGGGAACAAATTCATGTTTTATTTCAATTTAAAATTATGTGATTTTTATACCCTATACCACAAAGTGGTTTGGGTATAATGACTTTGTGCTGCTGTTTGTAACAACCAAAAATATTTGACCTACACCCATCTTTAATTATACCGATCGAATCAGAATCACTTTTTGAGTTGATTTAACATTGTCCGTCCGTCCGTCCGTCCGTCTGTGTGTCCATGTAAAGCTTGTAATCAAACTGCAGGTCGCAAATATGAATACATTTTGATGAAATTTGGTGTATAAGCTTTTACCGGCCATGGGATGAACGCTGTTGAAATTGGTGAGAATCGGTCCATGTTCAGACCTAGCCCCCATACAAATTACCCATATGAAATCGACATAAATTTCCATAAGATCCAAATTGTCCTATAGATCTTACTCAAATTGGGTCTCTATGCGTTCATTACATCCACTAAGGAGTAGTCCAAAAATGATCCCTTTGACCCCATATAGAGCTGCTTCCCGATCTTCACTTAAATCTATTAAAAACAAAAATATTGCACTGATTCTTCTCAAATTTTGTTTGTATATATTTTTGCAAAATACAAGAGACTTTACCAAACATGATCAGGATTGGTCCGTTTTTTGACCTAGTCCCCATATAGATATAGCATCCGATATGAACTTTTTCATATCTGCAGCCAAAAGAATTAATTATAATTTTCTTACTTGTTTAATTTAGAACTTTTTTTTATAAGACGCTAGAGCAAAAATACTTCAAAAATAAGCTGCGAAACCGCCTTAAGTTTTTTTTTTTTTTGAATTTTACTTATTTTGTAAACATCAAATATAAAGGAATTGTGTGCAAATTAAAGGAATCAGAACTTTTAAAAATTGAATTACTTTATTCAATAAGCGATAATCATTGAGCAGAGACATCAAAGAAAAACGGAAAATGAATTCGACGTTTAAAATTGTGCCGCAATGTTGCTTTAAGCAACTGCTTATAGTATATGTGTGGCCTATTTTGATCAACAGGTAATTATTGCACATACGTAGATGTAGATAACATTTATCATAAGACTATTCAATGAGCTGTGTCCCGCGAAAGAGTCGCGTCCGCGTCCGCGCGTTTGGCAGCTACACTCGTGCTGCCGCGCTGTTGTCGTCAATTTATTTGAATCCCAAAATATATTTTTCAGAACATTCCTATATTTTAGCTGAGCTGTATTCGCGAGCGCGTCGCGTCCGCGTCCGCGCGCCACTTCCGCGAGTTTGGCAGCCACACCAGTGCTGCCGCGCAGTTGTTGTCAATCTATTTTAATCCGATATATGAGCGCAGCTGTGTTCCGCGAGCGCATCGCGTCGCGTACGCGCGCCGCGCCCCGCTTTCGCGTATCGAAATTATGCTATTGAAAAGAATACAGATTTTAAATACGTTAATGAGAGCAGTATGGAGATTTTGTTCATTTCTTTTGGGGACCTTTATTTAACAATTTGGGGAATTTGTTCTTTTTTTGGGGAACTTGTGCATTGGGGGCTAAGTGCTGAGCGCATGCTTACCACTACAACTTAGCATGGATTATTTTGAGTGTATTATGACTAAAAGTTACGAATTTTAGTTATTCTAGAGCTTGGGGATATACAGCAATTCTGGTTTTTCCTTCTGGTGCATATACGAAAAGCTTGTGCTGGCTCCCAACTCTGGAGCAGGCGACAAATAATTGTCTATGAGAAAAACAGGGAGATTCTAAGTTGATACCTGCTCCCGTAAGAGATGGTCCCCTTATGTATGTTATGTTAGGAACAACTTTTTGTACCATCTCTTGCAATGAAAAACCAACTTACAAAAGTCTTCTGGTAGGATATTACAGTCGTTTCAAGAGTTTCACATTCCCTGAAGTTAGCTTGTCTTATCCGTTGGGCCTGAAGACATTGTTGAGTCGTTTCCGGAGTTTCACATTCCCTCGACTAAGCTTGGCTTAGCTGCTGGATTTCTAGACGCACTGGAGTAGATTCAGGCATTTCCGCTTATCTTACAAAGCTTGTCTTGATCTTTGGGCTTCAAGACGTTATTGGGTTTGCTCAGGTGTTTCAGCATTTCTCGACTCAGATTGTCTAACTCGTTGAGACTCGATACGAATTTGGGTCTGATCAGGTTCTCCAGAGTTCTGTTTTGTTTAAGCCTTTTTGCATTTGAGGTAGTACGGCCTATATGCTATGCTTTCATGTGCAAGGCACAATTGCAAATAGTTATTTTTCCACCTTTACAACTCATTTATATAGTGAAAAAGATGAAATGGAAATATTTGTAATAGGTTGCTTTCCAATGTAGCCATAGGCAAGATGGAAATAAATGCAATATTTTGTTTTTCATTGTATTTAAAAAGGCGAGATGCAAATATTAATAATCTGAATAATCCTGCAGCAGTAGTCAACCTATGAAATAAATCTGCACTAATTTTTGGGTGTTGCAACTCATATAGTAATAAAGATAAGATGGGAAAATTTGTAACAGGTTGATTTAAAATCTTCATTTCATAATGGTGTAAACTCAAGAGTAGTAAGTAAAGAGATTTATGTACAAAATTTTTGGGAAGTCCATTGAAAAATTAAAATATGTGAACAAACACTAAAAGCGTATATAGACAATTAAAAAAAGTGGGTGTGGCCGATAAAAGTATATGACGACCTTACCTGGGATTTGAAAATAATGTGCAGTAAATTCGAGCGAAACTCATAAAAAATTAAAAAGTGGTCGCAAAAGTAGGCGTGGCCGATAAGAAGCATATGGTGACTTTCCCTGTGGCACAGAGGGGTCGTGTGTACCACATTTCAGAGGAAATCGTTAACAAATAAAAATTTGTATAGCGAACAAATATACTAAAAAGCAGAAAATGAATTGTATATAAAAAGTGGGCGTAAAAGTAGGCATGGTCGATAAGAAGCATATGGTGACCTTAGCTGGAGTACAGGGATCGTGTGTACCGAATCTCAAAGAAATTCGTTAACAAATACAAATTTGTATAGCGAACAAATATACTAAAAAGCAGAAAATTAATTGTATATAAAAAGTAGGCGTGGCCGATAAGAAGTATACGGTGACCTAAACTGGGGTACAGGGATCATGTGTACCAAATCTCAGAGAAATCCGTAAACAAATAAAAATTTGTACAGCGAACAAATATGAATAAAACAGAAAAGGAATTTTACATAAAAAGTGGGCGTAAAAGTCGGCGTGACCGGTAAAAAGTATATGGCGACCTTTCCAGTGCTATAGAGATCGTGTGTACAAAATTTCAGGGAAATCCGTTGAAAAATAAAAATTTGTATAGCGGTCAAACAAACAAACAAACAAATAAACAAACAAACAAACAGAAAATGAATTTTATATATGTATATAGATTTTCAAGTTTCTTTCAAACACTATTCATAGAAATATATATGAATTGTCACAAATGTCATGAATTTATTCATAACTTTAATGAAAGAAAATTATTTTGTCAATGAAAGTTAAAGTTTTCGTAAAATCGATTATGTTTCATTTGGAATATTAATAGTTTTCATAAATATTATGAATTTTATCAAAAATTTAATGGGGGAAAAAATCGAAAATCGAATAATTTATAGAAAATTTTCATAATTTTCATAATTTTCATGAATATGTTGATTTTTTTTATAAATTTAATGGAAAGAATTCATTATTTTACTGAAAGCAAAATTTTTCAAAAAATTCAATGAACTTTCATATAGAAAATATCAATTTCATTAATTTAATAAAAAAAAAATAATTATTTTAAGTGAAGTTTATCACAAAATCATTGAAATTTCAATGCAATAAAAGCTTCCACAATTTTTAAAAAAATCCATTAAGCTTTCTTTCAACTATAATATGCATCATTAAATGTGTTGTATATTTTTCCCAAATTTAAAAAAAAAAAATTAATGATATTTATTAAAATTTCATACAAAGGAAAAGTGGTAGAATTTCTAAAATATTTCATTAAAATTTAATTTTTTAAACTAATTTTACGAAAAAAGTAATTTTAATGAAATATTCATTCTGTCTGATGTTTTCTTTGTTCGTAAATTTTTCTAATATCTTGTTTCAATTACCATTTTTTTAATCAACTACAATTTACCAAATATACTTTGGTGATTTTGCTTATATACAATTGAGAAAACAATTCGTAATGCTCGATAATATTAAAATGTTCTTGAATATGATATTCAGAAATATATCTCTGTACGAAATGGCATACATATATAGATGCCAGATATTCCATGCTTATAAAATAATGTGACCAGCCTGAAGTCATATACAGAGTATTAAAGAATTAATTCATTTGGAATTAATTTATTAATAAACTTTAAGAAACTTCCCAACAAAATTAAACAAAAAATTTAAGAAGGGCTTCAAATTATTTATCAGTTTGTAGCAAATCGTAGATTTAATGAAAAACATTAATCAAGAAATAACTATGATTTTGATAAATTCCGTTTTTTTGTCTCCTTTTTGTGAATTTAACTTTAGGTTTTAAGATTAAGACAATCAAAATAGGTTTTTTTAAGAAAAGAGAAACTAATGTTTTTGTAGATACTTAAAAATTTCATATAGAACTAATAATTTATTCAGTGATATAATTCTTTTCAGGCTCTGCTCATAAAGCACAAGTGCATTATGATTATCATCAAGTGTTGTTATAGTCGATGGAATTTTTTTTATTGAACAACTAAAAAATGTTGCTCCCGTGAAGATTTTTATTTTTTGTTTATGTTGATAAAAAAAAATCGTGACATTTTTATGGGTTCTTGTTGGTTTTTAATATGAATTATGAGATTAAAAAAGAAATTGATTTTTAACGAAAAACAATTGGAATTTTTTGAAGATTTTTTGTTTATAAACTAGAGGTTATATTTAAAAAAAATGACACACTTCTTGCACGTGTTGTTTTAACAAGCAGAACAGAAACAAACCTTTAACGAAAAGTTTTTAATGATATTTTTAATACTACGGAATGATACAATTTAACATACAG